>CM057821.1:24169986-24769986 GCA_030067965.1 Latrodectus elegans
CTGGCTAATACATAATCCAAATTCAATCTCAACATATAAATAACCAAAGGCTAAAATAGTGAAATGTTTAAAATGACCAAAAAAGAATTGTGATGAATTCATAGTTTCCACAGTAGCACTTCCGATTTGATGGTAGTACCATTAAAAACAAAAGACAAACATTAATTTTAAAACAATTTCGATGTAAGGCAATCTTAGTTGTCACAAGTAGAATGATAAAGAACAGGCATATAAAATAATTAAAAGTAATATTTAAATACCAAATCTTCAGTTTTTTAGTCATTAAAATGAATAATACTTAATATTAAATCCTAATCTCTTTGGTATTGAAGATAAGAAGGAAAAATAGAAGTGACCTATTAATGTTGAAACAATAATATTCAGATTTACTAAATTAATTGATGACAATTCTAATAACATTTAGCTGAGCTTAGCAATCAAAGTTTTATTTTGGTTATTAATATAAGAACTAGTTAGGAGTAAAAAGGCATAGTTTTCTTAATAAAGGAAACAAGAGACAGGCAGTCATTGTTATAAGTAGCAATTTTCTGTGAGACTTATTTTCTTCATTACCATCAAATTCCTGAAAGTTTAAATATTTTAACATTAGATTTAACTCCTGAGAATAACTTTGTCCTTGTTCAAAAGTATATTAAGTCAAAAATTTATAAGTAAAGATAAAATTGTTGTTCATGAAGAAATATAGGAATAAGTAGTATAGACAAAGTAAGTTCAACTAGGGAAGGAAAGATGATGCAGGAAAAAGGATGAAAAGATATAACAACCTTGAGTGGAAGAAATCAAACCACTCAGTGAGGATCTCTTTTGATTTCCCTACATGGATAAACTATCCTTTTGAGTAGAATTACATTATTTTATTTTTAGTGATTGAAGTAATTGCTATCTCATAGTAAAGACTTGATTCACTTCTCAAAATTTAAAAGTCTGCAAGCAAATTGACATATTTTCCACTTGCTTTACTCTCATTTTTTTCTGGTTTCCTTTTGGTCATTTCTTAAGTGAAACATAATTGCTTGGCAAGAACTAAGGACTTCTGATATTTAAAAAATATTTTGAATAAATAAATTAAAAGACCTCTTGTTTAAATGTTAAAAATTTATGTTGTATAATAAAACAATAAAAATCAACCATTTAAATTACAATTTTATATTTTTCACATGTCAAGAATTAAAGCACAATGTAAAAATACTGAATATATTCTAAACATGTTTGTTTTGATTAAAAAATATATATAATAAGATTAATTATGACTATACTTCAGACTTAAAATGTTGGCATGGTTGTTGAATCTTTGTAAAAAAAAATCACTGACATAATTGAATCCAAGATAATGTCAAAATAATTTCCTCAATATTTTTTCTTGTTATATTTCACAATATAAATAGGATATAAATTTTATTTTGCCATATATTAAGAGCAAACATCTTCACTGTTAAAGAATATTTTTATACAATGGGAAATCATAATTTTCTGAAGGATATCATTTGAAAAGAATGAAATACAATTTGTGTAATCCATTTTTTAGGTCTTCTTTTGCAAATAAATAATTGTGTTTTGATTATGGAAATTTTCAGTACCAATAGCATGCAAGCTTGTTAATATTGCTACCAGATATTGAATACAGAATAAATATTTCCGAGAAAGCTATTTATTATCAATATAATATATTTCATTGTATATCAGTTATTTACAATAAGCCACTATTTTATGGTTATATTTTCAGTAGTGGTGGAGAATAAAAAAAAATTATGATTTGCAATTTACAATAATCATATCTGGATTTATTTTCAAATTGCTCAAACCATATATAAACATAAGATCAATTTATTCGCAGTCACATTTTTACATTAAATACTTAACCAATTTAAGAATATTCAATACACAAAAGTTTATTAAAATGCCAATTTAAAGCATAAATTCAAATTATCTATCTTTCATCCTCACTATATATAGTGAAATCATAGACAGGGTCACTTTTTCCTGTCAAATTGTTAAGATGTTAAAAAAATTAAATAAAATATATTCACTAACTAAAAAGTCTTCACTGACAAATAGAATTGAAATCAACAAAGGTCTTGCTGGATTCAGTACTATCAGTGTCTATATTTCAGACATACATAATGAGCTGCTGAACTTGATGGTTTTACTAATTTGACACTTGGGTTTGAGAATTATGATAGAACATTATAAAACAATCACCAAACATCCCCACACAAGTAATAAAAATAAATTAATTTACTCAAACATATTTCCTACACTTTTTAAATATTCTTTTTTTTTACACTATAATAGTAACATTAAAAAGAAAACTTTATATTATATGAAACATGTAATTCATTCATAATAGAGAGTGATTAGTGGCATCCTTCAATTTATGATAAATCAAAAGAAAAAGATATGCATATATTTGCATGTGCAAATATTTTTACATTTTAATATATATTTATATGCATACAAATAAATTTTACATTTTTTCAAAAGTGTACACTTTTCCTTTCCAGTTTACAATAAGAGCTGCTTGCAACAAAAAATATAAAAAAAATTATAATAGAAGCTATAAGTTAATATCTCACAAAAAGTGTCAGAAAATCATATACCATATGCATAAACTCCAATAAAATAAAGAAAATTTGACATAAGAACCCAGTATACCACAGCTCCACCAAACAGAGGTATTAAAGAAAAGAATGTAGCAATTCGCTCTGCCCAAGGACCAAGTAAATATCTACAAAGATCTGGAAATTCTACAGCTGAACTAGGCAATTCTGAAAAAATAATTGGTGCATATTTAATACAGAATTATCAACATTTAAGAATACAATTTCATAGGTTTAAATTTGTAATCATTGAACAAGAGTTTTGAAATAGTATAATTTCTTGTTGACAGTAATTCCTTCTTTAGTATTATTCTTACAACCAAGTAAATTAAATACAAATCTTGAACATAAATCCTCAATATAAAGAAAACAACTCAACTTACATTTTTTTTCCATTAATCAATGATGTAAAATCTTGAGTTTTCAATAAAATAAAATAACGGCAAAATATTGTAATAATTAATGAGAAAAGTAAAAATAATATTTAAAACATATTTGATAAACCAAAATTTAGAATGATAAGCACATGAAAAACATCAGAAGTATAAAAAAAAAAAAAAAAAAAAAATTAGAATCCGTTTTTTTAGATGAATATTTACAACAGAGAATTTTGATGAACATGTACATTAAACTATTGAAATTTTAACATCACTATATTTATATATTTTTTATGCAATAATAAATATTGTTTAAACAAATTTATAATCCTATCAAATGTTATGATTACATAAAAAAAATAATAATTTTTTTTACATCGAGAATACATCATTGAGAAACTCAATTGTTCACAAATTTTATTATAGGCAAATTTAATTCTATAACTTTAATTCCAATTAATTTTATAAAAAAAAAAAAACTGAAAGTAAGAAACATTAATTATACAATCGCATTTTAATTGTTATAACAAACGCAAAACAAAATTTAAGTTTTAAAAAACATTATTGTTCACTTCAACACTACCAAATTATAACTCATATTTTACAAATATATATATATATAAAAAAAAAACTGGTTGCAAATTTCAAGTGTTGCATAGTAATTAAGAAAATAGTGTCTAAGAAGTCTAATGTCATAAGTTATTGATTCAATAATTTCATAATGTATTTTTATTCAATCTTAATTCAAACAAAATATAAATAAAAATGAAATATAAACTAAAATTCATTAGTATTATAAAGACAAAGGATACAATATTTTGATTCACATAAGCCTTTTAAATAAATGCAAAATAACATCCATATATAAATTAAAATTACATCTTACCAGCTATGCTGCGCAAACTGACTATTCTGTAAGCAGTGTAAAAGCAAATAAGACCCATAATAAACATAATAACCAAGCCACAGGCAAAACCTGCCTATAAAATAAAAAGAAATTACATTCCAATAAAATGTTTGGAAATTGTACTGTTCTTAAAAATAAATATAATACAATCATAAACACTGACATATTTTGTACAAAAATTAGTTTCTTTAGAAATGCAAATTTACACTGTAATATAATCTGAATATGTAATATTAATCATTTTTAATTACATTTAAAAATTTTTGGCAATGCAAATTTTATTGCAGAAGTTACACAAAAGATTCATCTGAAAAATCAAATAACATTATCAAATAAAATCAAAGTATTTTTAAAAGAAATCCTTTTAAGTATATTAGCATTAAAATATTAATTATTATCTACGTAATTTGCAAGTTTCCCAGTAATTCCTAGATATGTTATTGGATTTTTTTTTTTTTTTTACAAATTTGTTTAAGTAAAAATAACATTAATACACTTCAAATTGTTAAACTTTTGTTTTTCACAATTAGTTTATTATTTAAACTCTACTGCTAAGTAAGAATAATTTTATCGAGGTTTCTACATTCATTGTTTTAATTTTAACTTCTTATTTGATTCCTTGCTGTGACTTTTAAATAGATTAATTTTCTTCACTATTCATTTGGATAGATCAATTTTACTAATTTGATTATTTTTAGATACATTCACATGAGAATTATCATTCACATGAGAATAAAATATTTTTCAAGCAGTTGATTTTTAAATTTTTGCAAATTTAGTTACTTAAACATAATTTTTCTTAACAATTATTTAATAAGTAATATATAAGTAAATTAAATAGTAGAATGCAGTAACTATTTCACAAAAAATATACACCTGATTTATCTGCCCACAACTCCACATTAAATTCTAATAGAAAAGCTGTAATATAAAATATGATTTTTAAGTTAAATTTTTGATAATCATATTTTAAGGTACCTGAACATGTTCAGAGCACTTTTTTTAAATACACTGCATATATACATTGTAACCATTTTTTCTTATTTCACTTTAGAAAACATTAATATTGAGCTACTAAAATTAGATATATTCCAATATTATTCTTCAGAAATGTTAAATATGTATACAATATTAAGCATTTTTTAAAAAAACTTTAAAAAATAATACATCAAAAACTATTAAACATATTTGAAAAAAATTAATACAAAATAATCTATATGTTATCTAGAGCATGTACTAAAATTTTAAGTTTTTGTTAAAAAATAAAAAATTCATGGCCAGTTGAATATTTATACTGAAATTTTAGCCAAAATTTCTATGCTATTATTCGAATAACAGGCCATAATTTGGGAAATATTTTAGCGATTAAAATTCTTTTAGTACATTTGCTAGAAAACAATATACAGATCACACTCATGAAATTCCATAGTGATATTATAAAAATATTGAGTTATTGTTTTTGAGGCATGCAAATTATAGGTAAAAACCAGTTCTTAGAAAATTGATAAAGTGTTGTGTCTTTATAAGAAATTTTGATTGCTTATTTGCTGATTAATTTTTTTTATTTCATTTTCTGATTGATTTCCAAAACAGTAATTATTTTATGTATCTTTTAAAAGCTTACTAAATTTATATTTCAAAATTAAACACTGTTTAAACTAATTTTTAACATCACTCTGGCCTTTTAAACACCTACTTCCGATCCTTTAAATATGTCCACTTTTGCTTTTGTAATCTTTACAAAATCCTTTATATCTCTGAATCTAATTAACGTAGAGACAAAAACAAACCTGTTTTAGAAAGCTATTTAAATTCCTTATTTAACAAAAGAATAAAATTATCATTTTTGGTCAAAATTGACGTTTTCAACGTGTACGGGTCTCTTAAAAGATTTTTTTAACTTTATAAATTTTTAAACATTGATTATATTCACTGCCAACCATAAGAAAAATCTATACTAGGAAGAAGATAATTGCAATATTTGCACTGTTATATCAACATATACAAAATTTGTTGGTAAAAAATATGCAGCAATATGCAAAAAATTAAGACCTTGAAAGATAGAATTATTCACAACAATTTCATACCTATCAAAATTGCTTCAAATAAATACAAAACAACAAATTTTTATTCAATGTTAGATGCTATTTCTGTTAGAATCCAATCAGAATTATGTTACAATCTAATAAGAACTGTGTTAGAATCCAATAACTATCAAAAGAATATGAAGTTGATAGGTCCAAAAGGTTACAGTGAATGCTATAGGGTTTCAATGACCTTAGATCACTAACATCCAAGAAAACAGAAATATCTTTTCAGTCTTACAAGATTTTAAAATCAGGCCAAAAAATTATCAAAAGTAGGATTACAGCATAATAGACAACCCAACTCTGAAACTACTATTTTACTTATTTTAATGATGAAATAGGTGCACATATTTCAATTGTAATGCATATATAACCCTAGAAACTGGGAAATTCCAAATCTGTACAGAAATTTCTCATATAACATCATGACAGATGCAAATGTGTAAAAGTACCAAGAATGATATTGATAGCTTGCAATGAGATGGTTACAGTTTGATACAATGATGGAGTAATAATAGTGAACCTTTTTGAGAAGTAGATAAAATTTCAAATACTAAGTTTACATGCAATTAAGACTGTAACTAAAACTATTAAGATATGGTTTAAATGATAAGGACCATGGAACTATTAGTCAGTAGAATCTATTGGCAGAAAGTAAAAATTGTATCTATAATTAAAAAATTTATAAAAACTTTACAATTTTTTTAACCTAAAGTCTTTTTTATTACTTTTCCTTTTTTGGTTCTACAGTGAATGACTGTTTCTTTTTTTTTATTATTGTTTCTATAATTTTTCCTTAGCCAAGGAGAGAAAACAATAAACATTATCAAAAACATTTAATGTTAATGTGATATCTTGAATTGCCTCACAAGGGAACACCTGTTACTTGCCTCCACACTTAGTATTGAAACAAACAAGGAATAACGAAGTATTTAAACATTGTAAAATATTCTTAATTAATAAATGAAGTTACCGATAAATTTATGAGATTAATAAAATTGATAAAATGCATAAGAAATAGCTTTCAAAGTTTCCTAATTTATGCTGATACTACATATTTGTTTACTGCATTGTTCAAGTTTCTTCACTGAAAAAAAAATTTTTTTTCGAAGGGAACTCTGCATGTTTACTTATTTCTAAAAATTGTTTCAATTTTGGAAATCAAGTTCTCAAACTTATTTTTTGCACCATGCTGCATCAGAATTGAACTATTTCCCTATCTAAACCACAGAAATTTAAACCATACTCTATTAAATCGATGTTTGAAATTCTGTTTCATATGGCTATAAAATACAGTCTAATTATTTTTTCAAGTTTTAAACTGATTAGTACATTTTTTACATTTTGAATACACATAATAACTTATAACTGAAAATATAAAATTTTTATATGAAGATTTTGCAAATTGGTAAAATACAATAAAATATATAAACTAAATAAATGGAAAATTTATGCAAAAAGTTGAAACTGAGTAAAAAAAAAAAAAAAGTGTGAATGAAAGAAACAAATTGATAAAGAAACCGAAACTTTAACAGCGTTTCTTCTCAATAAAAGCTAATCTTATCACTAAAATTAGGAAATCATTTCAGTCTGACATGACACAACAAAATGTAGGTCAGCAAAATGAATAATTTGATAACATTTTTTAACCAAGAGATAAAATGAAACTTTTTTCCCTTATCTCTAGATTTTATCACCTGGATGGATTGCAGAAACTTAGTTCAATACACGTTTAAAAAACACAGGAAACATAAATTTCAATAAAATAATATTTTTGAAACAAAATTGTATTACCTGCTGTATAGCCCAAGGCATACTTAATAATGAAGATCCCATCATAGTATTCCAAATGGAAAATCTAATAGAAAAATTAATTTTACCACAATACATATATTTTAACAAAATTAAAATGTGAACACAATATAAATGCCTCTAAGTATCATCGTATAATCAATTTTAGATTTTATTTTCTTTAGCTCTAAGATTTTAGATCGAATCAAATAAAAAAATTAATTTTACCACTACACATACATTTTAACAAAATTAAAATGTTAACACTATATAAATGCCTCTAAGATTTTAGATAAAACCATTTTTATAAAATTGTATTTTTCAGAATGGTAGAATTTTTTAAAAGCAAATAAATGGAAATAAATTTATAAAAAGTCATAAAATGTAAGTAATTAAACATAATATTCATATACTGATATTTTTATTATTTATGTTGAACATACATTTATCTTTTCCCTATCAGTAAATTATTTCAAACATAATCCTCTGGATAATTTTAGCATTTGGTTACAATACATGATTAGCTGCATTACTAACACTATATTTGTTGGATATCTATAATGGCCATAGTAAATTTGTTTAAAATTTTAAAGTAAAAAATTCTAATTAGTACATAAATCAAGATAGAAATAATAATCACTATACAAGAAACAGTTTTTTCTTAAACTATCCAGTTTAAAGATTTATTTAATCTAAATAAGTCTGGTTACATTGTATATATATATATAATTAGGCACCATGTTATTTGATTTGATATACCTAATCTGCATGACATATAGATAACATTATAAATATACTCACATTGTAATAATGCTACTCTGTTTGCCCTTTGACTTGATTAATGATGAAAATGGAAAGAAAAAACTTGCAGGTACCACATGATCAGGAATGCTCTTGAAAATATAAAAAGGAATTAGTTTTATTTTGTGGATAATTGATTCATAGCAAACCAATTAACAATGATATATTTTAATTTAAAAATTCATTTTGAACTGTATATATAATATATGCATACATACAATTTCTAACAAAAAAAAAAAATCACTAAATAATCAGTTGCTATTATTTGTTTAAATGAATATAACACAAAAGTATTTACCAATGTATCAATGGAGGGATCTGCAAGTTTATTATAATATCTATAACGCTGATATGTTGCTATACAATCTGAGCCAGCTTCTCGACGGACACGAGTTTTGTGAACTTGGGGATAATGGAATGGAAGCCTAGAATATTAAAAATGCTAAATTAAAATGAATGTCAATATCAAATAAATTGAATACTTATATAAAATTACTTTAAAGACAGTTAAAAGGCATTTTTTAAAAATAAAATATTAAAATATATTAGTTTTAATAAGACATTAAAATAAAAGACTAATTTTAATACTAAACACTGTGGATAAATATTAAGATTTAAATTGATACACAAATAAGATTTAAATTGATTAATGATAAATGCAATCATTATATTTAAGGGAGTCATGTAAGTCTATATATTATTTAATAGTTCTTTGCTGTGTATAATTTTGTAGTTCAATGGTAATATTTGGCTCTTGAAGATTAATTAAATCAGAATTCAAAACTTATCATTATACGGCCAAGTTAAAAATGCCTTTTAATTATTAAGATGTAAACTAGAGCTACAATTATTAAACAAACAATTTAACACACACAAATTAAGATTTTAATTTAACTTATATGCACACAATACACTTTAATTTCCAATTATTATATTTTATAGTCAATTTATTCCCAACACTAATTGATTGTCACTAAAGGTACTATGACATAAATGGTAAAAATTTACTTATATTTATCCCTTAAAAAAAAAAAAGCCAAAATGGGCATCAAAATGTAAATAATAAAATGGCTACCCTAGCTAAAGTGCTGAAGATATAAAGGTTATCAAAAATCCATACAATTTTTTGCCAAACGAAGCAATGTCCATATCTACACTAAACTCAGCAAAAATTAACCTACCTCATTAGTTTACAGAAAAATCTTAATGAATGACATAAAGGAGATAGTATTTAGGCACAGATGCTGTATAATCAAGAATACTAAATTCTGTGTTTGTTGATTTTTTGGCAGGTTTTCCTTTGAATATTTGGCATATTGGTTTTTTATTACATCATATATATAAAGATCTTTAAGAATTATGCAGAAAATTTTATTTTGGCAACCCTAATATTTACGTCATCACGCAAATCACGATACATCATCTCCCCATAATTATTAAAGTATGATATTACTCACTTGTAAAGCAAAATATTTGATGCAAAATTTTACACAGCATTTTTTTACAGACAATAAAGATGTGTAAGCTCATTTTAATATAAAAACGTCTTCAAAATAACTGAGAACAAAATAATTAATGTTAAACTGAAGATATTTTTAACATATTCTTAATATAGTGCTAATATTTATTTTTATTTTCTAAAACTGAAATATTGTATGCATATGAAATAAATTTACAGACATCATTTTAAAGTGTTAGCAAGAGTACTACCTCTACAATTCTTTAAATAATAAGCTATTATTTTGCATTCTTTTATATTTTTGTCTTCTTTTAATTTTTTAAAGGAACAAATTATACATTTTTAATAACATTTTAAATTGAAACGTAATTAAGGACTTTCGCTGAGCTTGAGTATGAATTTTATTTTTAAAATATATTTACTGTGCAAAGGATAACACAATACAAAAAAAAGTTTATTATTAAAATAATAACTTATTATTCAAAGAACTGTAGAAATAGTCCACTTGGTTCCACTTTTTAAAATAATGCCAAAAATTTATTTCATATGCATACAATATTTCAGTTGTATATGAACATTAGTTTCGTTTTACGTTAATTTCGTTTAAAAATCAGTTTTAAGAAAATTCACCTTGCACGACGAGTTCTAACCTCAGTTGAACCATTGGACTCGCAGTCACTAGAAGCTCCATCATTCCCGACGAGTTTTTGACTGGCAAATTCATCAGTGCTTAACAAAGGCGTACTTGCATCCGGTTCCATATTAATATGTATTCATATTACAGCTAGATTAATGAGAAGCAATAATACCAGAAGGGGAGTTCATATATCAGCTGTCTCAAGAATTTTTTACTTTGACATAAATATTTACGTGATATTCATAGTCACAGTTAAAGTTAGAAATCGGGAAAAACACAGTGTTAAAAAAAATAACATCTGAAAGATTCGCCGCAAATGAATCCGCCGTGGTTCGGACACAGTGCAGAACGCGTTCCAACACTTCATACACGAAGCTTATCAATATATCCTCAAGCATCATAACCCTTCTCACCATTATCCATAAGCTCTCCATCAGCTTACAGCGAAATGAGAGATACTTTCCCCAAACTAAGTTCTTAACATGGTTTGATTCACACACAACCAAACAACTCATGTTGATTTAGTCCAAGCTCACATTGTATGCGAATTGGATCTTAAGCTTTCTACAGTTATCGCAGAATTTATTGCAGTATATTACAGAAAAATTCATTTCAGTAATTTAAAATATATTTCATAAATTTATTTATTGTTTTATAATGTATGTATTTGGTTAATTTTTCAATCTACCCTTTCAATAAGTAATAGAAGCTTATTTTGCTACTAGATACAACTATAGATTATAGGTGTATATTCCATTGGTTCTAGGATAATAAAAAAAAGAGATTTAAATAAAAAATATATTTTTTAGTAAAATATTTGACTAATTTAACACAACAATCTTGAAAAAAAAATCTCTGATAATATTTCACAGCATTTCTGTAAATTATAAGTTTCCATTTCAAGTATGTCCTTATTAATAGATATTAATTGACGTTGTTTTAAAACTCGAAAAATTTTTTTAATATTTTTGTGTTACTATTTCTTGTAATTAGACAAAGTTTAATAAAATAGAACATTTAAATCTAAACAGTTTTACTGATAACAAAGTAAAAAATTTCAAATAAATAATTATTACTGTATTATAAATGATCTTATTACATTCACTATGGTAAAAAATCAAACTTTTGTGTGTCATTGTGTTAATGCAGTGGTTTCCAGCCTGTGGGGCGTGCGCCCCCAGGGGTGCGCGAGACAGTTGCAAAGGGGGCATGCAGCTGTTTCCAAAATATCATTTTCGAATACGAACCAAAAAAGTCCAATAGGTGTAAAAAAATGAATCAGCAGTATACATAATCCACAATCCTCGCCGCGAATTTTTCGAGTACAAGTGTTAAAACATCCCATCCATATTCTTCTTGGAACGAAATATCTCGCTTTCGCGTTTGGAGCCGAGCACCGGTGGGGCGTGGAATCAAAAGATAAGCACCCTCAACATCCCAGGTATTCTCGTGCTTACTCGCGCCAAACTTCAGTAAACAGAAGCATCTGATTGTTTCTGTTTTCTATGAACAGAATTAGTTCCTTAGTAGTGCTTGCGATAACCACGTTGATATATACAGCGCCGGCCCCAGGGTAGGATGATGCGGGCGGCCGTCCGGAGCACAATGATCTAGTGGCGCCAAAATCACGGAAAATGAAAATAAACTGGCAAAAAAATTAAGTTACAGGCTTTTATAAAATGCACTAAAAAGTAAAAAAATATTTTTTATCATTCTAATATCATATCAATAAATTATTTTTCATAATATTGCGTTGTCATCGAATCCTTATATTGTAAGTATACCAAATATCATTGAAATCGGTTCACGGGAATTTTTACAAAAACGCATTGCAAGATTTGACTGGTAGTTTTGATTTTGATTTCGGAACCAAGCGAAACAAGATCTAATTTTTAACTGCATATAAAAAAGAAGTAGATTTTAAACAATGCATTATTTGCCACTAATTAAAAACAATGCATTTCTTGCCACTAATTAAAATCAATGCATTATTTGCCATAGGGGGTCGCACCAATTTTTTTATAGGGGGGCGCCGGTACAAAAAGGTTGGAAACCACTGTGTTAATGAGATATAAAATGAAATGTAATACCTTGGACTTTAAAATCAATGCGAATGCAGTTACATATAACTATACCCGTAGAAGAATTGGTAGAAGCAACTCCCTTAGAGACTTAACATTCAGGGTTCGAGTTGGGATAATATATACTTTCATCGTCCAATAATATTAGACAATCTTTTTCGAAATACTCAGTTACAACAACCCCTATAGTTAGCATCTTGATTAGAATTATTAGTATTATATATTTTTAAAAGGAGCAACTCTTTTTTTTTTTTTTAGTGGATGCACGAGCAATTATATTGAGGGCAATTTGTATTGCCAAAGATTTTGAACGAAACAAATGTTGACTTCCTTTTGACTAGTGCACGCCATTCAGTTCATTCCAAAAAAAAATGATTACTTGCTTTAATTATTGTTGTATTATTCATTTTAAACGAACGTACACGAAGTCTTTAATTTTCAGAAAGTAATTTTAATTTTGGAATCAGAGCTTCGGACCAAAATTAAATCGAAAGCAGTAAAAAACCATTACTTTGATCCGAACGAAAACTGAAAGTGAACAGAAAAAAATATTATTTTATTCCAATTCGATTCATCTTCAATCATTTTGTTACTGTAACCAACTTATTAATATTTTCTAAATTAACATCAACCGTTGCTTGTCAATTTCCTGTTTTAATGTTCACTAATACTTTTCTATTTCCGATGAAACTATTAGTAGAAGACAAATTTGATTTAGTTGAATAAATTAGAAATAGATGAATTTAAGAAAACTATCAGTCTGATTTACATTTTTCGCATCTCAGCATGCGAACATGTACGGATATTTGTACAGACTGTTTAGACAGACAGCAGGAAGTTTAGAAAGCAGCGCCGTTCTAAGAAAGAAAAGGTTATATACGCGTAATAATGTGTCTCTGTTTAATTGGTCAAGTGACGTAAAAAGGCAAATAAAAGTCGAAAATTAATGAAAAATAAGTGCATTGGAGAGAGAGAGAGTCAAGTAAGGAATAAATTAAAAGTCACGTTTAACTCTCATACGCCCTTCTCTTTTCTTTTGCTCCCCAAATTCAGTTGCGTGCGTAGCCTTCCATCAAAGATTTTCATATATAATATTAAAACATTTTTGGAATGCAAAGATTCTTGTTCATTTTTAATGGAAGCAACTTTGAAACTACAAATTGAAGAATAATTTTAAGAGAATTTTTACGGAATTTGAATTCATTGTAAAATAAAATTACGAAATTTTAAAAATTTTCCTCCTGATATTTTAAGTAATAAGTTATCAGATATGAAAGCATTGTTAACAATAAGTGATAGTTTGTCAGAATTAGTTTATTTGTATTCACGTTATCAAATCTTACTTTCCACATCATAAAAATACAGTAGTTGCAACATTTAAAGAATATTTGGAACAAATTGCAAATTTTGGAAAAATAAGGCTCAATATTCTAAAAGCGTTGAAAAAGAAGACAATTTAGTGATTTAATTAAAAGGTAAAGAATCGGCAATAAAAGTGATAAGTTTCTATAAGCAGTGACATTGAATTCATTTTAAATAATTTTGTCAATGAATAATCGCTTGGTATAAAACACAATATTTTTTATTTCTGGAAAGAGAATAAAATTACCTATATCTACGTGCACACACATATACTAAGAAGATATTGTAGTGTTAGGATACTTCTCATTTTCTTCACGTGATGGAGCAGTATGGTCATGGGGAGAGAAGGAAGTACGTTCCGGCGAGGATTATCTTTGACCAGCGAACGAGGAGGTCCAGCTGACTCTCCTTGGGTGTTTGTTCTGTTTGCCGTGTAAGGTCAATGTAATGTAATCCGTGTAATCAAATTACTATTAATTATAATTTTAATATACTATACTAGTTATTACTAACTTTAATTCTCTATAAATGTTTGTATTTGTTCGAGACGGGTTTTCTTCTACAAAACAGACACTACACTGTCATACCCGACAGGATTGCCGAGTGTCGTTTCTGACGTTATCCGAAACGAAACTCTGATTCTGCTTTTTTGACTGTTTATGTCTCGCAAGTAATTAAAATATCTTTTCTCGCAAAAAGAAGAGCTACGAACTATTGCTGTGGAGTTAGGTATTGAGAATGCCGCGAATCTAAAAACTTCACGAACTAAAAAAATTGGTAACAGAAAGCGAAAACTATGACGAAGATTTCATTAAAGAATTCTTGATTGAGATTGATTGTAGAACGAAAAAGAAATGAAAGAATTGAAGAGTGAATAAAATTGCAAGAAATGGAAGAACGAAAATCGAATATGAAAGCGGAAAAACGAAAAAAAAGAAATGGAGTTCTAGCTTCAAAAACTATGTTTAATGGGATATAAACAAACGCCAGAAGATAACTTACGGAACACTGGTAATGATATTCATTTTAAAATGAAATTAGATTCAAATAATATTTTACAGAAGTTTGATCTCAAAACAAATGATATAAGTTTATATCTTGTTCTCTTTGAAAAACAATCTTAGAGAATTGAAATTAAGAAAGAACTTTGGGTAGCACATTTAATCGGATTATTGCCGTATGACATTGTACAAATAATAGCAAGAGAAGATGAAGAAATCACCGAGGATTACGATAAAGTAAAAAAGTTTACTTCTTAAAAGATATAAAATGATTTCAAAAAATTTAAAGAATTCTCCACGAAGCATTACAAGAAACCAGAAATAAACTGACTAGATTTTGCTTACGAACTGAAAAATTATTTCTTCGAATGGATCAGACGACTTGGATGCGAATATTTGAGCAATTATGTGACCTAATGATAAACGATCAAATAAAACGCAAAGATCCCTTAGAAATTAAAGAACGATTTATTAATGTTTGGTCAAATTTTAAAACTTCAGAAGCAATAACAAGTAAATCAGATTATGAAAATGTCAGAATGAATACTAATGTCAAACCGAAAGAATTTTCCCGCAAAGAATATTTCAAGAGACATAATAATAACGAACAAGAAGGATAAAAATATTCATCAGAATCGAGACATATTCTTCTATATGTTAAACAACAAAAATTAAAAAATTTTCGGAAAGAAAATTTTGAGAAATGAACTGTGAAAGAATGGTATAGTTGTGGACATTCACGTTTTACGAGAAAATGTCCAAAAAGATTTAAATCAAATAATAAGAAAAGTGATATTCTGACAGCAGAAATTCTCTCCCAATTATTAAAAGAAAAAAGAACGGAAATTGAAATTAACCCTCTTCAATATGCGGACATTTACGAGGATCAATTACAATTACAAACTCTTGTAAAAGCTTTCGTAGACTCTGGATGCCAACTTCCAGTCAAAATATGGGCGAGGGGCTCTGTTCGAATGACGCCACGGATCCGGATGTTTCTGATGGTGTGGAAAAATTGGAAGTCAAAACAAACTGTAAATTTAGTCAATCGTTACAATTTAAAAAAGAACAAGAATGCGCCTCTTTGGATGAAGTGAGATCCCTTTTATCACGTGGCAAGGGTAAATATTTTGAATTAGATGGCATTTTATTCCACAAAGAGAAAGTTTGTGGTGAAACTGTAAATCAGTTAATTTTACCGAAATGTCGCCGTCAGAAAGTTATGGATTTGGCTCATACCTCTGCTTTTGGAAGTCACATGGGATTAAAGAAAACAAAAGAGAGGATTAGATATAGTTTTTACTGGCTGAATATGTCAAATGATATTTTAAATTTCTGCAAATCATGTTAAGAGCGCCAATTATAGTCTCATGAGAAATCTTCCGATAAAATTCCTATTTCCCCAGTGCTTAGACAAAATCTGCTGTTTGAAGCTGTGAACGTGGATATTATGGGTCCCATTGAACCATCGTCTGCACATAAACACAAATATATTTTAGTACTGATGGATCAGCATTCGAGGTGACCAGAGGCTATTCTTTTACGTTCTCAAACTGCAAAGCCAACCTGTGATGCGCTTTATTGGAAATTTTTATAAGGACTGGTATTCCAAGTATAATTGCCAGTGATCAATTTTACTTCTAAATTAACACAAGAATTTATTAATCACTTAGGATGTTCTCCTAGATTTTTAGTACCAGCGTATGCTGCCAGCAAAGGACTAATTGAAAGATATAATAAAGTTCTGAAGAATTCTCTTCATCACATATTGTACTATCAGATCCGAGGAATCGGGATAAATATACCCCTTATTTACTTTTTGCTTACAGAGAAGTGCCGAATTGCAATACTGGCGTTTTTCCCTTCACGTTTTTGTACGGTAGAGAAGCAAGAGTAAGAGGACCTTTAAGTGTTTTGAAATCAAGCTGGACTGGTGAAATCCCTATTCCATTAAATATGAGTAAATCTGTTGTTGGTTACTTACAAGATCAGAACAAATTTTGAAAGAGCCGCCGAACAAGCACCATTGGGTTGCTGGGAAACAACAAGCCTACACCGACTACTTAAATCGCCGGACTGTTCCTAAGGAATTTAAGTTGATCAGGTTTATTTATTGATTCCGGACTCTTCTAACAAATTGTATGCCAGATGGACAGGTCCTGGTGAAGTAGTTGAATATTGCCCACCTCACTCCTATAAAATTAAACTCCCAGATAGAAATATTAGACATTGCTATGTAAACGAAATCAGAAAATATTATCCAAGAGTCAATGCTGTGGGCATTATCTTTGAGCCCGACGAAGAATTTGGTTCTCCAAGAGTTACTAATAAATTACTTTGCAAAATGTGAGCATGCAACATTTATCTAGAGATGACAGGGAAAAGATTTTGGAATTATTACGTAATTATAATACTTTATTTACTGGAAATAAAAATAGCCAATGTTGATGAACATAAGATCATATTAGAAGGGAAAGAACATAAAAAACCTTATGTTTACGGAATTCCAGAGGCTCTTAAATCTCAAACACAGGACCAGGTTGATGAACTATTTGAATTAGATTTCATAGAAGAGAGTTCTGCTGAAACAGACATCCGGTGGTATATATAAACAAAAAGGACGAATGAATTAGGATATATATCGACTACAGATCTCTTAATGCTGTGACAGAAACGGATGATTTTCCTATGAAAGATTCAATGCAATTAATTCATTGTATTGGAAAGGTAAATATTATTTCCACATTGGATCTACTGAAGGGTTACTGGGCTATTCCGGTAGAGGAAGCAAGTCGTGATTTCACCTCATTTAATACCATAGATCTCAATATCGTTTCAAAATCAGACCGTTTGGATTGCAAAATCCCTCCACGACATTTCAAAGGGTGATGAATAAAACGTTATCTACATTTAAGGAATTTTTACATGCTTACATTGACGATACAGCAATATTTTCGATTAATTTAGAACAGGATTTATTGCATCTAAATATTATTTTGGGAAACTGAAGGAGCTCAACTTTACTGTCAATATAAGAAAGTGTGATTTTGCCAAGTCTCGTATCAAGTTTATAGGCCAAATTATTGGGCCTGATGAACATCAACCTGATCCAGAAAACATGCGAGTTATGCAACAACTTAAAGAACAACAACCAAAAAGGAGAAGAAGTTCTGTTAGGATTGTGTAACCTCATTCGTGAATATATTCCTAAACATTCTGAATTGGTATATCCATTAACTGAGCTTATTTAGAAATGTGTGCCTGATAATATTCTCTGGACTGAAGTGCACGACACAGTGTTTACATCTCTAAAACAAGCTTTAGTTAAGGCACATTCACTTCATACTCCATCACTAGGTAAGCTTTTCATAATTTACTCTGATGCTTCACAAGTTGGAGTTGGTGCTTGCCTGTCTCTGAGTGCAGACAATAAAATTTATTCAGTTTCATACGCTAGTCAAATAGTGACTAAAACTCAACAATCTTAGTCTACAATTGAATGTGAGGCTTATGCAATAGTGTGGTCGTTAAAAAGGTTTGAATCAATAATTTTTGGTTCAGAAATTGAGCTTTATACTGACCACAATTCTTACCAAATTTGACTAAATGTGCACCTCAATCACCTCGTCTTCAGAGGTGGGTGTTTGCTCTTCAGAGATGTAACTATCAAACATTGTGCAGGAGCTAAGATGCCTCATGCTGATGCTTTACCTAGACCTTTTCCAGATAAAACTGATTTTAGTGTTTAGTGGAAAAATTCTTTAACTGTAAATATATTTCACAAAAAAAGATTTTTAATTTATTTGCACCTATGTATTTGGTATATTGTTTGTTTACATTAATTTCAATTCATATATTTAGTGGATAGATTAATTTTGTTATTGTTTTATACCTTTTTGTATACATATCTTGCATCGATGGATGCTTTGAGTCATGTCATTTGTTACTTAAATGTGTTTTTGTTTCATAGATCGAACAACAATCCAGAAAACAATAACCATTCACAAGCAATCCAGTTGGTTTGTTTGCAGCCGGGTAAAGAGTAGGAAAATAATTATTAAATTTAAGTGGCATCTTATAACCATAATAGGTAGCAATTTATACATTTTGCATCATACTAAAATTGCCCAGAGCCACGGTAACCAGGCAGGGAGAAATATTTCCCTGATGAGAAAGAAAAGGAGTTTCATAATAACTGTTCCAGCCGACAATTCTCGTCATGATATGGCCTGACACAAATTTATCACTTCTGCAGTTGGAAGCTAACCACGCAAATAATTTGATTATCGTGTACAATATGTCCTTGAAGAAAAATTAGCGTCCCGTCAATTTTTCTACGATTTTTCGTTTCGTCGCGCGCAATCCGAACGATAAATCAGAAAATGGACCCAAGATTTTGATTACATGATCAAAGGTAGCAGCTGACTTTGCTTTCGCATGCTGAATATTTTGCCCGCCACTGCTACGTACAATTTGTGCTTATTATTTAGCAACAATCCGTTATTGGTTTGTGCCTTTTATGCAATAAATCTATTCCATCTATTTATTTGAATAACAGATAATTTCTCCAAGTTTTGTTGAACTACATGCAAAAAATGTTATGACACTTGTCGGTTACAGTGCGATAATTATAGAAGATTTATTTGTTATTTTTATTGTAATAATGATGCTATTTGGAAAGATTATATTAATTCTGTAGAAATTTCGAAATCTTTCACTTATTCCAAACGTGTGAGTAGACAGAGATGATAGGATGAAGATATCTTTCTAATCAAAGATTAATTATAATAAATTATTTATTATTAATTAATAATAATAAATTATTTATTATAAATACATTGCTAGTTGCTGTATTTAAAAAGGAATTGCTTAGTTGATTTTAACACGAAGTAGTGGAGCTGGCAGCCTAACGGTTGTTGTTCTAGTCTTCGATACAATAGATGGTAGTTTCGAATCCCATGATAGAAATCGATGTTTGTAAAGGCTCTTGTAATCCACTTTAAAACTATAGGCCACGGTCTAATTGAGCCAACATGCAAAAAAATAACCTTTGAGCGACAACCGAGCCTCTATAATTATAAAATATATCCATTTATTCGAAGTATTGTAATTTTTTGTTTGTTTTATGTTCAACATTTGTACAATGCAAATTTGACATAATGTTGGAGAAGTAAATAATTCACTTTAAAATCCTTTGTAAATGCACTTTTTATGAAACAGTACAATGCTTCTATAAGGATTAATTGTGTCATAATTTTACAAAAAGGAAAATTTAAACTAGACGTGAATTATAGAAAGAATATTTTTTAAATAAAAATTGCTTCATTTATCTCATAATGTGTAATATTTTATTGCTCTTCAAAACAAAATGTTTTTAAAAATAAATTAAAATTTTTCCAGTCAGTTAATTTTGACACAAAGCTATAAATGCGTCGAAATTAAAAAAAATAAAATAAAATATAGTTACAATAAAAGTGCAGTATACATACGTGTGTGTGTAAAAAATTTTATTTTCCTTAAATAAATAAATTGTTTATGAAAGAAATTATATATGAAACAAAATTTCATAAGAGCATAAGAATAATTTACTTAGAAAATCTTAAGCTCGAGAAAAATTTATGATAAATTGTGATAACTAATGAAAAGCAACAAATATGAAATCATAATTTTTAAGAAAGATAATAATTAAGTATTTTACAAAACTATAGATTCTTTTAGAAATTTATGATATAAATAAATATATGAATCAGTTTGGCACAAACACAAATGAAATCATAGAAAATTATTCTTTGAATTTATATTTTATACATTTTTTTTTAAAATATTGCTTTAAATTTTGTATTTACACTTGTGTAGTATTATTTGAATAATATATAACAGCGTTGTTTTTTTATTGCATTATATTTTTCATTTAGCTATATTTGTCTAGATAATAATTTCAACAATGCAAAGTAATTAATATCAATAAAAATATATAATTTTGTTTTTTAAATGTATCTTGTACTAGTAGTCTTTCTTTAGACATTGCCATAATCACAGAAACCCACTTAAAACCAAATATGTATGATATACTGTAGTATATCGTACATATTATATATATCAGTACGATATACGTTGCAATATATCATGATGTACAGGACACATCATGGTGGAGGAGTAACCACAATTATTATCAAAGATCTTTTAATTTCACACTGTATAGTAGCAAAATAGGAGACGGTTTTGAAGAAACTTCAGCTATCATCAACCTGGAAAACAATCTGAAATTCAAAATTACTAGCTATTACAACAGACCCAAGCATAATTTACAAAACCAAGAAATTATGGAAATTCTACCTGCAAATATTCCTACAATTGTTGGAGATGAATTTAACAGCAAGAACATCACTTGGGGATGCAACACTACTAATAAAAATGGAACTAAATTATTAGAAATAGCCCAAAATCATAATTTAAAAATAATTGCTCCAATCGAACCTACGCACTTCCAGTATACATACTACGGAGACATCTTGGACATTTTTCTTACAAATACCAGCTACCCACTATCAGCACAGATTATCTATGATCTCTCTTCTGATCACTTCCCAGTTCTTGGCTGCCTGGGAATAAAGAAAAATACTGCAAATAAATATTTATTGAGAACCAACTGGCAACTCTATTATAATATTCTTCAAGATCAAGTTAACAAAGAAAATCAATCATTAATCAACAATAATCAACCCAATAGTAATAATAATCAAGAAATTAAAAATAAAATTAATGATATAAATCTATTCAATGAAAATATAAATCATGCAAAAGAAATAGCAATCCATAAAATTAAATACCATGAAAATTACTTAAAATTACCAAATAGCATTAGAAAAATTATAAAAGAAATCGCATCAGGATGCAATTTCATTAAACCTTGAACCCACGACTCAAAACTACAGTCAACAAACTTAATAAGAAAATTAAAAAACTCTACACAGACTACAGGACTAAACAATGGCAAGCTAAAATAGAGAGTCTTAGCACAGAAAACAACTCAATATGGAAATTTGCAAAACAATTAAGAAGAAAAACAACTTATCATTGCATTAATGGCCAAAATGGACCAGTTCATACAAACTATGAAAAACTGATCTTCTTTGCTAATACCATATTTCTACAATTTCAACCGAACAAAGTGACAGATGAGTCCTTTACCAATTATATTAATTCACTTATTCATAACTATATACAAGCTAACATTTCTCATAATACCATTACACCAACGAATGATGATGAAATAATTGAAATTATTAAAAATCTAAAGACCAAAAAATCCCCAGGAGAAACAATATTATTAACAATATGTTCAATTATTTACCATTGGACTCTTCGCAAACTCATTAATATTTATAATAACTGCCTTAAAATATCATATTTTCCTACAACTGGAAAATTGCTACCATAATTTTTTTCCCCAAAGTCTGGAAAAGCTCCCAGAATACTTGAAAACTATAGACTTATCAGCCTGCTCCCAGTTTTGGGAAAAATACTTGAAAAAAATAATTTACAATAGAATTAAAAGTTATCTTCACCTAATTCCAAATCAACAATATTACTTCAGAAACAACTTATCAACTGTTAAACAACTCATAAGAATTACTGAGATTATTGGTCAAAATATTCATCACAATGTGTAAGCAGCTATGGTCATGCTCGACGTAGCAAAAGCATTCGATAGAGTTTGGCACGAAGGCCTACTATACAAACTCATAAAACTCAACACACACATAAACTCTAATATAATATTACTCATTACCTCATATCTAACTCATCACTTCTTCCATATTAAATACAATAATAAAAACTCTATTACTCTGAACCCAAGGTAGCATCCTGGGGCCAATCTTATACCTATTTTTCACCCATGACTTCCCCAGTTTGGACAATAACTCAATTCAAATTGCTTTCTACATAGATGACAGTGGTATTATTGCTGATTCTATGAGGCCGAATAATGCTATTCATAAACTTCAAAATGCGTTAAATAACATAGAAAACAGGTGCAGTAAATGGAGAATAAATATAAATGCTGATAAATCCCAACTTATAGTATTTAACAGAAAAAAGAGAAATAGAATTAAATTACTTCAACATAATAAATTCTATCATATCAATAAAATCATCCAGAAGTGAAAACCATTAAATGTCTTGGATTAACAGTTACTACTCAACTTTAATGGATTGCACATATGTATAACGTTATTAAAAAAGCCACTCAAGCTTATGGATGCTTATTTAACTTAAATAGAAAAAATTCAAATTTTTAATACTATAACTCAAAAGACCATACAATGTTAAGATCAATCATTACCTATGCTTCACCTGTGTGGAATACTATTACGCCAAAAGACAAACACAAACTTATTAGAGTGTTTCAACATAAAATACTTAGAAAATACACTGCGGTGCTCTGGTTAAGCGAAAGATGCACCCTTCTAACTTAAATTCACACAGTGAGCTTGGCTTGTTCAAGCGTCATAATAACAACAATTTTAAAACATGCATTCATTAAGCAAATAGGAAATTTTTAACATGAAACTAAACCATACTTTTACATTCATCCATTAAACTTCATAATTTTTTTCTTCTCAAGGATTTTGTACATTATAATGAAATTCTTACAAAATTTTAAAAAGAAATAAAAAGTTTTCTAGCTTAAAAAATTAATTTTGAATAAACTACTTTCATAAAATATAATAATTACCATCACAAATAGTTTATATTTTCTAAGAACACTAACACCAGAACATATTTTTCAGAGATATTATCAATTCAAAATACAGTAGACGCTTATTTTTACGAGCATTCTTCATTTTAAGAATTAGTTGTTGGTTTATAAAATAGTCTCAGAAACACAATAATTTTAATCCTATATGAACTAAAAATTTGAAAATTCTTTTTGTTTTTTGCATTTTCTGTTTTTGCATTTCATTATTCTATTTGCTTTCCTTTTTTTTTACCATTTAATTTTAATTTTTATTTTATGGTTTAGAAAACTGAATTGACATTTTTTTTGCATAATTTTAAATCCTATGAAATGTGGATAACCTCACAGCTGATATTGATATCTCAGATAATTTTCTTTAAAAGCAATTTATGCGGAATTTCTACAGCTTATTCTAGGGTTGTGGTGGCCTGGTTGGTTAGGGTGTCGTTCTTATGACCAGAATATCGTGAGTACAAATCCCAGCTTAATCAAAGATCCATCATTTTTGCTAATGGTGGTTGGGACACATTAAAACAGGGTGTGATTGCAGTGTCCTCCATAGAAATAATACCTCTTGGGGTGGCAGGCTTCTGGAGGATCTTCTGCTTGGCCCTTGCTTAAAAATCACAAAGACACCACCTGGCTTCTTATATCTAACTGGTACAGCCTAACTCAGGGCTAGGTACTGGGAAGCCTACAGGCGCAACAACAGAAGCCTAATCTAGCTCACCTCTTATGGTCCATGCATCAGAGTATAATCAATAATTTGAAATACAAATATTTTAAAGTACTTTTGCATGGAGTAATCATGTATTGGAATCTCCTTATGAAGTTGATAAATCTAGGACTAATGCACTTGTCAATCTATGCTTGGAATGGTGCTGAGTAAAAGGGTTACTTTGGCATAAACAAACCACTTAAAGTGAAGAAAGTCAGGAATGATGACTTGAAAGACGATAAGTTACTTATTCGTGTATTTTGACAATGAAATCTGTACCACTGCACGAAATTTTATTTAATCTAATTTTGAATATGATCTCAGATGTAATTTGGACATAAGAAGTATCAGATAATTAAATAATTGAGAATATAATTGAACGTGAATGATGAAGAATTTTCAAATATCAAGCAAACAAATGACGTAGTGCTAGGACCATCTGCAAAATCAATAAATTGCAAATAAGTTTGTGGTATTTTTTTTAAAGAAAAACAATGAATGTTTTTAAAAATCAAAAAATTAAAAAAAAGTATTTTAAAATGCTAGGCATACCATAATAGTTTGCATAATTTTTCCAGTAAAAAAATAGATTACCATATATCTGATTTTCCCAATGACATGTCTTTATTTATTTTTTTAATTTGAGAGAAAAATTATTTTGACTCAAGTTTAAAACTCAACATGAGCCTTTGAAATGATCTATAATTAATTTTAATAATATATATAATTAAATATTGTCACTAACTGTTATTTGTATCATTTTCAATGTGTAAATTATAAATATAATATGGTTACATTTTAAGAAGGAGGCCCAAAAAGATAAGAATGCAAAGTTATCTTTGCTTCCATAATAAAACCTCTGATAGATCTGAAGACGAATTTGATAAATCATTGATATGCAAGCATCCTGTATGATTACCAGTCATGTCCATTGTGCATTCCTGATGAACTCGAACGATTCCAATACAACAGTATTATACTCCAAAAACCGAGTTTTTACTAAGTGGTTCAAGAATCACTTCTGCTTCAAGGCATTCTCTCTAATTGACCAACTAAATCTTCAACATTAATGAGTATATCTAGGATGCCTTGCAAAGTGCAATCAAAAATTAATTTCCCTACACGACACTTCTATGGATTAGTGAATTGTTTAGCAAGATTACCTCTCCGTATAGTCTTCTGGATATATTTAGACAATAATAGAGTCTATACTATCTCGAACATTTATGCAAGTTCATGTACACTTTAAATGATATTAGACAATGTAGCAATTTTTCTAGCAATTTGAGTGAATATTTTAGTGTGATAATCATACAGAGGAATGAATAATACAAAAATCTTATTTTTAAGTTTTGAAATATTTATTTCATAACTTTTAAGGTAGTTTCAACAGTTAGATAATATATTTACAATAAGAATGATTTCTTTTACTTACACTTAAAAAGCAAATAATGTCTAACTAATATGTATAAAAGCACAAATAAAATGAATGGGTGTAAAACAAGACAGGAATAGATATGAAATTATTAAATAAAGCAAATAAAACTAGGATGAATTATCTATAGGAATTGACTTAGAACTCATTCCACTGTTGCTACTAAAAGGAGAAGAAACTATGGCTGTATCTTTCACATATAACAAGAAATTTCGTAAATTATCAGAATCTATATTAAGCTTTTTAAATTCTTCATGAATTAAGAAATACCTAAAAAATATGATAGAAATTATTAAACATTCATCCATTTTTCAAGGAATATATAAGCTATTATTCAGAGCAGAAAACATAGAAGTCCTTTTCTCTAGTTTTACTTTACATGTTTTTTAATATTTTACAATCACATTTATTGATAACCATTTTTGTAAATATAATAAAATTATGATTAAGTAAAAAAATGAATACATAGTTTAAGATCTTGTTGTATTTCAATAATGATTTCCTTCAATGATACAACAAAATTAGTATTTTGCTTAACAATTGATAAATAACAGGATACAATTATTATATAAAACTAAACACATTTTCATTCAATAAATTAAACAGAAAAAAATTTACATTATATTTATTAAAAATGAAATATAAACCATAATCTAAACTAATTTTAATCACTATTTAAAACAAAACCTAGATTAATATTTTCCTTAAATTATGTACTTTTAATCATTTAGTATTAAATATTTTTAAAAAAATCATTAATTTCCATATTTTGCTTCACTTTTACACTACATTAAATGAAATATTAAAAGCAAAAATTAATTAATTTAAAAAATTATATAAACACTCAAAGATTGAAAAAAAATTATCAGCCAAAATTAATTATATTTAAATATATGAAATAATAATAAACTTCATCAAATAATAAAATATTTTCAAAAATGAATTTCATTTCTTTTCAAATATTCATTTAATTTTCAACCTACAATTAATGCCAAATTAAAATGTCACAATTAATTAATTCAAATAATTGTGTAAATATTTGAAAAGCGAAAAAAATATCCACAGTTAGGAATATTAATACTATTTAAATGAAAATATTTTAATAAGACTTATATTGGATGAACTAAAGTTCATCAAATTATTAAATTACAATATTGCATAGAGTTAAAAAATCCTGTTTAGTTTTCATAAATAAATAATTACAGAATTAGTAATTGTTACAGAATCAGTAGATAAATAATTACAGAATTAGTAATTATTTAAGGTTGTGCATTTGATTGTTTGCTACATAAATCATTATATTGATTACTTAATAAAAATAGAATATTTTAGATTTGAACATTTTTTCACAAATGCTGATACAACAGAAACTTCCTTCCTTACATTTTAAGCAAATAATTAAAAAAATGAACAGAAAAAAAATTTTTTTATAATTTTTTGAATGACAAGAAACAGTTAACAGTAGAATAAGTATAAATTGCAGTTACATGTAATTTTTGTAAAAAATTTAAATTATTTAATCAAACCTAGTTTTAGAAAGTTTCTCTTATTTCAGCAAAAAATAGTGTATATATAAATATATATATAATTAACTCATTATAAAAATGAGAAAATATTTCATTTCAATTTTTCAAAGAACCCTGTAAGGAGATCTATTTTATACCAGTGTATATTAAGCATCGTGAATATCACACTTTAAAGACTTAAAAGAGAAAATTCTACTCAACATTCCTTTATACCTTTTAAGAAGTGCATTTAATATTATTGCTGTAGAATAATTTTTTTATAATATAACTATAATAAACATAGTTCTCAAAGAAAAGATAATTGTAAGAATTTTAAACTAACAGAAAATGTGAATTTTAGTTTTGATATATTTTTGCAACTTCATATTGAAATGTCACTGCCTATATGTTAGTAGCAATAATTAATCGAAATGTTTGCAAATAGCTTATTTGGTATATAAATAACATTATAAATGTTAAGTGTTTTAGCAGAGTTTATTAAAGCGTGTGGTATTTTCCACTAACTTAGTATTTTTTTTCATGGAATTTAATTTATTTCAAGTGAGCTGAATTATACTAAAATTATAATTGTTATTTGGAATCACATTAAAAAACATCTAATATAAGCAATATAAAAATAACCTTTAAAAACTATTATAGAAATGACTTAATTTTTTTTCTCATTTTAATACAGTACAGGCATTTAAAAATTTTATTCAAAATAATAATGGAAAAAGGGAGAATATGTAAGTATATCCATTTTTAAAATCTAAGACGAACCTTATAAGATTTAAGCAAAAATTTTAAGTATAAAAAACATTATTTTTTTTAACAACCTATATTACCTTCTAAGTTTTTCAAAAACTGGATTGTTCTCTTCAAGTGAAATAGGTTCACTGGCTTTCAAAGATTGTAATATCTAATGAAAAGAGCTATTATATGTAAAATAAGATACACAAAAAACCAATTGAAGCAATAAATATAAAATTACCTTACTTCCTATATACATATATATATATAAATAGATATAAGTATATTGGTTTAGGTATATTGTTATGGAAAACAAAATACTTATTTTTCCAATGAATGTTTAACATTCAATATTTTTTATACAAAAAATGCCTTTTTAATAACTTATATATAAAAAAATTTTGATAAAAGAAATATCTATCATGTGATACTAAATTCTTTCTTGTTTGTTAAATGTATGGAAGAGTGAATTTTTTTTTCCTTTTTTACATCAGTAAATTAAAAGGTAGAAAATAAGTAAACTGTTATTCCTCTTACTAAAAATTAATGAATTTATAAGTTTACATATTTTATTTAGACTAAAGTTTTTTGCACTGAAATGCTAACATATACTCTACAATATCAAATCATCATTTAATAAATCTTTTGCATAATTAAATATTTTAGAATACAAGAAACATGAAGTTAAAGAAATGTAATATGAAATGGTAATCAATGCAATGAAAAAAAATGTAATTATAAACATCAACAATAATTAATGGAACATGCAAAGATAATAGGTTGTATTCATATATCATAGTTGAGGTAATGCAGAATGTGCCACCAGTGCTACCTTGTAACTAACTTGTAACACTGTCATAGATGTAACTGAACAAGTAAATGCGAAATACATTGTTAAACAGTGACTGAAATCAAATCACAGACCTTTCACTCTGAAAAGTGTGCTCCTATCACTAGACTATTTGAACACCATAATAAATAGCAGGTGTAAGCATAAATTATTTAATAGGAGAAATCATTACAAAAATATGGCTACATAATTATAAATCTATTATTATCTACTGAGCTAGCTGCTTTGACCTTCAATTTAATAGTTCATGAGTTGAAATCCCAAGTTACTTATAGATGTTATTAGTAGCTTTGAATTCATTTTAAATTGAATATTCCATGGTTGAAATACTTTTTGAAGCAAAAAGTGACTGTCAACCATAAGAGACAAAACCAAACATATTTTTATACATTTGTACTTTTTAAATTAAAATTTTTAGTATAAAACATATTCTATATGAAAAATTCAATATGAAAAATGAAATATCTTCATAACTTACAGATATACTACGCTTGACAATTTCTTTTGGTAAGCCGGCTCGTAAAGCTGTATATGTAGCAAGACTTGATGAAGCAACACCATCAATTAATTGGTATAGAAATACCATATCATCAATTTCAATTACATCCATTGTCTAAAATAAAAATTCTTTTTAAAAAGAACCTTATTTAAAATTCATTTGGTATTTAAGTTATTTCCTAAATTATTTTCAGTAATAAGACAATGTTATGACTTATATAAAAGCAGATAAATATTACACATAATCAAATGATTTAATAATAAATGTAAAGAAATATGAATCATTTGATAAAAAGTGCAATTTATACATGATGTGTAAATACATATTTATATGATTTAATACCACATAAATGTGTTGTATTACCTAACACATTTTAAAAGCACAAGTAATTTACTGTAATATATAAAAAGATACACATATACTGTAGGTTATTATAAATCAAACATAATCATATCTAATATAAGCAAAGATAATATTCTGACAAAAAACGATGTTTTGACTTATTTTCAGCTTTATTAAATATTTAATCAAAATAATATTTTATTAAAAATCATGTTTAACTTCTTTTTTAATCACACACACAACTGATACGATAATAAATACAATGCAAAAAATTCAAATAGTATGTTCAAATTGAAGTGTCAGTTAATATATATAAAATAATTTTAGTATAAACTGAGAAGGAATCAAGTAAATAAAAAAAATAAGAGTTAACTAAAAAAGCACACACACGCACTAAATACAACATAAAAAACAATAAAACTTGTAATACAAAATTTGAAAATCACTGAAAATAAAACAATATACAATACAAAGAATAGGAGGAGAAAGAATAGGGACTATTTCTTCATCAGGACAGAGATAGTCAGCTTTGCAAATTAAATACTCAATTTTGACATGGGAAAAAAAAAAAAAAAAAAAAAATTTAAATCTTAGAGTGATTCCTCCTTAGAGTGTTTGTATTAAACGAAAGCATCATAAAAATATTTATTTCAAAAATTAAAGTAAAATACATCAAAGATAAGTAAACAAACTTACAGATTTAGTTTCAAAATACGAATACCAGCAAATCAGAACCCAATTTAAATATTGGAATAAAGATTAAATTGCCAAAATTAAATTTAAAATTGGGTTAAAAATATAGTGGCTATGAGTAATTAAATTCAAAAAGTTAAAGTAGTTTAGAAACATGGAGTAAATTTGAAATTAAACTGTTCTTAAAATGATTTAAAATAGGTTTTTTCAAGATTCTTGTAAGAACTTCAATGCTTGAGTGGCCTCTCTGCAGTTGTAAAAACTACTCCTTACTTCAATCTTACAAGCGATTACCTATTACCTACATATTTTAAAATAAAATTGGTTGGAATGTTATTGTTTTTGATATGATTAATTAGACTTTTTATAGTAAATCTAAGATTATTGTAGATATTGTAAATGTGATTTAGTTAATAAAATATAAATTGCTATATTTTTTAAAGAAATATTGGAGTTCCAGTATATTAATTTATGAATGAACTTAAAATTAAATTGCTTTGTTTTGTCAAAAATATCAGTAATCCAATTATTAATACTGATAAATATATTTAAAATTCTGCTTTCTATCAAATAAATTAGCTTTAATTAGATAAAGTTCATTGAGGTAAATAGATTTAGGAATATCTTCAAAATTTGAATCACTGAAAATAATAAAATCATCAATATATCTAAAAGCAAAGACATACTAATAGATAAAACTTTTTTCAAAAAAATGCAGAAAAAAGATTTGCAAGTATTCCAGAAAAGTTAGATCCTTGAGGAATACCACAATTTTGAATAAATATATTTTCACTCTTATAGATAAAATTCACCATTTATAATAATTTTCTCTTGCTTTGAAATGCATAACTTTAATTTTCTTCGAATCAGAAATTAAAATGTGTTTAAGAAAATTAATATTAACATTTTAGGGTATATTTATACACACACATTACATTTTGTAAATAAAATTAGCAGTCTATGCATATAAAATAAATATGAAATTCAAAAATTTACATATTTTATTCACTTATTTCATAGAATTAAATTTATATTAAAATTTCAAAAGTAAATTCAAACTAAATTTGATTCTATATAGGTTATGTATTCAATCAACAGTAATGATAAAAGTAATTTCAAAAGAATAACAAAATAGTAAGGAGAATAAATTAAATACAATAGTAATTTTTATTGCTCTTGAATAACAGTTTTGAACAGATAAAATAATTTAAGAAAGGCTAATTAAAAATAATATATATGTCATTTTAAAATTTAAATCTTCTACTGAACAATAAATTTACAAGCAATATTTTTGAAACTTACTTGAAATTTGATTAAATGATTTTCAGGAAAATAAGTGCTCAAATTCAAAAAATGCGTGGCCAGTAAAACATGTGGTGAGGAAGGTCCTTTTTGAGCCCAAAACTTAAGGCTAGCAACTACAAGAGCTTCTCCACTGCTCTAAAAATAAGTATTAATAATTTAAAAATTAATCTGATTTAAAAAGTTGCTTCACTAGGCATTCTTTCTGATGCTAGTTCAAAATAATTGATAAAAAATACTTGATTTGCAAGGATTTCCCTACTCATTATTGCTTTAAGTAAATTCAACATTTCATAAGGAAAATAGAAAGAATTAACAGCATAATCATGAAGATAAAATCAACATAATACATAAAAACACACTGTCATGTTTTGATATTGGCATGTAAATAAAATATTGAAAATCTTCACAATTAAGTCAGACATTTTAAAATTATTTTGCTAATTTAAAATTTAGAAAAATATTTCAACAAATGTTTTAGACAAAAGAAAGAATACATTTAAAAAATAATCAAATTAAGTTTCTACTATATTAGATTTTAAGTTATATAAATTTTATTTTATGAAAATAAAAAATAAACTACCATCGAAGAAGATAGATTTAAAGATGGCATATTTAAACATGTGTAATGTCTCTCTCTCTCACTCACTCGCTCGCTCACAGGCACGCACGCACGCACACATATATATATAAAACACTTGTGTTTTAATTTTAAATTTTTTACCTAAAACATAGTTGGCCTATAATATACAATGCTAGTAATAGCAATGATGGTCTAAACAATCTTTTCTGTTTAGTAGTTAGTTATAAAATTGCTTTTCTTAAAAAATAGTTAAATGTAGTTATTAATTAATAATGTGTTTAATTAAATAAAAAACGTCTTCTAATATTACAGAAATCCATAAAATGAGTGGTGTATTGAACAAACAAGCATTTAAAGAATTTAAAGGAAGACTGATTTTAAAAAGATGTTTGATTAAGGAATAATTTCAAAACACAGTTATTTTGCATCAAAAATAGTAATTAAGTAACAATGATTGAAAAGAGAATCTTATGAATATAATTTTACTTAAACTTACAGCTTCAGTATATTTCCCAAATTCATCTACAATGACCAATGACATGTTAGTAGCTTTATTTAAAGCACAAGATAACTGTAAATATTAAATATTACTTATTAATATGGACATACTTTCAATAATTTAATTTATAAATAACATGTTATTGTTTATTGATAAATGATTTTATATTAATATTTATCAATAAGTGGTTAACTGTTAACTTTTGGTAAACAAACGAAATTAAATTTCAGGAGCAGTTAATTTGGAAGAATTTAAATTAATTTATTTATTCAGTTTTCAAAATGGAATTTTAAAATTATATTTAATGATAAAATAAGTAAATGAAAAGCAGAGAGAATGTGTTTACTTGATTTAATGAAACTATGAATGAAGATAAATTCAAAGACACAGATTCTAATGTATTTATGCAAGTGAAAATTGAATCAAAAAGAGGAATCTTGGCTTTCTGGGCAGGAACAAAACTTCCCAAATGTCCCATATACACCAGTAGCGCTACCTGAAACAGAAAGTTAATTTAATTTTCAAAGAAAAAGTAAGAAAAGCATCATATATTTGTGTATATATATATATTTATATATATATATATTATATATATTCAAGCAACAATATAAATGTAAAAAACTAATTACAACTTTTTTGGCATAAAACCAAAGAATATTAATTGAGATTACTACTTTTGGAGCAATAGTTTTTAAAACACAATATGAGTGGTGTATACTTTATAAGAATAATAAACCTGAGATTTTTTAATATCCAAAATTTAATAAGCAACTTTAATATTAATTTTTTGATAATAATAATATTAAATCATACTGATTATAATATACAATCTGTATTAATTATCATACAAGGATGTTTCAAGACCTTTTAAAAAGCACACATTCTAGCTTTTTTGCAACTATAAATTCAAAAACGGGGAATTTTTTGTAGAAAAATGGCTAAGTAAATTACTTTTAAAATGAAAAGTATATTCGTTTTTAAAAATCCTTAAAAATGAATAAAAAACTACATAAGAAATTTAGAGTGATACAAAATAAATGCTTTAATAATTATCAGCATTTATCTAAAACTATATAATCATGAATTAAATCAATAATATTTTTCCCAAGTAGAATTTCGCACATTTAAAGAAACCATAAATATGCTTATTTAATGTAATCAAATGTGTGTGTGAATAATTATAAAATACAGTGGATTCTTTTGGTACACAGAATTTCATTTTTATAATATAAATTGAAAAACACAGTTTGTATAACATTTTTAAATCCTTTATAATATCATTACTAATAAAATTAACACTATTAACAAACAAAAATAAATAGTTGCTTTAATCAATTTTTGAAATTTCAGGTGAATTTTGTTTATTCTATAAAGCTTTGCAATTTGTGGATTTTCAATTCCAATTGCTGATTTTAAACTTAATATTTTTAGAGTCAAATAATGTGAATTCAAATAAATTTTAAGATACATACTTGTGTGAGATATATACTTTTTCCACTCGAATTAGGTCCAGTTAAAACCTTTATTTTGCTTTCAGAACCTCCACTATATATATCGTTAGCAACAAATGAAGACACACATATTTCTTGCAATGGATGCCTGCTGAAGAGAGAAAGTTTTGAAGAAAAGCAAGGATTTCAACAATTTGTCATTATAACATCATATTTTATAGCAAATTTATGTAAAAATAATTTTAAAAGAAAAATTATTTTCAAACATTCCCTAGAGTTCAAGTAATACATATTTCTATGTATTGTAAACTGATATTTTTACATAAAATATTCTAAATTAGAAAAGAAAATGAGATAAAAACCTGTGTCAATGTATGGAATTTCATAAATTCTTTTATTTAAAGTATTTTCTATTACCATTATGTTTAATCATCATGTAATTCATCATTGTACATTCAGAAAATGTTTTGGACGGTTTTTGATTCTAAATATATGAAAACTATTATAAGAAAATTCACTCATATTTCAATTAGACTTATTAAATTATGAAATTATTACAATAAATCTATTTTAAAACACTTATTTCAATAAGTCTTACAAAATACGTTCTAAAATAGGTCTTTCTCTATGAATGAAATTTAGAACGATTCATTTTAACAAGAAAATAAATAATAAAAGAAGATTAAAAGAAGTCAAGAAGTGTTTCAAATTTCAACTTAAGCAATATGTTGACAAATTTATTAATCTTATCTCAACTTTGGGAAATGACAATTACCATAGTGTAAAGAAGTTATGACAAAAACTGAATATTTATTTATAGATTATTCAAAGTTATTTAGTTTTTTATGTTCTAAAACACTTTCTGTATTCTATTTTACATTAGAACTAAATTAATAATACCATTATGTATGATAAAAATTTATAAAATTCAGGTTAAGTATTTATCTAAATAAAACAAGAGTCAAATCATCTTTTATAATATTTTAGAACCACTTGATAAAATACATATATTTTTTATATTCATTGAGCATTTTTGTGTAATTTAATCAGTTAGTAATTTAAAGCTTTAGGTAGCAAAAAATAATCTGTAGGCTATGTATAAATCATACATAAATGTAATTATGAAACAATAAACAACATATTATTACTTCAATAAAAATGCAAATATGATGGTAACAGAACAACTATAATATATATAAAAGGAAAACTAATCAAACAATATATATTTTTCATGTTAAATTTAAAATGAAAGGATGATTGTTTCATCAATTCATATTTATTGATTCTAATTTTAACTAAGTAATTAATCAATATAACAAAATGACATTAAAAAATTAGCGTTTTCATTATGTGCAATTAAATTATGATATAAAATTAATGATTGTATAATGCAGAAAATTTTTTTAATTTGAAAAAATATTTTTAAAAGTTCGAGATTTTACTAAGAATAACTTATATTCATTTTTAGAATAAATACAAACTATCTAAAACAATTTTAAAAATATAGAAAAACTCCTATTGCCATCAATTTATATTCACAAATAAAAAGACAAAAACAAAGATGATAATAAATTATAGTTTTTTGATATACATATGTATATATGAAAAATAGCCTTGCTTTGCAGCATGATTACCAGAATCTTTTTAACAGAAATAATAACATTATAAAAACGAATGAACATCTACTCTTTGTTCACAAAATTTCATTGAAATGTGTGTTTAATTCCAATATCTACTTATACTTTAGAGATAATGTAATAATTTATTTTCTTAGCATATAAATATCATTACGTTGAAAAAATTGAATTTTCCTGAAGTTTTTCTCATTTCTTTATATCAAAAAACAATTAATTTGAAAAACTAGAATATTAACTTAAAATTGGAATATTCTAACAAAGCAGAAAGAATTAGTAAGTATCCAATTAAATGTAAAGTAATAAATTAATGATTATAATTTTAAATGTGCAGTTTTTAAATTTTCTTTTAAAATAAAAATCTTGATATACCTCAATTGATGAAAATGCATCTATATGAAATTTGAACACTATGAAATGAAAAGCTTGTATGTTTTAATGAGAATTTTTTTATATTTTCAAAATGTAATTCAAATACAGAAGATTAATTTTAAAATAATTTTAAAAAGAGAAAATAAGCATGCATAAAACTTGCTTATTTTCAAATAATAATTCTTTTCTTTTTCAAATAATAAATTATTTGAAGGAAAAAAAAAAAAAACTTCTTGCAAAACAAATAAGAAATTAATAAAAATATTCACAAAATTTCGAATTCGACATTAAATTTGTGACTTACACATTTGGTAATCATTAAAGAATTTTATCATTTACAAATATTACCTTCCTTTAACTATAGTCAATTGACCATCAGTTGCTATTTCTGGTTGTATCCAATTATATTCTTTTGCTGATACAGCTAATGCAATCAAGCTAAAATAATAAATTGATTTATAGGTATTTCAAAATTTTGAATAACAATTGTTATTTTACTCCTCATATGCAAATGAAAACAATGGGAAAATACCATTTACAATTTCTAATAAGCAAACATTAAAATAGAAGAAAATAAAAGGCATGAAATTTAGCCATACCATAAAATTACGATAATAAAACCATTACTATAATAAAACTAGACCATAAAAATTTAAAAACCACAGGTAAGAAGAATTTTAGAATTGTTATTGAATTTAAATTTTTCTAATAGAGGATATATTTTAGAACATACAAATAAAATTTATAATTCAATTTAGATTTTAGAAATAAAATTAATATCTATATTAATTTGCTTTTTCTCATTGATTTCTACTACACACACATGCACAGAAATATGGAAAGAGAAAAAGAAAATAACCAGCGTTAAGTTTTTTTTTTTTAAGAGATAATAAAAAATTTGTTTCTCATATTTATGAAAGATTAGATTATATTATCTATGTTATCATTTTTCTGTTATGTTTTGTAATTTTTGAAAACCTATTTTGCAACCAAAATTCACGGTATATTTTATTAGTTGTGTACGCTAAATACTTTTTATCAAATTTATTCCATTATTAACTTTTTATTACATATTCTGAAATTTGGGATTTCAAATATATAGCTGAAAAATTAGGAAATTTACTGAAATAAAAGGAAACAAAAATATGTAAAAATCGTAAGCGTTTATTTTTTCCATGAAGTATATATTACTGCTTCAATGCAATTTAAAGAAAATATTCAATCACACACTAAAATAGCTACTGAAAATAATTTATAGTTCAGAAAATAAATCATCCAATACAATACATTGAATTCAAAAGTTCTTTCAGCATGTATATATTATAATTGTTAAAATTGGAAAAATTGTAATGCTACAGAAAAATAATTTATTTTAGTAAACACTAAATATTTCTGATATAGTTTTATAAGCAAAGCACAGAAAAAGTGTTAGATTATTATACAATGCGTACACTTTTATGAGTTAAAGTGTGAAGTTTCATATTTCCTTGTTTGAACTGAAATTTCAATCAGAAGAGTTTTTTTGCTCTTTTTTATTTCAATATGCAAAACATAAAATATATCTAATGTTTATTCTGCTTATTTTCATTGCATCAATGTTCGCATTTTTAGCTCATAACTAGATAGGGCTTCCAAAATCTCAGTACACCTTTTCCTCTGATAAAAGTTAACCTAAGTAAGAGTAAGACTGGTGTAAACTATTAAAGATATAAAATGATTTAAATTGAATTTAGCAAACAAGATACATTCAAATACATATCAATATAAAAAATTGTAGTAAATTAATTTTTAGTAATAAAAACAAAATTCTATTTATTGAAAGTAAGCTCATTAAATAATGCATTTCATATATGTGTATTATGTTAACCTAATGAAATTTTTTTCAACAATAAAGTTTCTTAAAATATTTGCAAAAGAGTAAAATATTTCAAAATTATAGTAAATACTGACTGTTCAAAAACTATTTTCATAAAAATTAAATATATTTTTAATAATACATCTCAAAATCTTGGAAACAATCACAAGAGAGAGAAATATAATGTTTATATAAGCATCAATATTAGAAAGTTTTACCAATCCAGCTTTGAAGAATATTCCATGACATCAAAGAGAACAGGTTTCATTTCCAAAATAACATTTTGCAGTTTATGCATGATTTGAGTTTCTTTATCTATAAATAATTATTGTTTGAATTTACAATGAAGATTCTAAATTAAAATTACTAAGATACTTTTACAAAATTGATAATCTTCATCTTTATTTTAAATATAGTTGAAAATATATTAGAACTAAAATTAGATCAAATCTTACAAATAGGTAGAGCAACAGACTATTAAAAAAAATTTTATAATCAATAATGAGAAAAATTTTATTCATTATAAAATTTTCATATTACAAAAAATAAATGTATTATTTATTTTTGCAATATAGGAAATCATATTTTTTTAAGAAGAACATTATAAAATATGGGTAAAATTTCAAATGATAACAAAACAATTTGCAGAATTTATATGCTTTAATGTAATAATCATAATTCCTAATTTTGTAGTTACAGCAAAATTATTAAAATAACTATTGAGTATTTTTACTTTAATAATACTTTTTACTTAAATTAATAACCAGATAAATTAGTTCTCATTTAGTTTAAGAGACTTTAATTAAAATTACAAAAAAAAAAAAAAAAAAAAAAAAAAAAATGAATGAGCTTACTTAGTAGTTATAAATAAAAAATATTACAAATATTTGAAAATTATATTTCAGATTATATATACATTTCATGAAAGATGTATTTTTACACACACATGCTATACTCACTCATTCTAGGCCATTTTACAACTTATGAAAAATTCCCTTAGTACTCCATAATAGTAAATGTCATAAAACAGTTTCCACTATCAAATTATTCTATTAGGTGGCAACAAATTAATTATTGTATTGAAAAACTTTTTTTTAATATTTATCATAAAATGTTTGAAAATTAAGTAATTTTGTAATGTTTTAAATCACAAAATTAAAAATAATTTGAAAATGTAGGAATAAGATTTCTACAGTTCATGTAAAATAAATTATGACAGATAAATTAAGAAATCATATAATTATTTATTAAAAAAAACTATTTCTAAGATTTAAATTTTGAATTACAATTAGTATAAAATTCTTTACTTAGCAAAATTTCATGCTACTAATACACAAAAAGATCATTTGAAATTTGTCTTACCATAGATATCACATAAAGTATCTCCAAGTAAAGAATCTAATTCTATTAAAAAAATTAAGAACCATTATTAATAAAAACAGAGATAATAATTGAAATTGATGATTTAGATAAAAATAACTAAGTAAGAAAAATTGTATCAGTCAAATCACAACTATATAATAAATATAAAAAATTCTTACTTTTAGTATTTTCACTTTTATAATGGACTACATCGTTCACAATAAACTATAATTCAATTTATATATATTAGAGAAAGCAAAACTTTAGAAGTCAATATAATGTTATCTTTAAGAATAATATAAAATATACAGTTAAAGAAAATCAATATATATTAGTAAAATAATTACTAAACTATTGAATTAAACACAGATAAAATAGCAACAGTAAGTCAAAAAATTTTAATGTTTTGAAGGCTTTTCATTTATTTAAAAATTTGATTATACATAATTTGTAGTAAAGGCTTTTAATTTATAGGAAGAGAGCAATACAATTTTATCTAAATTCAGAGCTGTCCATGTCATTTTAATTAATTTTATAATCTGTTATATTAACTGTATGAAAGGGAAAATATATATTTCATTTATTCAGTTATTATTTTCAGGCAGTGAAACATTTAAATCAATGTAATCTAAATAATTTATAACTAGTTGTTCAATGATTTCCATTTAATTCTTAACTTAAATTTGGTAAAAAAATGATTAAGTTTTAATTCAAAAATTAAAACAATAATTACAAAATATTGAAATAAAATAATCTTTATAAATGAAATTTAAAATAAATTAAGCAAATATTTTTTTTTAACTGATGCTTAACTAATTGATAATATATAAATAGACAAGCAATTTGAAAATCTATGCAAGCAGAATTTAAATCTAAGAATCCCACTTTAGATTCAATGTTCATTTTCAATTTAAATATCTACAATTCTGAACATAATAAAAGCAATACAAAATGAATATATTTTATTTATGATTTCATATAAATGACACATACCATGAATCTCAGATTTGGTATAGTATAATTCTTAGTTTCTTTCATTTCTTTTGTTGCTGGTATTGTCAAAAGGTAACCGAGCTAAAATTATTATAAATGTATCATAAAACAGAAGATATAATGCAATACAAGAGAGTACATAAAAACAATTTTACCTGAGGTAAATATATAACACTACATTGAGAAACATCATTGCTTAGTTCTTGCAGTTCTTGATAAGCTACTTGAGTCATGAAATCGGGCAGACCATTATAAGTTCGTTTCACTTTGAAAATTTGAATACATTAATACTTAACTTTTAATTAAGTTACTTAATATTACACATGAAATTTGTAATAATCAAGATTTTAAATATCAATTAATTACTAAAATTCGACATATTTAATAAGTTATTTATAATACCTTTCAATTCATGTGAAAAATACTGAATAAAAAGTTTTTTTTTATACTATAATAGTTTTTCTTTAAACCATATTTTTTCTTCATACTATTTTTTTATTATTTCTCTCAATAACATATTTCAATATTTTTTAAAATTTTGGACAGAAAAACTGATTGCTATAAAGTATTTTTATTAAATCTTAAAAAAAAAAAAATTGACTAGTATAAGATTGAAACATTACAAATTTGACAATTATTATATATTTTGGTAATATTATACATAATAAATAATTATGACAATTAAATAGAGTATCAGCTATCCCAACCTCCTCTTTTGCAATATAAATTTATTTAAAAATAATTTGTCACAAAAATTAAATTATATTTAAGTTACATTCCTATTTTGAAAATTTTCAACTTTTTCTAGCAATTCTTATTATTTGATTATTTTAAGCAATCTCAGAGAGTTGAACAAAACAAATTTATTTATTTGCAATTAAAATTCATTAAGAATATGCTAAAACCTACATTCTTAATGAATTTTTGAATGACTGTACTAAAAATATCAAGAAATTAAACAATAAATTTTTGTCAACCATTAAGTAAATTATACTTAACATTTTTAGTTACTAAGATTGAATTTTAATGTGAGTAATAACCATGATTTAAAAATAATACAGAAAATATAAATATATTTCAATATATTTCAATTACAGCAAATAATTATTATTTTTAAACACTTATAAACTAGGATACTGGAATGAGCATTCTTTGCATGAGCACTTATTTACTTAGACTGAGCCTTTATTCTCATTTGTACTTGAAATGGATTAAATTTTGAAAATAGTTTAAATAGCAATGTACAAGAAAACTAACCAATAACTATGAGATACATTATGTACAAGCAATTTCAAATATAAATAACTGAAATTACAGAAAAGTCACTTATTTTGAATGCAAGAATTTTTTTAATACTTAAAATAAAATTTTTAGCAACAAAATTATATTTAAAACTATATTTATATATGCACACTTTATTAACTGAAATTCTTGATTTCTGTTAAACTACAATTGAAGAAAATAAAGGGTTCATGCAAAAAAATGCTAAAGTTTTTCATAGCACTAAAGTATAACAGGAACACAAATAAAATTCTTGAATTTAAAGTTATAACACAAAGTAAAATGAAAAAAAATATTAAAATTAATTGCTTCATTTTTCTGTATACTAAATACTTTTAAAGAACATGAGTTTAGAGTCAATGAATTCTATTTAAAATTGTCAGTGACCCTAAATACTAGAATTTAATGTTAGAGATAATACATGAAAATAAGAAATAACTGTTAAAGTGAGATTCAAATTGATTAAGAGTCAGTTAATTCTCACTGAAAACATAAATGTTAATTCAAATAATGTATTTAATTTGGGCATTTGTTACAAAACAATAAATAAGTGCTTTAGACTATTATATGATTTATGAAAATATTCAATAGCTGGAATTTTTCAATATAACTCTTGTATTGAATAAAAGGAGAAAATGCAAATTTAGAGTGGAGAAGAGAATTGATTACTTTAAACAAAAGTATTATCATTCAGTTCATAACATTTCCAATCCACTTCCTCCATCTTTCTCAGTAATCAATACTGTTTTTGTAAAACAGAAGGAAGGAGTTTATAATATCTATATGAGAACAAATAAAATACTGGAACTCTCAATGATTGAACTCTAGTAATAAAATTTCTCAACATTAGAAGAATTTTGCATGGTTTAATTTAAGTGAGAAAAAAAATGTATCATTTTCAAGAGTACTTGTGGTGCTTTATTTTCATGATCAAGCAATATTTATAACACATATCTCAGTGGATTGCATTAAATATAATGATGTAAAGAAAATCACCATTAAATTATAAAACAATAGAAAAATATATTATGGAGTGAGAAATAATAGTATCAGTTGTAAAAATTCAATAGATGTATGAATTTAGCAAATATAGGAAGAAAATTTAGGATATTGTAAAGTACAACAGCAGTGAAATTTGGTTGAAACAAGATAGAGGTAAGTTCTTAATCTCAATTCCTTGTAATCTTTAAAATAAATTCGAACAATGATGGAGTGACAAATTAACCGAGCCCAGATTTATCATAGTTATGTTTGTCATTTTAAAAGATGAATGGAAAAATATTTTTTTGGAAATTAGTCTCAAATTTGTGGATGGTATTCTTCAAAGAGTAGCTGATATCAATGTAGGAAAAGATTCCAGTCCAATTAAAAGAGTCCAGTGGTGCGACAACATTATCTTACCTAATAATGTTGTCGCACCACTGGACTCTTTTAATTTATTACATGGTTTGTGATGTAATTAAAGCCAATATAGAGTATGTAGTTCATTAAAAAGAAATATTTGCATGTAAAATAACTTTTTTTCATTATCACATACATAGAAATAATATGCTGGTAATCAATGTATTTTTTTTAAATTACTATTAATCTACATACATTTCTTTATTTTACTTATTTGTTTTACATTTTTATAGTAATATTATATTTAAATGATTATGATTATGATGTTATATTTAAATGATTATTATGACTTGTGTGATTATTGATGATTATAAATGAACTTTTTAAAGCAAATTAATAATATTTGTTATTATATATAAATTAACAATTTATAATTTAAACACAAATTATTAATTTTTGTTAAACACAAACTGTTAATTGCATAATAATTTTACTCATATGCAAACATTATGAAATTAAAATTTTTATATTGCGGAAAACTTTCAATTTTTAAATAGGCTTTCAATAAATATTTATGTTTATGCTATAATAAATTAAAATAAGTTACTATTTTTAAATTTCATCTAAGTAATGTAACAGACTCAAGCAATATATTAAGTAATAAAGTATCACTTACTTTTATCAAGTTCACTATCAACACCAGGCTTTACAACAAAATGATTTTGCTTAGCATATTCATCAAAATCAATCTAAAAATAATAATTGCAAAGAATGATTTAAATAAATTCAACAATTGAAAGAATAATAATTAGATAAAATGATTAATTGTAGTTTAAAGTTTGATACTAATAAGGAAATATTTCTTGAGCTTACTATTTTATTCAGCAAGCTAGAGATGCGAAATAAATCAGTTGAAAATGTTAGGCTAATCTGAAAAGATTTATCCAAAATATTTCAATAACTTTATTAAATATAATACTAAAAACCATTTTATCAGTGCAAAAATATTACCTCATTAAATATATTTAAACATTCTGATCGAGATCGACAAATGTCACCAATAAGCATTGCATGATAGGCTGTCTAAATTAATAGGAAAATACAATAATGTAATAAGTTATATTTATTTTTAAGCAGTATAAATTATTGCATGGTAAGATGTATTCAGTTTGCAAAGCAAATGAACAAAATTAAGATATTTACACACCATATTATTACATTTATAAAACATATTTGACAAGTAATGTAGGCAGATCATAACTAAATGCATAAAAATATTTTCACAATAGGAAAGAAAAACAGTGTGCCCAATATATTTAAATGTTTCTTTTTGTTTATTGCTAAGTTTTCTCACTAGATTTGCTATAAATTTATAGTAATAAAATTCATACTATAAACATTAATAGAAATTACAAAAATAATATAATTATGTATAACCTAAAATAAATAAATAAATAAATAAATATATATATATCTATATCTATATATATATATATATATATATATATATATATATATATATATATATATATATATATATATATATATATAAATTCAACAATTGAAAGAATAATAATTAGATAAAATGATTAATTGTAGTTTAAAGTTTGATACTAATAAGGAAATATTTCTTGAGCTTACTATTTTATTCAGCAAGCTAGAGAAATAATATATATATATATATATATATATATATATATATATATATATATATATATATATATATATATATATATATATATATATATATATATAAAGATGCTTCACACTTTACATAAGAAAGAAAACAACAAAATTTATTTACTTATGAGAGCAACTAATATGAAATCAATAGTTGCTTACAAGTTGAAAATGAAACATGTAAGGAGTATGAATTTTTTTTATTACTAACTTTGTATAATGATTGCCAATCAGTCATTGTAGCTTGAGCAGTTTTCATTCTTGTTAATATTCTCTAAAAAAAGGGATTAATTACAACAGCATGAAATGTATGAATATAAAAGTATACAAAACAATATACTAAAAATTATTACTGGCAAGAATTTTATATGCTTTAAACTTCCTTGCAATGCATTTAAAATATCTGAATTTTTTGGCGACATGAAATATTTAATGGCTTCTTGTCTCTCTTTGATTAGATTAAAATCATTAGTTGGCATTAAAAACCAACGCCTAAAATGAAAATTTATATTACTTTATTGGAAAATAAAAAAGAATAATTAATCTTATGTGAATGGAATAGTTACTTTAGTTCCTTTTTCCCAATAGCAGATTTACAACGATTGCATATACCTAAATGATAAAAAAAAAATAGTACATTTATAAAATAAAATTTATGAAAATATATTAAAGGCCTAAATAAATCTTTATGAATATATAGATTAAAAGCCTGAATAATTTACTTTCTAATACAATTCATTCCTTCATTTTTAGAGCAATATTCGGCAGTATGACGTGTTCAATTTTAAAAACATACTTTCTTAAATGCAATCAATACTATTTCAAGAACCTTGTAATTTTAACATAACAGAAATGATAAAATAAAAAATTAAAGTTATTATAATTACGAAACTAAAACCTTCAGAAATGAATTTTCTTTTAACAAACTTAAATAATAAAATATTTTTAGATGTACCAAGAAAATTAAATTATCAAATTTAATACTGCATTCTTTTAAACTGTAACACTCTTATTTACTTCGAATAAAATATCTTAAAGCATGCCTGGCTATGATATTTTTCATATTAATAATGAATATGAAACTAACATTTGAACAATTTTCTATATTAAGTTAAACATTTTTTTAAATCAAAATTATTCAAAATATTACCTTATTTTAAAAACAATAACTGCAGTTTCAAAAGTATTAAAAAAACATAACGATTAAATTATTTTACTTCATATATAAACCATGTTGCATTAAAATTAAACTTTTTTTTTCAAAAACAGCTTGATGAAAAATATCCTTTATATTTTATTTACAGTAACAATATATTAACAAATAACTTTTTCAGTTGACTTAGATAAAGAAGGGAAGAATAACTTTAAAAAATTCATTTAGTTTTCAATATTCTGGCATTATACATAATTTTTTTTAAAAAAATTGAATTTCCTTGAAAACAAATATACAAACAAATAAAAAATTCAATATCAGCTAGTTTAATTTTCATGTTAAGAAAAATACATATCCAAATTACTATCATAGTCTGTACAAAGATAATTTATAGAAAAATTTATAAATTCAAGCAAAAACAAAAATGCATAAAAAAACAATTATTTTCATTAATACTGAGGATAAATATTAGGAAACATATAATTGAGTAAACAAATGGTTCTTAAAATAAAGCAGATTATGACACAAATGGAAAATGAAAAATGAAGACCAATGATTTAAATTAATATAGTGCATATATTTATTATTAGTTTTGAATTTTGTAATTGGAAATAAAAATATCTAATTTTCTTTTATTTGTAGAAAATGTGTGACAAAAATGCTTTTTTGATAACAAAATTGTAAACATTGAATCCCTATAGTTTCAACATTACAGTTAAAATTAGGTATGAATATATAAGTAGTATCTTCTTTTTCACCAATTTTCAGAAATTAAAAATCATTATAACAGAGAAACAAATAAAAAATTAAATTTTATATATCTATAAAATTTCATTAAGTTCTTTAAAATATAAATAAAAATATGGATAAAAGTGTACAGTATTTTGATGATTTTTACAAAGGAAAGTAAATACATCTATTTTTCATGACAATAGGAAAAATGTTGTTTTCACCTTTTAGACACATATACACATTAAAAAATATATATTCTCAATCACATATTATTTTGAAATTTAAATTTATACAAACCATATAAGCTTAATCCTTCTTTAGTACCAAAAGTGCTCTTATAAACTGAAGGATGTCTTTCTTCCTGAAAAATCTGCAATGCTCTAGAAAAGTGTTAATTAATAAAAATAATTTAATAAAGAGAGCATATTATTATCAAGCAATTAATGGGAAATTCGATTAAAAATATGAAAATAAAATTTAATAAATTATATGATTAATAATAAAATATAGTAGTTTAAAATACAAGAGTGATTTACATACAACTCATTCATTGAAAATTTTAATTTCTTTCCTGCAATTTAAAGTTTATAAAAGCTTTCTTTTTTTTAATTTTGAAGATCAAATAGGAAATTTATAAATGTTTTTAATCATATTAAACTAAAAAAGCAACTAACTTTATAATAGAAAATTAAATTTTAAATTATGATCACCAGTGAAACATTTAAAACTAAATAATAAAATTTATTTTTAGCAATTTATTTAACATAAAACAGTTTTTACATTCAAGTGTAATTTCTTAATTTTTCAAAACAGCCAAGAGGTTCTAAGTAATATTAGCATATTTTATCCAAAATTAGAATGTTCTGTTTTCAGAATTTTAGCTGCAACATATTAATCAATTTGATAAAGATATCTTACACCACTGGAATCAACTTCAATGATACATGAATTTTAAATATGGCCGGAGGAAATAACATGCTACACCACAAGTTTTACTAATTTTAAGTTTCATTAATACTCTTACTAAAATTGATCACATTTTGAAATTTTATATGCTTACAAATAGTATTATTTTAGAATCTGAAATGTAGTATTAATATCTTCCTTTGTATATTTTTAGTGATTATTTTCTCCTTTTGAGACATGATAAAGGTATTTTAATTTTCAAGAACTAATATAATCAAAGATAAGATATTTAAGAATATTTAAAAATAAATCATTATTTACCTATAAGAATTTTCATCAATATTTAACACATTTTTTCTGCAAAAAATTAAAAAAACAAACTTATACAGTAAAAAGAATAAAAATATAATAATTCTGAAAATGAAAACATATATATAATTTTTTTCCATTTTGAAACAAAAAGGTTACCATTAAGGTATGCAATTTAATTTAAAAATAATTTTTAGCATAATTATTTATTTAAAAATTCAATTGAAATGATTTTTACAGAGAGAGAGTGGTAATTGCAGAAATAATTGATCTAGCAGGTCCATCAAGTGAATATTCAAAAGTATCCTTTTCAACAAATTTTAACAATGCACCAGCAGCTTTTATCTAAAAAAAATAAATCATCTTCAAAAATACAATCTAAAAATAGATTTAATAACAAAATAAATAGACAATTGCATTTATATAACTAATAAAAACAAATTATTTAACTAAGTAATATGTTACAATTTAACTGTAATACTGTAGTTCATAAATTTAAAAAAAATGTTTAGCAAAATATGTTAGACTTTAATTATTGAAAACTTTTAATAAATATTAAATTTATATACGCAAATAATTTCTAATTTGGTTAAATTTGGGGTGATAAATCAAATATGAAAATGAACAGAATGAAACAATATTCAGAGATCCAGAAATTAAATATTTATTTTATAAAATACAAAAAAATTTTTTAAATTCTTTTATGCAGCATTTGGTAATAAATATTACAAGAAATTAGATCACCACTCTTATTTTTGACCAATTTAAATATTATGAAAAAATAATATTTTAGTACAAATTGACCAAAAGAATTCTGAAATTACTCTTGAAATTAAATAAATAAAAACAAACTTAGTTTTAAAAAAAAAGTGGCATACAATTTAGTGTACAATTACTTATTTACAGACAATCATTTAAATTCAATAACAATATAAATGATGACTTATGAATATAAAAATCAACTTATTGTGTAAAACTGGTCAAAAATTATTGTACATTAAAAAAAAAAAAAAAAAACATAAAAAAGGGAAAAATTATTGTCTTATTTTTTTCTTATACATTTTTAGGTATGGAACTTAGAGAGAGAGAATCTGAGAAATAAAATTTTTATTTTTAAATAAAATTATTTAACCATTCTAGTAGATGCTTATTTATATAATGAATATACACTAAATCTGTAAGTATAGATTTTCAGAAAAAAAACAAAACAAAATATATTAATTTTTGAAAAACATTCAAGAAAAATAATTTAGAAGTACTTTTTTATAATGTCTCATAAATTATAGATTAGCAGAACAAAATGAACCTCATTCAAAATATTAAGTTAAGAATTATATACCCTTATTAAATAGCTATGTTAACTGTTCAAATATAAAAAGAATAACCTTTAAAGTAAAATTAACTTTTTATAACATTTGTGTTAATTTTCCCTCTAAATTTTTTTAAAAAAAAATTATTAACACAAAATAAAGAAAATATGTTTAAATTTGCTATTGTCAACTTTTTAATCTAGTACTAATTATGAATATTTTTGAAATTGTTATTCAAATAAATTAATAATCAAATAATTTAAAATTAATATACGATTAAAAAAGTAATATTTTTTACACTTTAAGATGCTTTATTACTGTAAAAAATGATAATACCTGCCAACAATAACTAATATTAAAAATACCAAATTTGATTTATATTTTCACTATCAACAGAAGGTGTATTTTTAAAATATTTTTATGTGTTTTCCTTTACTAAATAAACTTGAAAGCTTTAGAAAATTTGATAATTCCAGTACAATTAAAAAGTAATTTCTTGCTAAAATTTAAATCATATTAAAAAATTCGTGATGTAAAACCATCACAGTAGTAGGAAATAGTCTTTAAAATTAACAATTAGTTATATAAAATATTAGAGGTGAACATTAATTGTCTTCGTTTCTATACCTCATACTCTGTATTCAACAATTACTAATCAAAATGTTTAACAAAATTTGTTGGAATGAACACATGCTACTAAAATTTCAAAAAAGGGCTATAAATTATTTTTATTTTAGTAGTAATCATATATACTATTTTATAAATATACTGATTTGTGTATTTATTTCAGCACTTTTAAGAAGCTTTAAAAAATGAATGCATGTTTTAAAAAAATACTTTCTTCAACAAATAATTTATTTAAGCATCACCAGAAATAATTCAAGTAATTTGTTTTTAATTTCATTTAATTAATCGGAAACTTTTATAAATTTTGAAACAGAATAACTAACAATTAACATAAAAATAGAGTTTCGAGCAGGATTTTTTATTTCATAAAATAAATTTACAAAAGTTTAGTTATAGCATAATATTAATAAAAAAAATTGACAAACACTTAGTTAAAATAAATTATACAATAAAATGTGAAATACAGAACCTATGTATTAAAGTCTAAAATGTCCCTATGAAATACATTCAAGCTTTATAAAATATACAATGTATAAATAGTAGGACAATAAAGAAAATTAACTATATAAAAAATTAATTTGATTTATATTTACAAATCTGAACTAAATTATTAGTGTTTCTTAATTCTCATGTTAATTTTTTTAATGCATTTGCTTCATAAATAGTAATAAAAAAATGACTGTTCTGTCAAAAATTTATACAGAACATAATAAATACATACCATACAAATACTTGAAAAATCAATTAAAGATGAAAGATGAATTCGTCTTTCAAAATCATTCATTTTTTGAGGTAAATTCAAAAGATGTATGTTTTGTAATCTGTGCTTGCATCCTTCAAGAGCTATATTAAATTAGAAAATAAACAAAAACAAAATATTTTTTAAATTACTTTTAAAATAAGTAAAAAAAAATCCTAATAAAAATCTACCTTTTTTGTGATGTTACAGAAAGAAATTGATGGGATATTATAAAATTAATTAAAAATAAAAATATTAAAGTAAAAAAAATAAATCCAAGCAAGTTTTTTAATTAGTATAAATTAAAAATTACAAAAATATCCTATAAAGTAGATGGAAATTATGTAATAAAAATTGTTACATTACAAAAACTTGAATTTTTTCTAAATAATTAAAATTCATATACATTTAATATTTATTAAACAGGTTTTGTTGATAAGTACTTTTCCTTCCAACAATATTCTAATCAATTTTTAATACATTCCTATAAATTTTTATTTTTCTTAATAATAATTAATGATTTTTATCCAAAGATAAAAATACTTTATTTTAATAATACTGAAAAATAGTCAGAAAGAACATGCATGTTGTAGTTTAATTAGTATTCAAGACATTTTTGCAAAAATTAAGAGATTATAGAATAATGTATTTAAATTAATGTATATGAATTTTTCAGTTATTATATATTTACATTTTAAAAAATCATATGACATTAAGCTTTCAAATATAAGCACAAACAATACTATTCATCAATAAAATATAAATCATATACAATATTTTAAACAATTTTTAAATATTACATCATATTAAAAATTTAAATTCCTCTAAATTAATAATTTTAAATTTTGTTTACGTTAATTATTACTAAATTTAACTTTTATCTTCTTCAGATTTAAATTCAAATTTTAATTAAAATGACTCTTAAAATGTAAAATGTACAAACCCTCTAAAGATAAATAATTACACATTTGAGCATGACAAGCAGCTTAAATATCTGCGTACAATGATTTCAAAATGCAATGAGCTAAAGATTGAAATTGAAAGCAGGTTAGGCATGACTAATAGGGGTTTCTATGGCCTTGAAAAACAACTAGAATCGAAATACATGAGCTGAACAATAAACTCTTGGCCGATCTTAACTCTAAAACACTAATTAATAAATCCAAAAACTTGAAGACAAAGTGAGGAGCCATACTGTAGTTTCGCTTATGATTTATTCTACGCACATACCGCGTACACACTGCTTATATTCAAAAAGTGAAAGAAAAATATAATAAACGACGCTCAGCGCCATCTGGAAGTAATGAATTCACAATTCAATGAATGGGAGCTTGAACATGAGCATTAAAAAAGATTAGTTTGTATAAAACCTTAATAAAGCATGTTATCCTGTATGGCAGTGAATGCCGAGCTCTGAATAGGGATGATTAAGACCTTTTATTGATTTTTGAAAGAAAAATTTCAAGGAATATTTCAAAACCAATAAAACAAAATGACATTTGGAGAATAGCCCATAATCATGAAATATACAAAAAATATAATGAACCTGACATTTTGAAGGTTGTAAAGGTATTTCACATTAAATGGCTGGGCCACATATTTCAATATGAAGATACCTTTCCCACAAAAAAAATCTATTCTTTTTAAACAGCACAAAAAATAGACTTTCTAAAACAAGAACAGGCTTGATATACTTGCAATGTTAGTTGATATATTTGCAATTATCAGAAAAATATCAAAAAATAAATAAAATTCCCCCAATAGCATTCATTGATGTCAGAAAACATGATTAGAAATAAAGACAAGACATTATAAGTTCAAAACTTTAACTCTCCTGTAAAATTTCATGTAATTTAATAAATTTATCTTCTGAAATTACAGTTTAAGCCAGTATATCTTTTAGATAAATGTACACTAAGAATCTCTTAAATTCCCATTAAGGGATTTTCTTCCTATTAAATTCAGATATCTAAAGTATGCTACTTAAATACTTCATTAAAAATAAGCTTATACTGAAACTTAGTGAGCAATTTGGAATATTTTTTTTGAAACTTTAAATATTGATAAACAAATACAAATATATCAAGCAAGATAATCACTTTTAATAAAAGTAAGATATCATAATATGCCTCAAATTTATTATGACATAATTTTAAAATCAATAAAAATACTTATCTAAGATAAATAAGCTAAATTGGAAAGGACATAATAAGAATAAAAGCTGGCTGTTAGTGTCTAATGCACTCAAGATTTATGGAATCAATAATAAATATTTCAAATTTATTATAAACCATGCAAGAAATATCCACACTGTTTAAATCTGTTCAAACAGGATTTATGCTTAAACAATAAGGGAGAAAAATTACACAGTAATGAATAATTATTTATAAGCACTGAATGACATTGAAAATGCAACATCAGGAAGTGGCCAGAAAAATTACGCAAATTTCAGGGTAGATGCACCTTATCATATTATGAAATGTTGAGAAATATGTGGCTTGCCAGTGCATATAGATTAAGATATAAGATGAGGAACAAGTAGGGAACTCAATATTCGCACCATTATTGCTGCTTCGAAAGTAATTGTTGAAAATTTGTTCTTGTCACAAAGAATGCCTGTGAAACTGCAGAGAATACCAGGCATTTTCAACGGAATCATATCCAGCAGACAGATGAGTTTACTGGGCATGATCGGACTAAAAATGGCAGGTTAGTCCTTATTGCAAATCGTATTTCGCAAACACCTGGAAGCATCAACAATGCACTGGGTGCCACAAAGATTGTTAAAATAAGGAAGTGTGGAACATTGGCATGGTGCCAGTGCAGCCAGAACAATGTCAGCATGTGTGGACCGACTTTTTTGATGAAAGACAATGGAGGCCATGCAAAGTACATCTACTGAAATTTTGCAGTATGTGCAAGACACCTTAGGTGATCCCATATTGAGCAGAACCATTTGCCATCAATTGATTGCTAGTCGCCAGTCCTCATGGTATTTGTTGAGAAGACTGACATTGAGCCCACAGCATAGATGGCAATGTGTGGAATGGTACTGGATTAGAGCGATGTAGAAACAGAGTGCCATGTGGTCCTACAATCTAACTTGATCCTGTTTTCGCTATGTATCATGTATATCATTTCAAAATACAGATCACTAATTGTTCGTGGCTGTGTCTCTCTGTTTGCCAAGTTTTATCACTTTCTGGCAATTTCTTCTTGGTGTAGCATTTCAATGTCGTGTAGTGTAAAAATAACTTTTCATGAAAGTAAATTGCACTTAATACAAGAGCTAGCTTAGGTTTGTCAATGTTTTATATCATGAAAGTTTGTTTTATATCGAAGAAATGTTTTATATTAAGTTAAAATCACTACACATATACACTGAGGCATACAAACTTATTTGAAACCAAATAAAAGTAACTTTACAGGGTGTTAAATCACTAAAGATTGAAGGATATTGATCTTTTTAATAAGCTTATAGAAAGCTAATTACAACAAATTCTGAGCTTCTATCTTTTATTTCAATTAATGAACACAAATTTCAGAATTATAAATGAATTTCTTTTGAATTATATGTCTTAAAGCAAAAGCTAATGAATATTCTGTTGATAGATGGATTTTTTAATACTTATATTTCCAATTTTCTTGAATTTTCTAATCAGGAAAATAGAAAATATAAGTTTCTTGTAAAAATGTTCATATAGATTCTAAAAAAATAAATTCCAAGAAATACATTTGTAACTATAAACACATAATTTTTCAAATGTTAATTAATAAGATATACCAATATTTTTTTTATTTAAATAAGATTTACAACAAATGGTTATTCAAAACTATCAAATAAATCAAATTAACACATTTTAAAATCATTCAAAGAATTTGATTCCATTCAAGTCACAATAAAACACTTTCTTTTTCCCCTAAAAAATTTATATAAATGAAGGATAACTTATGATCACTAATAAACCTCATTCAGTATATTGAAGAAGAATTTTTTTAAATTTTGAGATTTGTTTGATAATACTGTAAATCTACAAGATTTTACCTTATAATTCAACAAAAAGTTATGAATTACATAATAATTATTCATCTTTTATTTTGGGATAAATAAAAAAGCCATATTATATAAAAAGTTATATTGTTATAAAATTGCTTATTATTGTGGAGCCATCAAAATTAATATTAATTCTTTTTACTTCACTTTATTGAAAATTTAAGAAAATAAATAAAAAGTTCACTTATTCAACATTTTTTAAGAAAAAGAAATGCCTGAAAATGAAACTATAATTTCCAGAAGTCATTATATTTCAGAAGCCTTAAGGAAATATATTTCCAAATCATCAAAAGTTGTATACTGAGGTCCATATAAAAAAAAGAGTTATGTTGTGATCAGTCATAATATAATAAAAGTTGTGTATAAGAAAGAGATGTAAGAAGTAGCAAACTAAAAATGCTTAAATTAAGCTAAAATATAAATGATAATAAAATCTTAGAATTCAATGCTCAGATTTTTTGAAAGCAATTTTAAAGGATTTTCTATGTAATAATACATTTGAAAGTAGAGTTAAATTAGCAAGAAAACAACTTAAAATAATTCTACTAAAATATTTTTAGCAGAAAAAGTTAAGCATTCAATAAAAATTATTTCAAGAAAAATTGAGTAATATGTCTAATACAAACCAAAATCTAAGTTGGGAAGTATATGAAGCTTGCTTTTTCCCCCAGAGTTATCACAACTGTTATTTGATTCAACTGATGATCTGGTATGACCTTTATTTAAATAAATGAAGAGGGTATTTAAAAATAAACTTAATTTCAGAAAAATTAAAATTTATATTTTATTAAAAATATTCTTTTTTAATACATATAAAGGCAAGAAAAACTCATCAGTATTTAAACTTTATGTATATTATTTTGATGGGAATTGTGAGAAAAGACACCAATTCACAAAAAAGATGTAAAAGAATCATCCTTGTGTAAATGATATATGATCCATAATATAATTTTGATACATACATTTATTTACATTTAATGTGACGAGATTGGACAATATATACATGCAGATATAAATATTCTGCATGTCAATATTATTATTAAAGTTAATTTTTCTTCAATTAATAACAATCTTACAAGTTTTGAATAAGACAACAGTGGATAGAAATGTTTATCCTTTATAAAATTAACCAATTTATTCTCAGAGGCACTGTTAATGATTTTAGAGAATCAAACTTAGTCTATCATACAGAATGAATACATTTATACTTTGCCCAGAGTCGAGGTATTAATTATTTGTTATTTATTTAAAGAACATAAATCATTTACATGCCATCTTAAAAAATAAACACAAGAAACATTCTTTATATAACTGATGAAACATTTTCAACAAATTAAGGCCATTTTTGTTAGGAATAAAATATAAATTCAAAACTATCAATTCCCACCCTTTAAGTTTTTGCAAATTCTTTAATAAAATGTTTCATTTATTAATATATTACTTTTTATTTATTCAACTGATAAAATACTTTTATTAATAAATTGAATTTATCAAAAAGTTAAAGCTTACTTCAATTAGTTGAAATTTAAAAGAAAAAATTGTTTCAATTTATAAATGTTGAAGCAACTATATCGACAGAAAATAAACAAGTCATTAAAAAATATATTGACAATCAATATACCCTAGAAACTTATCCTAATTAATCAACAATAGATATGTAACAATTGTAACTAATTTTCTACAAAATATTTTTAATCAAAGTGTTATTTCCAATTTGAAAGCTTGAAATATTTAAGAATTATTAAAGGAGAGTTTATTTCAGAGAATTGCATTTACATTTAAAATATAAAATATCTCTAGAATTGAAAATATTAAGTCAAGTTTTTTTTATAAAAAGTGTTATTTAAAAATATACAAAAAAAATTTCTTTTGTTTAAAACAGTATTCAGACTGGTTAAATTTTCAAACTATTTAATATATTTTTAGGATGTTGATCTAAAGATATTTTTGGTAAGGAAGTATACATTAATTTCATTAAAAAGAAATATCTTAAAAGTTTTCTTTTCCATTTTCATATAATAATTTTCTTCTATAATTCAGGTGTTAAAAATATAAATAATTATTTATTTAGGTATATTTTCTTAGTAATTTAGTGACTGTAGATTAACAATAAAATATTTAGATTTATTTTAAAAAATTCAACAAATTTTATTTATTTTTGAATGTTTAACGAATTTTCATAATGCAGTTAAGAGTACAAAGTATAAAAATATTAGAAGAATCTTGTCATTAAAAATTCAATCACATTTCAATCTGCTTTAAATGACATGGTAATGTAAAAAAATAAGGAAATATTTCAAGAGTTATAAAAATAAGTGTAGTAATATAGAATCCGAATAATTAAAAGTCTATATTAATAATAATATAAAATAACGAATATTAAACTGTTTAGTCTTATAGTTTAAGGAAATATATTCAAGCCTTTTTCCTTGATTTTTCGTATCCTTTCTGGAACCTTTTTAACAAGTTTTAAGAGTCACATTCTGTTTTAAATATCTTGATTTCTTCAATAGGATCTGTACAATTATTTTTTTTACAAAATATTGATCAAATATGATATGATAGTCTGTAAAAAAAAAAAAAAAAAAAAAAAAAAAAAAAAAAAAAAAATTCAAAATATAACTTACTATTTTTATGTTTTATCTGTTTCTTAAATAAATTCATCAAATATATTTAAGATATATAAATTATCAAATTTAATCATATGTTTACAAAATTCATGAAAATTTTAAAATTTATATTTCCAACTAAATGATTATAACAGTTAATTTATCAAACAATATTTTTTAATTAATCATCTTTCATTTCTTATTTTGTAGAATATTAAAACATTTTACAAAATATGAAATTCCCAGCTAACACTAACAGGCATGGAGCCAAGACAGTCTTCTTCCTAATGGTGCTCGAATCTTTGGACTACAGAAGCTGCACTTTTTCTCCCTATGAATCAGTCGAGATTTAGGACCATTATCTCCCTTCGCTTTAAAAACCTTAAGATCTTGCAGTGCAACATTAATGGACTGTCTACTTAGGCTACCAGGGTCAAATTGGATCAATTATTGAAAAGAGCGGAAACTAATAATGTCCAGATAATTGCCATACAGGATACTAAGTTAAGGATGAATACAACTCTTAGGTGTAATGGATACCACATTTACAGGAAGGACAGACCTAATTCAAGAGGTGAAGGCTAGGACTTCTTCATTCAAATATCAAATATGAAAGCGTTAGCACCCCCGCTTTTGAAAACTCTGACCTTGGAATCCAGGGTATAAAAATTACATGGAGAGAGAAATCCTTAAACATTTTCAATGTTTATCATCCACCTAACCAAAACCGGCTACCAGATAGTCTCTCTAACATCATGGGCAAAGATTCAATCATTCTCGGCGACTTGAATGGTAAACATACCATCTGGGGTTGCTCCAATATTAATTATAGAGGTCTTGACGTTTTCCAGTTGGTGAATGACTGTAATTTTATGATCCTCAATCATGGAACGCCCATCCACAGTTCTTTTAGCTATAACTCATCCAAGGCGTTAGACAGCCATGACCGGTACAGAGTTATTCCTGTAATGTTTGTGGTCAACACCGGATAACATTGCAAGTGATCATCTGCCTATCATTATAGAATTCAATAAGAAACAAAAAGTCTTCAACTCCAATGAAAAGTTCTGGAACTTCAAGAGAGCCAACTGGACCTCTTTTAGAAACTCGGTAGATAGTGACCTAGCTTCTCTGCCACTTAATGAATCTCTAAACACTTCCTGGCAGTATTTCAATGAAATTATTCTTAAACATGCAAAAGCTTTTATTCCCAGAGGTAATGTGAAATGTTAAATTCCTCATTTCACTTGGGATTCTACTACTCTGGAACCTTTTCTCACAAAAAGAAAAGATCTTCTTGAAACTGGCAGTCGTAAGGAAAATGGTTCTAGATCTAAGATCAATAAAATTAATGCAGAAATTAAATTAGCATATACCCATTTAAAAAGATCAAGATGGAACAAAATTTGTAATCAAATTGATGTGAGAACTCCCAATTTAAAACTTTGGAAAATAGTTAAAAGTATCAACAATGTGTAACCCCAATTCGAGGAGTGCAACTCAATCAAAGATTATAATGGACAACTGTTCAAGAATGATCAATCTGTTGCCAATGGACTTGCTACCTATTACCAACAAATAAGTAGGTTCAACTTCACCAACAAGGGCAAACCTGTGTTACGCAAAGCAAGGAATATTGTACATGGCTGTTGTAGCTCTGACTTTGGCGATTTTTCTATGACAGCTCACTTTTCTATGCGTGAACTACTTTTGGCAATGTCCATCCTCAATCTCAGAAAATCTCCTGGCCTGGATGGTATCCATGGTTTTATGAACCACATACCCTTCACTGCGGTCTGAACCCGGCTGAGGCTCTTTCCAATGTTAACTTCAATTGCGAACTTTCTACAGCAGTCATCAAGAGGGATTGTTTATCAGAATTGATAAAAAACAATTAGCCTTGGAAATTATCAATAATATACCACCAAATGACATAAAAATCTACACAGATGGCAGCAAAATAAATCACCGAACTGACAGCGGAATTTTCATCGAGACTCCTTATGACAAACTCTCTCTTAGTCAACGTAATCCTGACTTCTGTTTGGTTTCTCGTAGCGAACTAATAGCCATCAACATCGGATTGGAAACCATCATGAGTGAAACTAATTATAGTGATGTCTGGATATTAACTGATAGTCGTAGTTCAATTCAACATCTACAAAATTGGACCTGCTTGGGAGACCAAACAAGCCTTTCGATTCTACACAAGCTTAAAATTGTCTCCCTAATATCTATTTTCAATGGATCCCATCTCACGTGGATATTGGAGGCAATGAAATAGCAGACATTTTAGCAAAGGAGGGCTCAGGTCATCCTGCTCCTTCTTCTTTCGCATTTACCTACCTTGAACTCTTTTCCTTGAGAAAAGCCCAGATTAAAACCGATTGGTAGGTACCTTTGACTCACCACTTCTGCAAGGGTAGAAAGCTGGGACTTACTGTGGCTCTTTCCTGTGATAGGAAATCCAGCACTTGCCTTGCATGTCTCACCTCTGGCCACCTGAAATGTCTCACTTTTGTAGTGGGTAAGAAGACCTTCCCCCTCTATCTTTAATGCCATGGACACCAAGCTTCTCCTGAGCATATCCTGAATTGTATGAATATACTATGGGACGAAATCTACACTTCTCTCCTCTTTGTTATTGATTTCCTCTCAGTCAACAGATTCATAAATTTGGTAAGACTCTGTCAGACCCTTGGAGATAACAACAACAACAACAACAAAATATGAAGTGAAATATGGTTAATCAAAATTTGTTATTCATTCAAAAATAAACTAAACAAAATTTTATAAAAAAGGATAAATAAAAACAAAAAAGGGAAATAAAATTTTATATAAGGATCAATAAAAATTTGATTTAACTTTTTCAAGAAATGAATATACATTAAAATAACGATCAGTTAACTTGAATTTTAAGATTAAAATATAATTTTTGCATACTGTGATAATAACACTAATAATAAAATATAAATATACACAAAATGTTATAAAATGTCACAAGATCAATAATGAAAATAAATAGATGACTGCACAGAAAATGTATTAATATTTTCATGAAGATAAAATACACTTTTTACTGTTCTAAGACCCAAAGTACAAAGCTCATAACAAATGGGGAAAGCGGTTATTAGTATTGTTTGTTACAAAAAATTTGGAAATTATTTTGTTATTTAAAATATGAAAATAAAAATATTATGGCAATGAAATTAGTTTACTTATTTAACAGTATCCAAAACAAAGTTTTTAACAAAAACATTTTATAAATATATATAGAATAGTTATATACATGGGAAGATTATTCTTTATATTGCAAGTTATTTAGATTTAGAATGCAGTTTAGCAAATAGAATACTTAATAAACGTGCAAAACTATTTTTAGTAATACCTTAATATTAAATATTTACTACAGAAGTTAGAACTTTTCTTACTAGATTCTTTCAAAATTTGTAGAATATTTTCATCTGTTCGAGTACTTGTAATAATGCAAATAGGTTCAGTTTCTTTGAGTACTGCAATCAAAATGTGATGACAAAATACATAACAAATTGATATTAATTAATTTTAGATTTTAATAGGAATAGATAATAACACTAATTTTAGATATAAATAACACTACTTATTTTAGATATTGAATATGGTAATTTACTTAATATGATATGCAAATAACATAGATATTAAATTGCTAAAAAAAATTTTTAATGTGGTAAAATTAAAAATTTATTGAATACTACAACCAATTAGAATGTGGGCTTTTTTACATAATGAAATATATACATATATATAATGTGTTTTCTGAATCAGTTATTGGCAGACTAGCTCTAATCATCACATACACAAGGGCAATTTTATCACTGTGTCTCTCTATACAAAAGCCAAACTTCTACAGTTAATTCATTTTAAATTACAACTTTATCAACTCAAACAATGATTTAAAATTTTCTTTTAAATATACCCCAGCACAAATGCTTCTCATTTGAGTTCAGAGATTATACAGTAGGAACTTGTTTACTATAAACACTAAAAACAACAAACATAAAAAAAGCCCAGGTTTTAAAATGTTTATTTTCACCTGTAATTATTTATTTTAAAGGAAATAATATATTTTGAAAAAAATGTACTTATTCAAAAATCATTTATAAATTTAAATATTTAAACTGGTTATACTTGCAAACATACTCTTATGAAGCTATTTTAGGATATTAATCTATTCATAATTGCTTCTTTCTAAACTTCTATTTATTAAATAGTCTTTTAACACACCAGTGCTTCTACAAGTTATGAATTACTTTGTACAGTAAATACTAGTGTTCCAAATGAATTCATTAAATTTATTTAAAATTATTCTTGTTACTAAATAAATTAAACATTTATGTCAGAAAATGATAAATATTTGATATTATGTTTGTTTACAAACAACTTAATTTCATCTAAAATTAAAAAATACCTTACTTTATTAAATTTTATTCCATAGAAACAAGTATAATAGTTACATCATATTTATAAAAAAATTATCCAAAGTTTTCTGATAAAGAAAATTTTAACAAATCAAAATAAAAGCATATGAAATATAAAGCAAAATTGCATTGTTGAAATTTCAAAATCTAAATGTTTAATTTTAGAAATATAATAAGCACTTTTTGCCATATTGATAGATAATTTGTAGTAATTTAACTTTTTAAAAAGTTAAGCACAAGTACTCACTGGAATCAATATGCTTTCATCAAAAGAAGTAATATGTTACCTAAATAACAAAACACAATCTATATATTCATTGAATTGTTCATGAATTGAAAAGTTTGAGCTGCAATTTATGCTATTCAGAAATCATAAAAAGGAATAAAAACAGTCGAAATGATGTTATAATGGCAGCTTTAGAAACTCAGCTTCATTTTAAGGGGTTTATTGATAAGCTTGGATTAAATTGCGGTATGTAAAATATCTTTTTGTAACAAATAGACATACAGTCAGTGAGAAATGGTAGACAATAGAGATCAGGAATGGTAATATTGTAAAGATTTTTCGATTGACAGATCTATCAATCCAATAATTAAATATAATTAATGTTACAAATATAGAGGAGTTGGTTAAAACTGAGGTAAAAGATAACAAAAATTATCATATTTATTTGGAAATGCTGGCAAGTTACATATTTTAAGCATTTGCAAAATTGCACAAAATGTTATAATACTAAAATTCAATGACAATATATGTTTCGGTATTAAATTGAAAGAGGAAAATTTAAAAAGTACCAAATGGGCCATTGATGGAATTATAAATATCTAACAAAGGTAAGGGTGATAAAGTAAAGTGTGAAACATTAAAAAATATAGGATGGTTTAATAAAAAGCTGTTTTAAAACTAAATTACTCATTGACAATTAAACTTTATTATTTATTACAATTTTATTTTAAATTTGATTTATAATTTTGTTTTCAATTTATATTAGTACCTATTCAGTGCTGTGTAATTTTGAAAATTAATTTTTTAAAGTGGACTGTATGTTCTGATACAAAAATCATCTTATTAATTTTAATTTCTATCCTATTGAAAAAAGAATAAAAAAAAAAAAAAAAAAAATAAAAAGAAATGTATCAAAAAAAAAAAAAAAAAAAAAAAAAAAAAGACTATTTTACAACTTAATGAACCAATGACATTTCTGTCAAATTAATTATTTATAAAATGGTGAACATCATAAATAATTAATATCAATACAATTTCTTAAATTAATAAGATTGAAAATATAATTCTCATCAAATCACATTATAATTTATTGAAATATCAAATTAAAATTTTTAATTTAAATAAGGAACTAATGATAACATTTTCATCTGGATGATACTTTTATAATTTTTCCAATAGTTTAATATGATTAAATAGTCAAAAATTTCCTGAAGGAATAAATGGAGTTGATCACTGACATGGAGTTTGTTTATTAAAATTGCAATCTAACATGATTAGAAGAACTTCTGTTTGGAAAATAAATTTTTTTAAAAATAATTTGTGTCAAAATAAATAATGTGTTATCCAATTTCCAAAGAAATTATACTATTACAATTCAAAATTTGAAAATTAAATTTATTAAGATATGTAAATAATTTCCATTAAACAATTTAGTGTGTATCATTTTATTTCACAATGTCTATTCGTAATAAACTTAAGCATGTTCATTATTTCATTTCTAAAATCAAAAAAAGAAATATTTATATCATTGAAAATATTAGTAGAAAGCAGATTAAACTGTCAAATTTAACAGATTGTTTAACACTGAAAAAAATACATCATTTAAATTCAAAAGTTGCAAGTAAAATTGTGGAAAGTGTCAGCTTTATTAAGTATTAAAAAAGTTACAAATGTTAAAATGTCTATCATATTAAAAATATAGAGTTTATAAATAATGATAACTAGGTAGACATTCAAATAAAATTATACTCACATAATCTAAGCAAAGAAAAAGAAGGTGCTGCATCAACATGATCAGGCATTAGGCATAAGTTACGAGTATCAATATTATAATATGCAGCTCCTAATTTGTTTCCTTGATAAATGACACTTAAGATCAACTGCAAAAAACAATCATAGAATTCAAATAGATTTGAATTAAAAAAACATTTACTGAGTACACATTTTTTATCAAAAAAAGTGAGAATTAGGGACTTAAAACAATCAAAAGAAAATTAATCAATTTAATTTTCTTTTTCTAAAATATTTTAAGTTTCATAAAATAAATTCATGATAAAATTTCAACATCATTGTTTAACATAACAAATATTTTATCTTTAATAAAGCTTTTTACCTTTGCTTTTAACTACAATGTAAGTGGAATACAGAATTTGTAGAGGTACATTGACGATTCAGTAAATTATATGTGCTGGCAAACTTTCCTGTACTTAGACTTTTTTAACAATGGCAGGCATTTGGGTATCAACCCTTCACCACAACAAGACAGGAAATCGCTACTTATTTGTCGTCACCCAGGAACAAAGTCATGGTGGCTAGTAGCATTACCCAAGCCATACCACCACAAACCTGTTTATAGGGTGGGGCACATTAAGACATTATCTCAGGAGAAAGGACAGAGAAACACAGAATGAAAGAAACAGCCACGCCCGAACCGGGATTCGAACCTGGGACCCACAGCTTTGGAGTCAAGAATGTTAACCACTCAGTCATCGGTCAGCTCCTGTACTTTGATTAGCTTTGGACACTGCCAGTTATTTAGAAGTTTCTAGTAGAGAGTCTTAATAATTTAGAGGCAGGGACCAAGTGCGAAAGATACCCCAATTAACCAGCTACACTGAGGTGTCACTTTACTTGACAAACATTGCCCCCTACCTATTTAATCTCATATCCACCCACCTTTAATCAAAATTATGGATTTTCAGCAAAGTTGACATTTAAACTCACTACCTTCCAATAATGAAAATGACATCTTACACAACCGTGGCACTACAAACTCAAGCAGGATTTGTAATAATTTGGAATAGAAAGTTATCACTTTAGAGCAGTTTGAAGAAACTCATAATCAGAGAGATTCACTAGTGAGCAACCAAAACAAACATATTTACGTCAAAATCATAACAATCCTCCCCAGAAAAGATTTCATTTATTTAAAAAATAAGATACAAATCAATATAAAAATATTAGAAGTCATTTTTTATAAATAACAAAAAAAAAAAAAAAATAAATAAATAAAATAAAATAAATAAATAAATAAATAAATAAATAAATAAAATAAAATAAAAAAAAATAATTACAAGATCAAAACTACAAAATCAAGTAGCATTTACCTCAGAAAACATAATTAACAAAACAATAAATAAGTATTTCTGTACATTAAATAAGAACTAGAAAACAGATTTTTATAAAATATTTTTCTAAAAAAGTTAATAAATAAATTTTTTGTTTACTTTGGTAGAAATTATTTTATAATACATGGTTGAAGTTGTGTATTTGAATTTATTTGCATTTTTTCAATAAAATATATCATTTTAATTTTATGATAAAATAAAATTCACTTGAATTGATATAACAAGGTGGGTTTGGCATTGTTTGGTAAATTGCTCTACGGTACTTTTTACATAAAAGAATTAATTCAACAAAGTTTGATTTGTTTGCTGTTATAACCATTTTAGCAAGTAAGGCCTGATTTGATCACAACCTGTAAATATAAAATTTAATTCCAAATCATAATAAATATCCAATCCTGAAGTTGAAGTCAAGTGTACACATTGCTGAGTTAAAGACCAAGGCATTAACCATTTAGCTGCCAGGTCTGAAACTGAGAAATATAGTAAAACAAGTCTGAATACTTTCATTAATTGTAATCATAAAAACTGTGCAATTTCCCTGTTAATTTAATTCAACAGCATAGTTTTAAGCAAATTTAAAATGCATTATTCGGTGGGAAAAAAAATCTATCAGCAAATTTAAACTTTTAATGTAATATTGTGCTTAATTTTTTTATAAATTATTTTTAATTAAAATTTGGAAGAACATCAAAAGGAGATCTGTTTCTTTTCCCTTTTAAATACTATAATTCCATATAAATAAAAAAAATAAACTGTTTAGAAAATAATAAACTGACTGATAGCCAAACATTAATTAATAAAAAAAAATATTTAAATAAATTTAATTGCACATAAATGGTTAGCAATCACATTTCTCTATTAAAAAGAATATTGAAAAACGAACTACTGTCATCTTTCACTTTGAAACGAATTCCAACTTTGATATTTGTTGTTAAAACATTATTATTTAAGACTATTTTCTAAGATATAAGTGTATTTATAAATTTATAAGATGCTTATAAAGCTAACTAAAAAGCTTTATAATATAAACAATTGTTAATTTTCTATTAAAGGTATGCCACTTTTAAAATTATAAAGGTTCATTTTTTAATATACTTTAATAACAAGAAAAGAAAAAAAAATCAAATAAACAGTTATATTAAAAATATATTTTCATATTTTTAATACAAAAACAAATACTAAAAGAAGTTAATTATATTTAAAACAAAAAATATAATAATTTATTAATAAGACATAAAATTAAGTATAACATTTAATACAGCAGAAATCATGTCTTTTTTTCTTTTGTATGCACATAATGCCATTTAAACATTTTTTGTTGTATTGGATAAGAATACAATTCTATTGGATAAGAATCTAAATGCTTGAAAGAAATGTTTCCACAGGGAGCTATTTTGCACAACACCATATTCATTCAATAGATCGTGTATGACACCCAGTATCTTGGATAAAAAAAATTACATTAATGATTTAATGTGAAATACTTTTGTCAGTAACTTTGAAATCAGAAAATTTTTACCTAAACCGGCAGTCTAGAAACATAATAAATTCTTCTCTGATATTTAAAGCTAGTGAAACCATTAAAATTTCTGCAGTATTATCGAGAACAGTTGTAAGAAAACAATCTGATGAGACAAACTTTCAACAACTCCTTGTGGAGAAGAACATGACCCATGTTTCTTTTCCTTGGAGTGAAAAACTTACTTTTTTATAATATTATTGCATCAATCAATTTTAGTGTAAGGTCAAAATAACAAGGATTTGGCGTAAATCTATCTTATTTAATTATTCCAGTCAAGCATGATATTACAATTTATAGCTGCAGTTCATGAAACTCAATAGATGTTAAGTTCTAACAACATAAATAAATCACACAGCAGTTATGAATGGAATGTGAAATCCAACAAAACTAATTTATGTTTGCACACCTTTAACTTCCTGGTATAAAAGATAGTACAAACATTTTGGATTAGAATTACATTTTTAATGCATAATATGATAATTTTAACACACTTGTTTTTGGTGAACAATGTCTGTTTTTTACATAAATGAAATCACAGCTTCCTCATTTCTTGGTAAATCCCAAACTTGAAAGATATCATACCAAAAAAATAAATAAAAAGACCTTTAAAATAGAAAATTTTATTTAAATAAAAATGTTCCCAAAAGATTCACAAACCAAACATATGATGCATGTTGTCAATAAAACAAGCCAAATTAAAAACACACCACAGAGAGTATCTTTAACTAAAAATTACTAATGATGAGAAAATTACTAAAATTACTTTTTATAATGATGTTATACATTCATTATAAAAAAATTACAAAAATATGATAATAAATTGATTTTCTTACTCCCTCTCTACACACACATATCAATGTAAATTGTATAGTTCATGTATTCATTTTAAACTTTAGTGTTAATCGTCAAAAAATAAATAAATGTCTTATGCATAAAGATGCACAATAAAAATAATTCTTTCTTACATACAATAGTTATCAAATAGCAATTAAACAATATTTTTCTTAAAATTTGTTTTTGTTGATAAATTTTAAAATAACATAGGAAAAAAAAATGCAAGTTTTAAAATGATAAAATAAAAAAGGATAAAAAATTTTTAAAAATAGCATATAAGCATCTTAATGCAATATTTTTTGAGAAAAATTGAAAAACCCCATATTTATTTAAGTAGCATGAACAGTCTTCCTTAAAATAAAGTATAATATCCACTATATTCCTAACTATAAATAATGAATATTTTTGCAAATTAGGCTTAAATTTTTAGCTTTTGTTGCAGAAAATACTGTCTTTAAATATTTTTAAGTATAATAGCAAGCTGAATTTATTATAATGTTCTGCAAATGATTTTCGGAAATAAAACTTTTACATTTTTCATCAAATTTTCATTATTTTCCATTTTTAATTTTATTTGTTTAAGGTGCATAAGTTTTAAAAAAATTAAAAAAGATAAGAAAAATATGAAATTTTGGTTAAATATAAATAGAATTTAAACACAATTATTACCTAATTTTCCAGCTGAATTTCATTTATCAGAATTCCTTTTGGTAAAATTGTTAATTTTGATACAATAAATTATTTGATAATTAAGTCTAAATAGAAAATAATTTGTCTAGTTGAAATATTTATTACATTTTACTATAATTTTTATTTCAATGGATTTGTTTGTGAACATTTCTTTATTTTGGAATAATTTAAACCAGAGCAGTACATTATAAAAATGTATTTACATGTATGTAATACTGAATTAAAAACACTGTCTCACTTGCTTTGGAAAAAATCAAACAACTGATAAGCAAATAAAAAGTATTTCATACTAAGAATATCTTAAAAATATTTACAAAAGGTGTAACATCTTCTTCAGTTTCAATGGCAAAATCACTTTCATTTTCCTTAGACAAAGGGGTTGTACTTGTTCTTGAATCTGAAGTTTGCCTTTTTGATGTTGAACTCCACATGATTATAACTTTATTTATAAAGATTAAGAAACAGTACAGAATTAAAAATTGCATATAATATTATATTCATTTCCATTAAATTAGGAGAAATTAACAGAACAGAAAAATTATTTTTAATAATGTTTATTATAATACAAAAGTTGATCAACAGTATAACATTTATTCTTTTATAATAATGTGAGAAATAAATAGGAAAAAAAAAAAATCTGCAAATTTATTCTTATTTAAATCATATGAATGAAATAATTCAAATTTGTTTTAGATGAAATAATAATTTGTAAAGATAATTTTTGAACAATATTATTTTATATATAATAAAATATATATACTTGTTATTTTTTTAATACTTGAATATCATGATTTTTGTTTTTGCTGTTTGAGTTTCAAAATAAAGTAAAACATAAAAATTAAATTATAACAAATAATAATATATTAATAAGTATAACAATTCTGTAGAATGTGGAGTTTTATGTAATAAAAAAATCAAATTTTTTCAATTAAATGTGTATTTAAATTAGTTTTGAAATAATCTGTACTACTAGTAATCTGTACTACTAGTAATCTGTACTACTAGTAATAACCTATATCCATTTTTAATGCAATTCCACAAAACCAATAATCAAAGTAATTACCAACCAGTTTTTATCTGAAATAAATTTCGATATTTAAATAAATTTTGTCAATAAATGATAATTATTTACTTAAAAAAAAATGTTTTTACTACTCTTTAAGTTTCTAAAAATGTAAATATTTTTAAGCAATACACAATGCAAATACTTACAAAATTATATTTATTTTTTCTGTTATAATAATCCTATGAGAATATAATAGAATTGTACTCCTTTTTTTACATATACTTAATAGTAAAAAAACTGAAACATCAAGTTGTCTAAATGAAATAAATTGATGTTTTTAAAATTTATACAGGAAAACAAAACTTCAGAACAATTGGATTATTTATCACAAAATTTTAACATTATATATAGTATATCTCAATAAAACCATTGTCCATCTGGAGCCTGAATGGACATTATTAGCTAGTTTATTGATAGAGATAAAATTTCAGGAAATGCCCAGCAAAGCTTCTTGCCAAAATTGTACCCAATTGCAGTACTAAATCAACAACATTGTAAGATGGTTTATGTTACTTTCCTATTTCATATATGGTCCACACATTGGAAGAGAATATAAAATTTATCTGAATAAGAAAATATAGTCTCAAAATAATTCATAACAAATTATGCCACATATAAATGAATATTATTTTATTAAGAAGCCTAAGGAATTACTAGAGAAGTAATCATATACTGTTATTTACTCATTGTTACATAGTAAGTGTATTATAAAGATCTCTTGCTATCAAAGGAGATAGTACTCTTGCTATGTGAAGTGTATTTCTGGATATATGGTATGTGATTGTAAGGGTAAATAATTAATAAATTGTAAGGGATAATCTCATGGTTGTCCTGTTGATATCTACAGTCTTCAAGCAGGTGAAAATAGGACCATGGCTGTATATTTCAAAGAATATATACCCATGGTAAGTGGAATAACAAGTTTATTGAGCATTGTTAGTACCAGTATAATCAGACTTAATAGTGTAAAAAAAAAAAAAAAAAAAACAGACATAAGCAGTGTAACTATCATTATAAAGTTAAATTCCATTCTTAAAATTATGAGCACAGGATTTATTGGACAAATGAACATGGGTAAAATGTTCAAACAAGTCTTTATAATCGTATAGATCAGTTGGAAATGGCAAATATAATTCTGTGACAAGTGCTTCGAAAATTATGATATTGTTCTAAGTAATCTGCTTTGACTATGACCGTGTCAACTTTCTTGCCAAGCAGCAAATTTAGAAAATTGAAGGGATAGGGATTTTTAGTTGCCAAAATATTCACTAAAAGTCATTAAATATATGTTAATGAGGGAACTCAATTATGTATTTTTTTTTTAAAATTGATAGTTCTTGCATTTTGTGTCAGAGTTCTTAATTGTATTACCTAAAAATCTTAAACTTTATCATGATTTTTGTACTTTTATTTAAATTTATCAGATGAAATCCAATAAGTATGCTTATAATTGCACTTTAATAACTTGCCTAATTTTATTTAAAACACATTTATTTTTAAAATTCCAAAATCAATTTGGAAAAGCTGAAACTTTTCACAATAGATTATCTTAGTGAGATTCATTTATCTTAGAAATCTTATTCTTATTCATTTATCTTATAAATTATCTTAGAGAGATCCATTCAATAATTCTAATTTAAAAAAAATTTACTATTATAATTCATTTTTTAAATTGAAATGATTAAAATAATTTTAGCTATAAAAAACCTATTTAGGAAATCTTTACGTTATGTTATGATTATATTATACAATTTCATGCATTTTAATTTTTTATAACATATTTTCTTAAATTTCTGTTTAAATTTTTAAAATTTAATAATTTATTTTGTTCTTAAACGTTGTTACATTTAAAGAATAAAAACCATGGCCGCGTTTCTCATATCCACTCATATATATAAATTGTTAGTATTTTAATTAGATTTTGATTCACAGCTCGAACGGATATAAAAATTTCGAAAATTCTTATCTCAATTTATTCACACCAAACATTGCAGTAAAAAAATACCTCACTTCAGTCATTAAATAAATTTAAAATCATGGTATTCTATAAAACCGAATATTTTAAAATCAGATTTAAAACACCCGCTAATTATTTATGGAATGAGGCAGAAGTATATTAAAAATAATGTTAAATATTAATCCATTCAACCGTTTTAAAAGTTACTTTTTTAATAAAAATCAGATAAACTATTCAAAATATACGTATATATATATATTTAATACATAATTATTATTTTTTACTTTACTTTCTACTATGAAGTTAAAAGATGCATTTTATATTAAATATGTTTTATTTTAAAACATTATATATAACGAGAAATAAATACATTAAAAATTGTTGCTTTAATTTGCTGTAATCATAATGCACTGAAACAATGCCTTTCGTTACAATAAAACCAAGTTACAACAAAGGCAAATAACTGTTACTACTATAGAAACGTAAGAATTGACATCAGCTAGTGACAGTTAAACGAAATCGTTTGAATTTAGCGCCAGCGTTAATTTGAATGAAGGAGGGAAGTAATATTTTTAAATTTTATAATTGATATTTAATTGTAATCGACACAGCAATCTGTACTTTAATTCCAAAATAACAATTATTTCCAGTAATCAGTTTATCATGTCAGGATAATTTGCGATTCACTTCACTGTAGTAAGAGGAATTTTTCGATTTAAATTGAATATCGTTAATCGACACTAGGCGGCGCTGTGTATGATTGCATCGTGTTTTGGTAAATAAAAATTTTAATTTTGACGTTGTTTATTTGTTTATAATATTTGTTAATATTATATGCAGTTATAGAATATAAAAATGCCTCGTGTATGTTGTTATTGTCCGGGTTGCAAAAGCGGGTATACTTCTGACATAAAACGAAGAAAAATAAATGGTGAAAAATTGCCATGCCTCTTTAGTGCACCAAAGGTGCCAATAATTTGTGACTAACTGTTATATTATGTCATTTAAAATAATCTATAATGCTTGTGATTTTCATTGTTTTGTTAAATTAAATATCATTTATGGTTTCCTTAAGTGATTTGAACTTTAATAATTTTTGTTTATCGGACTACATATGAAAAAATTTCAAACTTCGGTTATAAATTTATCGAACTCGAATATATTCTCATGTAAAAAAATATTTTATGTAATTTATTTAAATGATTAGAATATGGTTTATGATGTACTTTCATGGTTGTAATAAAATGAATTCTTCGGAAAAGTTTTTGTATTGTTTTTCTCAAGACAACAGATAATGTTTTGTTAAATAAACCGCCTGATACATAATCTTGGCATTTTGTTTCCCTTTTTAATAAATTAAATGATATGAGAAATATATTTATAAAACTGCAAAAAATCAAGTAGTATAGTTTTTATAAGTTGCTTATTGTTTGTTGGAAGCAGAATAAAATATCACTTATGTTTGGCAGTAAGTTTGGAACATAAATATAAATTTGGTCCAATAAAAGAAGGGTATCATAAAATTGATCTCATTTGTTATAAACTTTCCTGGTATACTTGGATGTAAATATGCTGATTGCATTTATCAAATAGCTTATAGAAATTAATCACAAACTAGTATCTGGATTATTTCTTTACAAAAATTAATTATTTTTTTATTGTTTAAAAAATAGAATTTCCACCTAAATTCTGTTTAAAAGCTCTGGTAAAAGAACTTTTGAATTCATTTTTTTAATATATATATATATATATGTATTTGTTTCCCTTTTTAATAAATTAAATGATATGAGAAATATATTTATAAAACTGCATAAAATCAAGTAGTATAGTTGACAAATTATTTTGTCACAAATACTAACAGTTTTGTAAAGACATTTACTAAAAGAATATATATAACTTAAATTATATGGTAAGAAATATTTGGGAATGTTTTTCTTTTTATCACATATACCAGTCATTATATTTTGAATTAATTTGATTTCAGTTCTTATTTTAACAGTTATATTTTGTATCTATTTTCTGACATAGTAAATACCTGAACATAAAAGTAAAATGCTCTTTGAGAAGACTGCTGACAGAGGTCTCTGTCCACTTATTGCAAGTCAGAAAATTCAAATGTTCACCTTGATAAATGTATAAATAGAAATGAAAAGCTAAAATATTTACCTATATTCAGCAAAACCTCCTATAATCCTTATTGAATTGCTCCTGTATTTTAAAAAAAAAAATGGCATGAAAGTCATTAAATCTGTTATCTAGTAGTGGCTAGAATTGAATCTTAGACTTTTCATAATAAAAACCTGATCTTTCCACAATCGAATAATAATTAGTGACCTATGGCAAAGTTCTTCTGAAATCCAATTTTTCCTCCCTCATATTAGGCCCATGAAATCAAAGAAATATTCCTTTGTAAAAATTTGATTATTCTTAACATTGGGAAAATTTAATGGTGTGCTTCTGTGATCAGCAGTTAGGAAATATTCTCAGTAATATGATAGGTGGTACTTCATGAATTATTAGTTAATTGCAGTATTTTTTTAGTTGTTTCTGATACCATTTGATGTTGCATTGCTACACTACATCTACAAGGTCTCACTCTATCCTTACAAAATTAAGAAATAAGGGACTCACTAGGAAGTCCTTAATAAATTCCACACACAAAAGCTTTTTTTTTATCAGTTACAATAGGTAGGATAGAGCTTATATTTGTAATCATGTTTAACAACATTAAGACGGCTATTTCATTTCTCCCCCCTTCTCGAAACTCCAAAATGTCGGTAGCAAGTCTGTAAAAGTTTCAGGGGATTTTTTGGGGTCCCACGAACACCCCTGGGTTTAATCTTTTAAAATCCGTAGATTTATTGATATTGATCTTTAGTAAATTATATTGGAAATCAAATTTGTTTTTGTGCTAGTATAACATTTTTAATTCATCTTAGGATCCTAATTTATTTGAAAGCTGGAAAAAGGTGATTCCTCGGGGAGATAGGGAACTGAGACCTACAGATGCTTTGTGTTCATTACATTTCAAAGAAGAAGATATAAATACACATTATGAGCAAAAATTAACTGATGGAACTGTAAGTAATTGATTTTATGAAACTTTAAAAGAGAAAAAACGATTGTGTCTTAAATGTTTTATGTATTTTTAGATATGGCGGGCTCCTAGAGGAAAGGCAAGTTTAAAGAAAGGTTCAATTCCAAGCATATTTCCAAATTTAAGCAATAATCTTTCTCCAGTTAATAAGAAAAGAAAATTAACAACCACTAAAAATAATGTAAAGGAAAAATCTGAAAGTGCTACATATTCATCACAAGATAAACAATCTGACATAGTTGGTAAACATCTACTTTATTATTGACTTTATATTCTTTTTATTCTTAATTCTTTTAAATATGATTTGCTTTAAATTTAATTATTATTATTTGTTTCAGAGTATTTTATTGCAAAATAAATTTACTATCAAAAGGTGATTTTTAAGCTCACTTTAGATCAAATTATATTCTTATCACTGTTTTTATTTCTCTGAAATGCATATGGAATCTCCTCTGTTTATTAGCTTTCAGTAATCTAATAAACTATGTTGAGGAGAAATTCAATAATTATTCTCATTTTGGTCAATATCTGATTCCAATATAAAAAGGATGCCAAATTTTTAATTAACTGTTCTTTGGTTCATGGTTTTGATTTCCTCATGAATCATGGATATTCATTGTGAATCAAAATCTGATTTAATCTTTAGGTATCAGTCTATCTATCTCTTGCATGTAAAAAGTGACCATAGAGCATTGACCAATCCAATTTATGTGAAGAAATCAATTGATGTAGGTAAAATTATTAATGCTAGTTTGTTAAAATCACTCACTATATGGGCATATATATTTTTCAATTAATGTTTCAAATACTGAATTTTTAATTTCTTTATTACCAAAAAGACTAGGAAAGAAATTGAGAAAAATCTTTTAAAAAAGTATACTATTGTTTTTCTAGTAAATTTGATTTACATATTTTTAATGTTAACGTGTATCATGTTATATAGTAGTTTGTGCAGTATCATTATGTAAATTGTATTGTGAACAATTTACATAGTGATCATAAACTAATGGAAGTAAACCTTAATTAGAAATTTAATTTTATGCTAGTCAGTTTTAGAATGGATTTTAAAATTATTGTTAATTATTTTTTATAAATAAAGCTATTGAAAAAGCTTTTGTCATTTTGTAAAACACTTATAATGTAAATTATAAATAGCTAAGTATCAAATGATGAGAAATAATTTAGTTACCTTCAATAAATGCTACTGATCATCTCAAATTTATCAATTTATTTTTAAAAGTTACATGAAAATGCATAATTATGGCTTTAAGTTATAAACTGCACATTTTAAGGCAATTGAAGTGTCAAAACATTACAAAATGTTTGATTTAAAATGCAGTTTAGCTTTCGTCATGCATTATGTTACTTTCATATAAATAAATTATTATATACTGACATTGTTTTTCTGTAATTTATGTTAGAGAAAGATCTAAAAGTAAGCTAAATGTTAAAAATGATAATAATATATCAGTGACTATCAAAAATAATGCATTATTTTGATAAAATGTTAAAAGGTAAATATAGCAGTACTATGGGTTAAAAGATAATGACTTCTTATTGTGTGTAAAATACTTTACTTTTGGTTATTTAAAATTGGTAATGAATAAAAAAATATGTTTCTTAAAATATTCAAGTCATTAACATATGTTCTAAACATATTAAATCTGAATTAATGTAAGATAATATTTCTTCATAAATATCTATGTCTTGAATATTGAAAAACTTGCAACCATTCTTAAGCAATGAAAAAGCTGTTTGTGTTCTGTAAAATTTTCCATAAATGCATTTGCTATGTGTATATATGTTCAAATGGCTTACAACCTTCAGTTTGACTATTTTCATTTACAAAGCTAATATAGTTTTCTAATTTTTTAATCAGTATAAATTTGATATTTAATTAAACTCACATTTCTCTGGTTATTTATGTAATTAATTCTTCACAAATGCTATAAGATTTTTGATGAAAATTAACAATTTAAAAATGAATGCATAAAAAGTTTTTATTTCTATAGTGTTAGTAATACATATAAAAAAATTAACTTTTGGTGCTTATGAATTTTGAATCATTTGTGTAAATAATGAAATTAAAAGATCTTCAATTAAATTATTTCTTAAGTATATATTTCTTTTGTCAAAACTTTCTTTTGTGTATTTATATTTGTAAATGAATTAGAAAGGTTGGGACTCATAATCTATAATTTTTCTAAAAGTCTAATTAATATCTATTAAACAGGTGACAATATGAAGTCTTGCTTTGTTGCTGGTTGTAAAACTGGATATAAATCAGATATAAATAGACTTAAAAAAGCTGGAATGCGAATACCAAGTGTTTTTTCTACACCGAAAGTAAGCATTATATAAAAATTATAGTGTAATTAAGAAATGTTGTATTTTCCTATTATAATCCATGCATTATGTTAAAAATGTTTAGAACTTCTTTGTGCACGTTAAATGACGCTTTGGATAACTTGATAAAAAAGCTTTCTCCATCATAAAAGTTTGCAATAAAATTTTGAAAAAGAAATCTGTTTATATATTTCATAAAATAAATAATAGATGATGGTAGAACTCACCTGACATATTTTAACTATAATCAGCAGTATCCAATTAAGTTCAAGAACAAATTTCTTTGTTCGGAAAGATATTGCAGTTGCAATTGGCTAACATTTTACCTTCTACCTTGACCTAAGATGTTTTGCTCTGGAAACATTCAAATTGTGTCATGTGAAAACAAAAACATTTAATTTATATAGCAAATTTTAAATTAAAAACCATAGGGAAGGCAAATAAAAAATAGGCTACAAATATATTAATGAAAGGTGAAAAACAATGCATACACTATACAAAAGAATGTCTGCAATGCACAATTTTAAATAAATCCATTTCTTTCATTTAATTATTAACAAAACAAATTTTATTTTTAAAATATGTCTAACCTCATTTTAAAAGTCATTAAAAATCTGTAAGCATTGTTGAATCTTTACAGATGTTGATCTCAATGTTGCATTTTCATCTCAATTTATCACACTTTGTGTGAAGATAGATCCAAACAGATCTTTTTCATTCTAAGTATTTTTTCTGTACTATTTATTATATTTTAAACAATAAAGTTTTTTATTTTAATCGGCACTACTTTATCTGCAGAATATATTTTCAAATATTAGCTGAAAAAATTGCAGTGTATTATGTTTTCTCCCTACTGTTTACTGACTTACTATCATGCAAGTATTTACATCTTCAACAAAGTGTGTTGAAATAACAGAAAAACAAAAATTAAATTTATTCAGTTGCAATAACTATTTACAAAAATCATTAGACAAAATTTTTGGTTTTGTTAAATTAAAGCTAACATACTCAATAGCAGTTATATAAAGTCTCAAAATTCAATATTCATTTCACAGAAAAGAACAACTGGCTATATAAAACTTAAATTCTGAAAGGTTAAACTAAAATTCAATGTAATCTATATAAAATAAACTTCAGAGAAATACCTGCAGTAAATTCAAAGTTTTCTGAATCCATAATTATTAACCAGAAGCATGTATTGAATAGCATAAAGCGGTTACCATGTTAGAAAAGAAGCAGCATTCGGTGAGCCAGTTTAATCAAAATTCCTACTTCTCTGATTTAAATACTATATTCATATATATTTTATCCGCTCTGGATTATATTCTGGAAAATACAGTGTATCTCAACTTTCTAAATGATTATAAACTTATATATGTATATTTTATCTCCCAATTGTTTTAAATTATGTTGTTAAGTGCTGTTATTGCCAATAGTAATATGTATTATACATTTTTTATGTAAAGCTTACATATGTTTCTCTTTTTTATTTAATTTTTATAATTAATTTGTCCCATCAGAAGCTCATCAGTAAGAACAAAACAAGAACCCTGTGTACAAGAATTATATTTGCTCTAAATAAATTTCCTTGTATAAAAACCTTATCTTGCATATACAAAATAAAAAAATAAATGTATCTAAAGTTATCAATCGTGTAATTTTTTTTTATCTTCTCTATAAATATAATTTAAATAAATATTATTTTAGGATCCTGCTCTATTTAATTTGTGGCAAAGGGCTATACCACGATCTGATCGAAAATTGAGTCCAAAGGATGTAGTTTGCGAGTTACACTTTAAAGAAGAAGATATTGATACTGGAAGTGAATTAAAATTATTTGACGGAACAGTAAGAGTTTTATCTTTTAATTCTATATTTAATATCAAGTCTTAAACTGCAGTAAATGATGTATTTAATTTTTTAAACAGATTTATCGTCATGAAAAATTACGGAAAGGGCTCAAACCAGGTGTTATTCCAACCATATTTTCAAATGTTCCTGGTCATTCGTCTTATAATAAAGATCAGGGGAAAATAACCAAAAGAAAAGCAAAATGTAAAAGAAAACGAAGGACAAAAAAACTTATAAACAGTAATTATGTCATTTTTGTGCATTTTATGAAATTTTGATTATTGTTTATAATGAATCCAATTATAAAATAATATAATGCCTTGTTTCTACTGTTTTCAATTTATAAAACTTAAAGATATTTTTTCAAATTTTTAAAATTGAACTTAATTAGTAATTTTCTATTTAATTTTCTACTTACATAGCAATTAATTTTTCAAAGTTTATATTTTTGTAAGAATAAATACTTTTTAGTGTGTTCAACTTAAACTTCATTTAAAATTTCTTTAATATCTAAATTAATAATAAGTTTAATTAACATCATTGATGCTAAATATTGTATTTACTGATAAATAAAAATGCTCCTAAGGGGAAAAAAGTTCTTTTTTGTGTTTAAAATTTTTAACTTTACTACATAAAAATCAAAGCTACAGCTGAATCTAAATCTGAGGAAAATTTTATTTAACTATATTTGCATCCACCTTAAGTTTTATTTCTTATAAATTGCTTTTAATATTTTATTGTTAAAATTGATTTATTTCAATCAGTGTTTCTCAGAAAAGTGGTTGAAAGAATCGATAGGTGTTTATAGCATTTAGTGAACAAAAATGAAAGTAAAACATTCAAGAAGATCAAAGAGATGTCCACCAAAATTTGTTTTCGGTTCAGGGCCCTCAAATGTTTTGCTTGATTTCCTTTGCAATAAACGTATCATTGCAGCTATTGAAAAATATATCTTTTATAATCCTAATTGAAATGCTAACTAAAACATGATTTTAATTCTTTGTATAGTAATATGATATTAATTCTTAGTATAATTGTAATGAGTAAGAATGTAGAAAATAATACATTAATTTTTAAAAATATTTTGGTCTAAAATTTAATTTATTATAAAGCAAGTGCATTTAAAAAAAAAAAGTCAGAAAAAGTGTCATATTAGTAAGTTTTAAAAATTATTAATTTAAATTATTATTTCAGTGATTAAAACATAGCCTTTTTTAGTTAAGTGAAAATAAACTGATTAAAAAGTAGATTTCTCGTATCAAAATTTTTTTTGTTAAAAATAAATAAATAAAATCATGTTTGTTATTATAAACAATTATTTTATATCTCCTTTACAATTAAAATAAAAATTATACTAATTAAGGTTATTATACTGATAAAGAAAAATAAGCAAAATATAATCAAATGAAATAAGTAAAAAGTTTTTGGTTATAAAATATCTTATGAGTGTTCCTGCTATGAAAATTTTTTAAATTGTACTGCTATTTATCATTTTTTTTTCATAATTATTAAATTTATTACTGATGTAAACTGTCACTGAAAACTAATAGACACATGAGTAAAAAGAAAAAAAAAAATCTCATCATTTTAAAACATTGTTAAATAATGAAAAAATATTTTTTTGTAAAAAAATATTTATATTTCATAATTTGTACTTTTTAATAAAAGTAGGCAATAGTAAATTTTTTTGACTAATTTATGTTTCTGATTTTTGCCAAAATAATATAAATATTATGCTTAATATCCTATATTAATTCTATATTATGGTTTTATACATTAAATCTTCACTTATCTTATAGACAAAGAGAGTTTTCAACATTTCAAGTGTTAATGTATTTTTTGTAATAGATCTCAATTGTACGTGATCTTTTTAATTTCTGAACATTAGTTATACAATATTTATTAAAGCTAATAAATAGACGAACTTCTATTTATTAGCTTTAATTTTAAAACTATTGTCAATATCTGTATTTTATAACTTTTTCATTTATCAGTTTTGTTGAGGTTTAATTTGTACTTAAAGAGTTCCATTGTGTGTTAGTTTTTTTTAATTATTATTTTGCTTTTATTTTAGTTATATTCTGTTCAAAGGAAATATGACAAATTGATTAGGAGAGAGTATTGAGAATGTTTTAAATACTTTTATAATTAAATTATTTTGTGTCATTATTTCCTACTTGTTTATATTTTGATACTCAGTTTTTTTATTTTTTGGTTAGTTATTTATATAAAATGTTTTCCCTATATCTCTTAGAAACAATTAGTCCAACTAAAATTGAAGAAATAGCTTTTTCATCATGTTCAGTGGATCAGACTATAAATGAAGATTCAGTTTCCGATGCTCAACTTGTTGACGAAAATGCCGCTTTATTTTCTGTTCCAAAATCAACGCAGACAACTGAAGAAGAATTTGTGGTAAAAAATTCGAATAATTTTCTGCAGAGTTTCATTGACATGTTAACGAAATATCCTGAATCAACGCATGCATTCGCTGTCTCTGGAAAAGAGTCTCCTAAGAAGCATTTTGCAGTTAAACCAGAACAGTCAGAGGGAGAACAATTTTCTTTTAATTTTGTAAAAATGAATCTGCATGTTATAAAGAAAGAAAATTCATGGTGGACTGTTAATGATTTCGAAAACTTTATTATTTGTGCCCGATGGAATTCTGACTATATCACTGAGAGAAAAATAGTTATTTCTGATGATCTGAGTTATAAAGTAAGTAGTTACAGGAAGTATTTATTTCTTCAATCCTTGTTTTCTAATATTCATTTAAAAATGTGAAAGTTTCACAATTATATATATATATATACACATACATATATATATATATATATATATATATATATATATATTATATAATATTTGCCTAAAACAATTTGTTTTATTTACTACCTGTAAGATAAAAATCAGTGTGAAAATGTGTTTCCAGTTTGGGAATTATAATTACAGCTTGAATTCTAGATATTCATTATTTATTTATTTATTTATTTTAATATGTGTCCAAATGTTTTAAATTATTTAAAAAATAACTTAATTTTTTTGTTAAATTCGGTTTTTGACTTAAGTTTATGAATAATTTTACGGATTTATTCTGGTATTTATACCAAATATTTGATATTTTGTTTTTCTAAACAAGCTAAAATCCATTTATTTATTTATTATTATTTTTTTACAATAATAAAATGTACATAATTTTTTTATAAATCATTTCTTAAAAATTTGCATTTTATTTCAAATTCTACTTTTGATATGAAATATCAATATTAAAAATCTTTGTCGTTCAATCTTGACATTTATTACAAATTCATGTTGTTCATGAGGACGTTTCTGTCAACCATTATTTAGAAAAGCCTTCATAACAGTGCAAGCTTGTGGTATTAACTGAGTTTTCTCAATTGATTGATAAATGTCTTTATTATTCCTCAAACGTTATAGTTTATTTAATGCAATAATTTATTCTGCTCGATGTTGATGTAGTTAAACATTAAATAGCTACTGATAAAAAACTTATTATTAAATTTCATATAAATTAGTAACATTTAATTGATTATACTGTATTTTTAGGTTTTTATAAAAGAAAAAGAAATTAAAATGTGGAATAATAAAATAAAATTGACTTCGCTGAAAAATATTTCTCGAATTATTTATGAAGTTGAATATATTGAAATTTGTAAAGGTATTGATTTAAAGTAAGTCATTAATTTTTAGTATATTACTTTTTTTTATATTTGTTAGAAATACATATAGTAAAAATTGCTATTTTTTTTACAGGAATTCAAATTGTTATGGTTTTATCCAATCTGGTATTGTAATTTCTAGGAAAAAAAATTTATGCATTAATTGCATAAGAACTCAAAATCAATATGTGAAAGCGGGTAAAGGTCTCCTTGAAGAAGAGGAAATAGACTGTCCAGAGCATGTTGAATTATTGAGGGTGCATTTTAGATATTGAATTTTTTTAATTGATATTATGCCAAGCAATTACTCCAAAATATTAATTTTGTTTATAAAAATAAAAAGATATTCTAGTCTCTCATAATTTCATTGTATATTTGCATACATCTTCATAATAATTTACAAAATAATTATGAGAAGGTTTGAATTGATTATAGTGCAGAGTTAAAAAAGGCAAATTAAAATGATTTTAAGTTATCAAAAGAAAGTATCTTTGGGGAAAAAAAATTGTCTAATCTGATATATTTTGTATATATAGTGTTAAAACAGTTTGACTACAAATCTTTTTCCATAAAATCTAAATTAAGCTAATAACATTTGAAACTGCCAAGTGTAAAATTATATTCTTTTATGTAAGAAATTTCTGCTGACTTTATGATTGTTAAAGAAAAGTTATTATTCGCTGTTGAATTAAATATGTGAACTATTTTACTCTTTCATATTGTGTATTCAGAGAATAATTCAAACTGTGATAATAGTTATGAAAATACATGCAGCATGTTAAATGAGTTTATTGTGAATGTAAGTGTTATTTAAAGAGTTATATTTTATATGTAATCAAGAATAAATTTTGAAAATGCACTTTTACATTTTTTAAAGACTGAATAAAAAGCTCTCCTATTTTTGTTTTTATGTGTAATACAAAAATAAAATCATTTTTATACAAAAATCAGAAAAAAAAAATCAATTATAACTGTTGGCATAGTATAAACACATTCAAGGTGAAAGATCTGTACAATTTTCTTTAAAGTGCAAGTACAATTTTCTGTACAAAAATCTGTGTTACAATTTTCTGTACAAAAATCTGTACAATTTTCTTTAAAGTGCAAGATCTCTTTAAAGTGCAAGAAGAGGAAATAGACTGTCTAGAACATGTTGAATTATTGAGGGTGCATTTTAGATATTGAATTTTTTAATTGATATTATGCCAAGCAATTACTCCAAAATATTAATTTTGTTTATAAAAATAAAAAGATATTCTAGTCTCTCATAATTTCATTGTATATTTGCATACATCTTCATAATAATTTACAAAATAATTATGAGAAGGTTTGAATTAATTATAGTGCAGAGTTAAAAAAAGGCAAATTAAAATGATTTTAAGTTATCAAAAGAAAGTATCTTTGGGGAAAAAAAAATTAAAAGTAAAAAAATTATAAAGTAACATATTTATCATGGAACAAGAGCTGTAGTTATAATTTTTAATATATGTTTTCATAGTTAAATTTTTAATTAAAATTTTTTTTAAAAAAAATAACATTATTTTGCTAATGATTATAGACTAAATGACACCCACATCATCTTAATCTCCAGTATTCTTATTATTATGTTTTTATGATCATTGCTGAAATTGAAACATCTAATGGTTGTTTATTTCAGAATGATATTATTCAGTGATAAAAGGGTGATAAAGATACAGGCAGCTATTTGACTTAATATGAAATTAGTTGCTATATGATAGAAATTCTTAACTGTCAATTTATACAATATAGTTTTCCATTGAATTGTAAGTTCCTATGCCAGATAATAAAAATCATGTGTATTTACTGTAAAATTTCTCCAATGTGTGTGATCTTTAAACAAGATATGTTACGTTACATATTGTTGAAAAAAATTATGCATTGATTTTGCTTTGCATTTCCTGGTAAAGATTTAAATAGATAAATATTCACTCCCACGCATCATATAGACAGACAAGGCTTATCTTCATTTAGATCATGCTGTAGGAATTGCCGAATATATGATGTTTCATCAATTCTCTCCCCTGCATCAATTACTAATGTATTCTCTATACAACACAATTTGATATAGATTCAGCTTGAATTCATTTTAAGAAGGTTTCGTTAGCTAGGTTTATCTTTATTATCGTAGGGTAGTGAGTTTGAATCCCGGTTAAATTGAATATCCATCTTGTTCAGTAAAAGCAGCTGGGGCATGTTAAATAGGTCATGGTCACATTGTGTTTTAAGGGAAATAATATGTCTTAGGTTGGCAGGCCAAGTATATTGAGGCCTTCTGCTTTGTCGCTCCTTCTAAATTACTCAGACTTCCACCCAGCTGTTTATAGAAACATCATAGTGCAACAATAACTTTGTTTTAGATTTCTTATTATTTGAGGAAGTAACAGTAAATGTTTGGTAAATGGTCACAAGTGAGTGATTTAGTAGACCCTAAGATTTAGTTGTCCCGATGTTATATTAAAAAGGATGCTTAACTGTTGTAAAAGGGGGGATAAACTGGGATCTAAAGGAATTTTAAAGTTTTTGAAATCATGCAAATTTTCCAAATGATATAACACACTTTTTTTCCTGAAAAATTTATGAAAAAAAAAATTAAAGTTATGAATATTAAACTTACAAACCATTAAAAAATCGATTGTTTTTCTGTTTTCAGGAAAGAGAGTATCAATTTATATTTTAAGTATTTTCAAGAAAAAAATTGTTTAATATACAGTATAATTTTTTTTATTTATAAATGAAAGAAAATAATTTCCATATAAAAAAGTCTAATTAGCGTTAATGAACACAATTTATAGAATAAAAAATAATATTTGAGAAAAAATAACTTTTTTTTTTTGTTTTTTAAGAATGGGATTATAAGGAAAGAAACTTGAATGTCAGTGCAATCATTTAGGTGGCCCTATGAGATAAATCTTGATAATTGTATTTTTATTAAATATTAATTCACAATATTTTTATTATTTTGATTAGAGAATTTTTGTTTTCCACAGCACAAAACGTTTAACTTTTGTTCTAGATGACAGAACAGACTTTATTTCATCATTGGTCCAAGTTGTGGGGGTGAGTTGTCCAGATGATTGCCATTGATTTCTTTTTGAATATAAAATTATTTGCACCTAATGCTTATAGAATTTATAATTGAAATAAATTAAATTGCAACACAAATTTGAGTACTCCCAGATACATTATCTGCATGATGAGAATATCTTTAGCAGATATAATAAAAGCATAGTAATTTTTTTATGGATTAGAGAGATTACATGGGGAAGTGTTTTGTAAAATGAAAAAAAAAAAAAAAAAAAAAAAAAAAACGAATGCAAGCAACTCTACAGGAAACAGAAAACAAAGCAAAATATTATTAAAATTAAAAAAAATTTAATATTAAGTCGAAAACGCTCCAGTATTCAAGCCAAATTAGCTGAACTTTCGTCGAAAACATAAAAAGATTTAGAAGAAACTGAACTTCGTGCAGTTCTAGATTCATTGGAGGATATTAAAACCAAATTTGAAGTAGTAAAACAGGAATACTTCGAAATAGAAAATGACGAGGTATTTAAAGAAGCTGAAAAAATTCTGGACAAAATTGACGACGAAGAATTTCAGGTCAGTGCCACTTTTTTTTTACTTCACAAATTGATTGGAGTTAAAAACAAAAGTTATTGTGTTGAGAAAAACATACGATTGCCTGAAATCCCTTTACCACAATTTGATGGCCAATTTAATAATTAGAGCTCTTTTAAGCAACAGTTTCAAAATTTAATAGAAAGTAATCCAACATTATCAGACTCTCTGAAATTTCACTATTTGAATGCTTCCCTTAAAGGTGCAGTCCTTCATTGATAATTATCAATCTTTGTTTAAAGCTCTCACGGTTCGTTATTAGTTGTAGTTCGCAATTGTGGTCCATAAACTAATTGTTGAAAGCCATGTTCAAAATATAATTAATTTTAAACCATCAACCAAAGAAAATCCTTTTGAACGCTATAAATTTGTTGATATTTTGTTAATAAATTTAACTTGTACTTTAGATTAAAAAAAAAAAAAACTGACAATTTTAATTAACTGTTGATTCACATGAAGTGCAAACTTTCATGCTTTCATTAATTTCTTAGAAAAACGATATTTAATATTAGAGAATTTAAAAGCTGCTTGTTTTGATTCAAAATCCAAGCTTTCAAATTCAATTAATATTAATGGAAAAAACTCATTTCCATCTTACAAACCTAAAACATTTTTGATTAAATCTGCCTCACAATATTGCATTCATTGTGATTCGAATCAATCATTGTATAAATGCCAATTATTTCTAAAAATGAAAGTACTTGAACGATATGATTTTTGTAAATATAAAAATTTATGTTTAAACTGTCTGAGATCATCACATAAATTCAATGAATGCTCGTCTAAATCTAGATGTGTCGAATGTCACCAAAAACACTCTCTTTTGCATAGATCAGAAATGCAGCTTTTCTCAAAACAACATCGCCCAACACCGAACATATATAATTCCGAAAGTTTCGAAACTGATTTCCCCATTTCATCCTCTCACCAGACGCCACTCGAAAGTGAAGACTCTTCATCTGGCGTATTGAAGCAAGAGGGAAAATGATTCAGAGTTTTATTTCACAAACAAAAAAGGCTTATGCTCTTAGTACTGCTTTTATTTATGTGAGATTATCACAGAGAATTTAAGAGGTGTAGAGTTATATTGTATAGCGCCTCCCAAGCTTCGTTTATTAGTAATATGATTGTGCAACATATTTGGAATAGAAAAGAAACAAGATTAATTTTTCAGTAGGAGGATTAAATGGGTCGTTAGTATCAGTGGGACAATTAGTAAATACAGTTGTCTCTAGTAAAGATAATGTGTGTGTGTGTGTGTGAATTCGTAACAGATATCGAATTCTTAGTAGTTCTTAAAATTACTTATTTGGCACCTTCGCGACAATTAGATATTCGCAATTTACATTTGCCTTCGGGTATCGCACTTGCGGACTCAATTTTTTTGAACTATTAAAAGTGGATATTTTGCTTGGAGTTAAAATTTTCATTGAAATTTTGAAACCTAGTCAAATTAGAATGAATAAACATATTTTGGATATTTTATTACTGGTAGTGTGCCATGTAATTCTACTAACGAAAATTTTTCTCACTTAATCATCGAAGAGAGTGACCTAGACAAAGCACTGGTCGTTCTGGGAGGTTGAAGCTTTGGAAAAAAAAGTCTCCAATGAGTGATTTGAAATTTGCATAGAATATTTTAATGCCACTTCTAGAGACACTGATGGTCGTTATATTGTTGAAATGCCCTTAGTAAAAAACAAAGTCGAACTTGGTTTATCCAGAGATATGGCCATTAGAAAGCTGAATAGTACTATAATTTGACTTGAAAAATAATCCGATTGCTAAGAAACTTTTCCATGATTTTCTCAAAGAATATGAGGATCTCGGGCATATGGAAGAAGTTGACACGAAAGTGTTCTTCCATATCTTCATTATACTCCTCAGCAAGATGTACTAAGATCAGATACTTAGCAAACTTAGACGAGTACGAGCAAACTTAGAGTTGTATTTAATGCTTCAGAAAAAATTTCTAATGGTATTTCGTTGAATGATGTTATTAAAGGATGGAACTGTTCAAGATGAACTTAGGTCAACTCTCTTAATATTTCGTAAACATTTGATTACTTTCACAGCCGATGTGCAAAAGAGGTACAGACAAATAAAGGTACACCATTCCCAACAAGATTTACTTCGAATTGTTTGGAAAGATAGTGACGATTCTCGATTGAAACTTATCGTTTGACTACTGTTACGTACGGAACAATTTGTGCTCCGTTTCTAGTCACCCAAACCTTTCTTCAATTGGTTGAAGATGAAAAGGAAAGTTTTCCGTTAGCATCATCGGTAATTAAAAATGATTTTTATCTCGATGATGTACTCTGTAGTGCACCAAATGTGGAAACAGCTTTAAATATTCAGCATCAATTTATACGCATGTTGAAGACAGGTGGAATGCATTTGTATAAATGGAGCTCTAATAATCCTGAACTACTTTCACAAGTACCAATAGATGATTAAGAATATATCTTAGGAAATGGTGAAAGTGCTTCTGTGAAAACGTTAGAGATGTGTCTTGGAATCCTAAACAGGATTACCACTTCACTTTACATCGAAGAGTACTGATTACCCGACCATCTTAACAAAAAGGAAAAAAAAAAAACTATCATTTATTGCCAAATTATATGACCCTTTGGGTCTGGTGGGACCTTATTGTGAAAGCCAAAATTCTAAATCAAAAATTATGGCTGCTAGGTTTACCTTGGGATACGGAAGTCCTGCGAAAGAAAGATTGGAATTTCAAAATTTTGTTCGTAATATACAAAAGATCGACTTGTTGCAAATTCCCCGTTGTGTCATCCCTAGGCTTTGGCCCACGTGGTCTGTTGTACCACAAAGTTTAGTTTTAGATATATCCACATTGATATTTCAACACACACATTCGGACAATTGCTAAGGATTGATCACAAATTGCATTGTAGCATAACATTAAGCAAGACAAGAGGCCTAGTTGGATAAAATATAGTTGCCCCACTGTTCAGACATTAGAATAAAGAATATTTATTGTTCTGGAAAGTAATAAAGGTGTGAAGCATCTGAAAGAAAAAAATGTTCATTTGATGCTGCATACGGAAAAATGGAACAATGCATCTAAAAGTCAGCAGGCACCTTGAAGAAAGATATCAGTACGGGATATGTCCACCGTGTATTGTGATGCAGCATTCCACACGTCGTATCATACTTTGCACAACATTATCCATCTTGCTGGAGTAACATTATCACATATTGTTGGAGTTTCGTGGGTTGGAGACGTGTCCACGTTAATATTTGACGTCCTAAGTCCTTTCGCTGGTGTGACGTGGATGTGGAGAGGAGGGTGTCAGGTGAAGTGTAACCTCGTCATCTGAATGTGGTTCAAAATTATGAGGTGCTAGGTTATGGGCGAGTATTCCTTAACCTTAAGGAACAGGTTCGGGGATCGCCTGCATCACTATCAATCTATCCCTGACTCATTATCCAGTTTTATAATTATCTGCCAGAAGTCTGGATTATCTAGATACTGATTTCTCAGGATCAAAACTTTCTAAAATTTTAGAAAATTTTATAATTTATTATTTATATTATATAATATACTAATTTATGTATATAGTCCACTAAATATCACTTTGTTATTTGCTCTCCTCCCAGGTCTATCAGTTTTAATGGCAGTAGTGTATGATAAATTTAGATTCAATTTTTTTACTGAGGAAAAATGTATGTCAATATTTGTAAGCACAGAAAATCTTCCAGTTGGGATTATTCTCATTCGTTTAAGAAAGGCATTATAAAATTGTTTTTATATGATATTGATTTAATCGTTAAAAAATTTAAATAAAACTATTTAAATTTAGAAACATTTTTTCTCAAACTGGAATAAATATTTGAAGTTATAATTTTTTTAAAATGACATACAAACAATCTCTTGAAAAGTACTAATTTCGAAAATATATGTGTGAAAATGAAATTTTTAAATTACGAAAATTTTATTTACATATTTTTGCTGTTATAATTGACAAACTACTTCTTTGCTATTTCTAGGATTTTTTAATAAAATGTTAATATTAGATATTTGAAAAGCTATTTCTGAAAAACTTAAGAGAACAATTTATCAACATTTGACATTTTTTATAAAAATAGATGGATTTTTAAGTATTTAAAAAACAACTCAAATTTGTATTTACCTTTTTCTTTTTATTTGAATCGGACGATATTCGCCATATCTTAAAAATTTTAAAATATGTCTTCCACTATAGTAACAATTTAGTTAACTTTCTCACCATTTTGCTTTAAATCCTAAAAAAAAAAAAAAAAAAAAAAAAAAAAATAAAGAAATATTGTTATATATTGCACTATACAAAAAAGTATTTTTTATTTTTATTTTCTTAAAAATTTCACTTTCGCAATTATTACTGATTCTGCTGATTATAAAGTTGTAGAATTTAAATCTTTATTTCTATTCAATATGATTTCAAATTTACATGAAGCATCTTCGTTAAACAAATTTTCTAAGGAAAGTGACTAGTGAAATTATAACACTTATTTCTAATTTATTTTATTAAATATAGTTATAACAACTATCGTATTTAAAACAGAAATATATATCTTTCATTAGAAGCAAAAATAATAATAATAATAAAATTTTTTTTAATTATGTAAAGGGGACATAATTATTTTTGCCGAGTTTTATTTATATTTAAATAATGTAAAACTTCTTACAATTAGTGGCACAGATGCCGTATAATCCATGATGCCAAACTCTAAGTTTGGTGATTTTTTTTGGCGGGTTTTCTTAGGTATGTGACAACCATTCTTTTTAGTACGTCATTGTGATGGAGACCTATAAGAAATATGCAGAAAATTCTATTTAGGCACCTTTATTATTTAAATCATCATGCACGTCACAGTACGTCAGTTGGCAACATTTCTTCATCGTCAAAAAACTTCAGAACTTAGCATCCTGCATTATACGGCATCTGTGCCCATTAAGTTGGAAGATTGAAAACCTGCTTTTTTATTAAATGAGTATATGAATGTTAGTTATGGCAGAGTTCAAATGACCAATGATGATATTTTAATCTTTTGCCAAGTGTGAAGTTTTTAATATGGATAGAGCTTTTATATATCACTTAATCAGTTGTAGCCAGATATTCTAGTTTCTGAGGTGTAGAAATTACGAAAAATAGCAGCTCATGTACTGACTTCGTAATTTTCTTGTACTTCAAGTTTACTAGAAGATTATTTTCATGACTTGGTTAAGATATCAAACTAGTACAAACAATTGTTGGAAACTGTTCGTATTGGAACGTCAATGAAGTCATAAGGAGGAGGTGAGATACAGCTTCTGTTGATCCGAAGATTTGAGCATCATGGAGTTAGAAAAGTCAGTCTTGGCTCGATTTGGTGTTCTTTTTCATCAGGCACCTATCCTTCGGCCTGTTCGGCATGGGAGATTTTATCATAGTGAGCTACTGCCGACTTAGCCCTCCGGGTCACTGGCGCACGCAAGCCTCACCGTATTAAGAATGTAGAACAACGTTGGAAAGTGTTCGTATTAATTATTTGTTGAAAACTGTTAGTATTATACAGTTTGTATTAACGTTCGTATATACGATATTAAAATATGATCTTATTATATAGATTACACACACAAATTTTAATAGTGATGAAATGATTAATCACAAATTTTGGAGGGCAGCCATGCTATGAAAATTTCTGGTGATATGAATTAATTTTGATTATGATCAAACTCAGTGTGTATCGCAATATGCTCTGTAAATAAGGTAAAAATCAATATCCACAAACGCAACTTGTAAATAATGTGTAGTAAAAAAAGCTTTTAGTTCAACAATGATATAGAATTGTCACATGCTTGCTGTGTGTGTTTGGTAGGTATATAATACTTCTTAAAAAGTAATGAAATAGAGTAGTTTAATCTTATTAACGTATATAAAGTTGTAAATTATAATTTTTATACTCTATACCTTTAGGAAAAAGTAATGATTTTTATTTTTCCCCCATCATACTTTTGGGTGATTTTGTTTCTGCTCAGAGTAAAATTACACTTTCGGATAAGTCGTCATTTTTACTTCAAACGTGATGACAAGGGTATATAAGTTTCTAAAAGTCACAAAACATATGCCAGATCAACAGCGAATACCTGAAAGGAAAGTATTTGGGTTTGGACATAAATTCCGTTGGAATATCGCACTGATCTATCCGTGTACAGTCGCAATCTGAGATAAGTATGTTATCGAAATGAAATTCTGAGCTCCATTGTAATATTGTTTGTTACAGTAATTGATCCTGTATTGTTTCAGGAACGACGTGTCTTCAAATAGAACTACTGTTGATGATACCGTGGACAATAAAGTTATTGCGTGGATGGAAAAACACTCACTTGCTCCAAATACCATTGAAATAGAGATATCTCAGTTACGCTGTCTGTTAACGTTTCTTAACCCTAAACAATTTTTACAGACTTTGAAACAATGAAATTTGGAATCACTAAGGATTGTCGAATATTTGATTTGTGTAGTATATCATCTTACTGATGTATCCTATGAATGTTTTTTCTTATTTTAATTTTGTAACAATTCTAATATATCCTCAATTTATGAAAATTAATTATAGTTTTTATCGTAGTTAATTTCTTGTTATGGTTTATGAATAAACATATTTGTTACCTGATGCATTTTATATATACCAAATCAGTACTGTCAAGTTTATTGTTCTTTTACTCTTTCGTACTTAATTTTTGAAAGTTGAGTCGGCCAATTTCAGGTAAAGAATCGTCAAGTCTCGTGTTTTTTCACATTTACAGAAGTATTTTTACTATTTGAAAAATTATAAATGTTAATAATAAAAGTATTTCTTTAAGTGTTCACTCTATCTTTGAAATTATCTCATTATTTACTTTAAAAAAACGATATATCTCAACTTCGTCCGAAAATTTTTATTAAAAATGTATAAAACATATTATTAATCTCTATTTTTAGAATTTTGTCGAAAAGTTATTTTTGAGAACTTTATTTTTGCTGTTATGGGGAACGTTTTTCCTCTTGTCAAACCTTGAACTCTTGTGCTGTCTTGTCCGCGCATTAGACTTAATACTGGGAGAGCCTAAAGATTTATCACGTCTTTTATCTATTTTTATTTATCGGATGAAACTACAAAAATATGGTCTTTGCTCTCAACTTTGATCTGTATCCATGAATTGGTATGAAATAAAAAATAAATGGATTCCAGCTTTGGGTGAAAACAAACTGTCATCATTTTCAGATATTATAAAATATTTAAATTGTATTCAGAATGTACCATTATAAGAATATTAAATGCAATCTAGAATATTCTCTATTGCAATGGTTCCAAACCCGCAATTCACAAATATTTAAACGTTTACAAAATGCTAAAAAAAAAAAAAAAAAAAAAAAAAAAAAAAAAAAAAAAAAAAACCCTTTTTGTTTTTACTTTATTCACGACCAACTTTTTGTTTTCCTATGATGGCAATGCTTTATTTAAAAATTAACTTTTGGTCATTAATGTTTCTAATTAGTCATTATATTAATAAAAAAATTTCAACTTACTTTCAATTAGATACTTGCATATGACGTCATCATATCCCAGCGAAAGAAACTGTTTGCTTACTTTTTAGAGCATAGGTTCCCAAAGTGGTTCAGGTGGACCCCCAGGGGTCCATAGGAGACCACACGGGGATCCACGTAGACGTGGAAAGAAAACAGGGGCTTACAAGTTGTAAGCCCCTGTTTGTTTCGTGGGGGTCCACGAAAAATTTTATGGTTTTCATAATGAAGAACAAAAATTTTGGCTTGGATGATTGGACCTATCTACGTAGGCAAGTAGAATTATTCACTAGGTAGGTACTCAAAAATATTCAAGATTCAGTTCAAACACAGAAATGAATAGAACAATAGATAATATTACAAGTGTACACCACATGTCGAGACTTGCAAAGTACTGCCCATGCGTCGCCTAATTAGAAGTATGACTCTTTTATTATTGATTTACATTGCAGAGTTCATTGTTGATTTTTTTGCCAATTGTTGATTGTTTGTAATAATAAAAGTTTATAATTTTGTATAACCACGAGTATTATTTTGATAAGTATGACACAAGAAAATGTGCTACTTTTTTTTCTTAACACCCCCAATTTAGGGTGATATTTTTTAGGAGTTTTGGGAATGCAGTAGAAATGGAGCAGCAAGGGGTCTACCGAAAATAGTGAAACTTTAAAAGTGGTGCACGAGAAAAAAAAGTTTGAGAACCCATGTTCTAGAGGAATACGTTTCATCTTGTGAAATGTACGTAATAATTCTTAATGAACTAGTATTAATTGTTTACCTACTGAAATGAAGAGAAAAAGAAATTGGAATTGCACATGAGTATAGACTTGTGGTAAAAAAACATTTCTATTTATGAATTGAAATTTTGAGTGTCTCAAAATGTCTGCTGGAACTTATTGAAAACATGCAATTAAACAGCCATGTTTTCCGTCCTTAGTTGTCTTCTTCTAGAAGTTAAAGTATCGAATTAAATAATGTCCTATAAATATAACTTCTCATTTACTTTTCCAAATTTAAAAGGACGAAATTAATTCTTGTTTACAAATACAGCTGGAGCAGTGAAATTTTGCATAGTACAAAAAATTTCTAATAAGACATGGTATCTTTTAGTGTGATCATAAAAAAAAAAAAAAAAAAAATCAACTTAACATTTTTTTTCGCCAAACGTTGGTGATTAAGCCTTTATAGCTCCTAAGCTCTCCAATAATATTTAGCACTGTCTTCATAACATAAAAATACAATATGAATATTAAAATGCTCAAAAACCATAAGCTGATTAGAATAACACAAAATACAGTTTAGGGAATCCACCACTTTTAAATTCTCTGGAAATTGAAATTGTTTCAAACAAACTGCCACGTTTGACTAATTCAGGCAAATGTTTTTATGGAAAAATGAAAGTGTTGTATCAAAATCATCGTAAAATGACTTGTAGTGAATTTAATTTTTAACCGGTGTCAAGTTCAGTATTTGAACTGTACATGATTTCTGGTCTTCGTATCTACGAGGGAGTGTTAGGTTTAAAAAAAAAAATCTCAACTTTGGTTGGCCTCGAGTTTTGGATAAAAGATTATTGCAGGCTTCAGCCGGTAATCTTTCAGTGCCAAGAATAGTAAATTGTTTTAGTAGGGATGACCTCCTTAGCCCTGCGATTATAGGTAATCAAAAAGTTGAAACTTTTGACAAGTTGTAAGAAGATTTCTAAAAACTTTTGACTGGTTAAATTAGAGTCTTATTATAAACTAGATGGAAAAACGTGTAAGGATATGTTATTTGTAATATTTAGCGATACAATGTGTTGGAAAATACTGCAAAAGTTCGGAGAAGTGTTCATATGTTTTTCCAGAGCTCTGAAAAACGGTGGAGATTAACAGAAATCACTAATCGTGCTTTTCTTAAAGCTCTGTTGCAAGTTCTGGTTATTTCTCTATAGGGATTCTAGCATACGTTCCTGTTATTATATGCAGAGCTCCAGTGGCTCAGTAGCTTCACTCCGTTTCCCGTTAAAATCAGCAAAGTGAAGCATCATTTGTCGCGGGCAGTAATTGGGAGGGTGACCACGTACCCTCCCTCACTAGGTTGTTGGAGTTCCGTGGGTTGGGGTCGTTTCCACGTTAATATGTGACGTCCAAAGTCCTTCCGCTGGTGTGGTGTGGATGTGAAAAAGAGGATGCCAGCTCAGGTATGACCTAATCACCCGACCGTGGTTCAAAATTAAAAAGCGCTTGGTGACGAACGAGTATTCAAAACCCGTTATATCTAAAGGCACAGTCCAGGGGTCGCCTACACCGCTATGTATGTTTCTTATTGCATGTAAACAATGGTGCTGATGTGTTGGTCATGGGAAGCGAACTCAGAAGATCACGATATTTTCATTATGTATGTACTTACGTTTCATATCATTATGTATGTACTTACGCGTTTATTTACGGACAGTTCATATATTTTCCCTCAGAATTTCTTGTAAAATAATTAGTAAAGTTATCATCATTTTTGATTCCCAGAAAAATGTTTAATCTGGGAATTAAAAGTGATGAAAATAAGAAAGCTTAGTTTTATAAGCAATCTTCATTGACATCTAGCCCTTTCTGTCAATTAGTCTTCAGCAGTGTACTTCTTTTGTGTTAAAACTCTCAGGTTTTATGAGCAAGAAAGCTTAGTTTTATAAGCAATCTTCATTGACATCTAGCACTTTCTATCAATTAGTCTTCAGCAGTGTACTTCTTTCGTGTTAAGACTCTCAGATTTTATGCGCATGAAAGCTTAATTTTATAAGCAATCTTCATTGGCATCTAGCATTTTTTGTCAATTAGTCTTGAGCAGTGTACTCCTTTTGTGTTAAAACTCTCAGGTTTTGTACGCAAATAGACTTATAAGTTCTTGGAGCAAGTCTGTTTCGTTAACCTGAATCTTTCGACCTGGATTTTTGAAAGTAGTGCCTTGCATTACATTCTTTCAGAACACTATCTGCAGGCGTTTGACATACGAGTATTTGGCAACTTTATGAAGCAGCTGGTAAGTTTACTTTGAAATCGTAAAGCAAGCAACATTGAGCTCCTTGGACGCAGTCTTCACTACTGTACGAGTTACAATTAATGAAAGTGCGCAATTGCCCTACTTATATTATGACTGGTATCCCTATTCTTTACAAACGAATTTTTAAAATACGTAATTAACTAATTTGCATACCTATTCTTACATCATTCAATAACAAAACAATAATACCACAATTTTATTGTTTATTTTGTATCCTCTGTATTTTTATCCACAGCTCATAGCTTCACACCACTTCGTGTTAAGACCAGCCAAAGTGAAGCCTCCTTTGCCGTGGACAGAGATTGGGAGGGAGGTCACATTAACTTGCATTGGGTTGCTGGAACTCCGTTGGTTGAGGATGTGACCACGTTAATTTGTGAAGTTCAAAGTCCTACCACTGATGCCGTGTAGAGGTGGAGAAGAGGGTGTAAACTCACCTCGTCACCTGGCACATGTTCAAAATTACGAGACGTTTGCTGATGGGCGAATATTCCTAACTTGTTAACCTTAAGGTACATTCCGGGGCTCATCTACACCACAACGTATGTATTTTATCTTATGAGAAAAAACTTTCAATTCTAATAACTAGGTATATTTTTTCATCTCTATTGTTTAATTTGTCATTACATATATATTTTGAAATATTATTAATGATGCTAAATCATTCCGAATAAATTATGTACAAGAATTAATAAGTAATGGATAGTTTAAAATACAGCGATGAAATATGTAATTAAAATAATTCTTAGGAAATATCACCTAAAGGAAAGTGAAGTTTTCTAAGCATTCTATAACTAAAATTACAGCTACAAAATTTAGCTAAAAATTAAATTCAACCTAAATCTTTGCTGAAAAAAAATGGGATTTGGATATCCATTATTAACATCAAGAATGTTATTAGTTAAAGAGTAAAAAATGAATGAAGGTGTTGAGACCTTAACACTCAACTGGTAGTTTGATGCGATAGACCCCAAACTGCAGCCTTTGGAGATTCTCAGAAGGATCTCACACCTTTAACGTGTGTAAATAATTCAATTCCTTAGAGAAATCAATGAAAAATATCTGTCTATCACATGAAAAAAGTTCTCCAATTTCTCTGTTGCCGTAGGAACAAGACAGGTACCATTTTTGACAGAAGGTGCCAGAAAAAAAAGGAAAAAACATCGCCTTTGACTTACCGAATGCAACGCCTTGAGAATAACACAAGTTATTTACTAAAATACCACCAAATTATAATACCTTTAATCTCCATTTGAAATGTGCAGATCTTATTATTATAGTAAATTCCACAAACCAGACTATTCTGAGGTAGCGATTCTTGTGACAGGCAGCAACAGTAATAAAATGAAATTTAAGAAAAATCCAATATGGTTGTTGAACTGTGAATTTAGCATGCTCGTCATTTAGCAGAATAATCATCGATACTTAAGATTGATAATTAAAACTGCGGCTGTTGCATAGTGGCTTATTTATTTTTCACGAAGAATGTTATTTATTTAGATTAAAATATATATTTAACATGTTGATGATGAATATTTAAATAAAAAATATAAATATTATTAAAATATAAATTCAAATTTATTAATGAATCACATGAAAGTTTGACTTTTAAAATTTAGTTTGCATAATATTGTAAAGATGACAAGATTTTTTTAAGATAAAAAAAAGAAGTTAATGAAGATTTATACCTTATTATTAATTTAATTAGAATAATCTTGTGTAAGGGAAACAGTGTTAAAATGAGTTAAAATTTTCCTATACTCGCATTTTTGCTTTTTTCTAATGGTCTAGCTTTTAGAAGTATTTTTTAGATGAATAATATATATATATACACACACACACTCATGCCCATAAATTAAGGATTATTCAGAATCACACTGAAATCGAATTCTAAAATAAAAATTTCACATGTAGAATTATCACATACATCTTGAAGAATAATATGCAAATTACAAGAAACCACCAGAAGGCGCTGATAGTACGTCACAATGACGAAAGTGTAAGAGAGGGGTATATGAGTTTGGTTTGGTTTGTTTGTTGCTCAATAGTCATTTTTTGCACACGAGGGCAAATTAGACCAGTACCTACGGTTTAAAGTGGATTCCGAATCACTACAAATATTCATGCCCAAGGTGGGACTCGAACCCAGGAACTGTTGAAGAGAAGTCAAGAGCGCTTATCATTCGGCTGCCAACTCGGGTATATAGAGAATGGTTGCAAAGTAAAATTGTTCACAAGTGCTTTAAAAGCCTTTCAGTGCAATAATCGCATAGTTATGGCACAAAGGAAGCATTTGGATGTTGTTTTACGTGGTAGAATTACCGGCCGTCTGAAACGTGGACGTACTCAGCAGGAAGTATCCGAGGAACTTGGAATCGCCCAGAGTGTCATCTCCAGGCTTTGGCAACGGTTCCAAGATGATGATAATGTGAGTAGACTTTACAACACAGGTCACACCCGAGTTACAACACCGAATGAAAACCAGTATTTGGCAGTTACTGCCAAAAGAAACAGACGGAGCACAGCATCAGACCTGTCTCGTTAGCTCTCTTCAGCCACCGGTACTATTGTTTCAAGGCAGACCGTGTACAGACGTTTGGGCACATGGTCTATATGCTCATAGGCCTGTCAGATGTGTTTCCCTTACCATAACTCATTGTCGCCAGCGGTTAGCCAGGAGTGAGGATATTAATTGTATGAACTGCCCAGCATACTCACCGGACTTGAATCCAATAGAGCATGTGTGGTACATGCTTGGTCGACGAATTGCAGCCCATTAACCCCTTCCCACATGTCTACCGGAATTCCGGAGAGCATTGCTTGATGAGTGGTGAAATATTCTCCAAGATCAGATCTATAATTTGATACTCATGGCCTGTATTACATCGTCTAGGGGGGCATACTATGTATTAACCTTCATACCAACCATGCTATATTGGTTTTTGTAAATAGGTTCTTTTTTAAAATTTGCTCAGGGAGTAAAAATCGCTATTTTTATTAATGATGTCAAACACATAGCATCTTTTTTGCTCTTTACCATTTGTCTGATAAATAGACTTTACAAATAAGTCATATTTTTTTTGCTTCTTTCTCTTTCTTTGCCTGAACTTGCATTATCCTTAATTTATGGACACGAGTGTACACACACTCACACATATATATATGTGTGTGTTGATAACACTACTTCTTGTTTCACCACGTACTCTACCTCACTGGGCTGCTGGAGCTCCGTGGGTCTTAAGCCTATGTACTTAAGTTTTATTCATGTCTACTTTGAGCTACAGTAGCTCAGCAGCTTCATGCCACTTCCCTTTAAGATCAACAAAGTGAAGCAAATTTGCCACAGGCAGTGATTGGGAGGGTGACCATGTTCGCTTCCTTATTGGGTTGTTAAAGCTCCGTGGATTGAACATGTTTCCACGTTAATGTGTGAAGTTCAAAGTCCTGCCGCTGGTGTGGCTTGGATGGAGAGGGAGAGGAAGGTGCCAGCTCAGGTGTGTCCTTGTCCCCTGACCATGGTTAAAAATTACAAGGCACTTGGATGGGGCGATTTCCAAACACGTTAACCTAAAAGTACAGTCTAGGGCTCGCCTGCACCGCTATGTATGTATGTTTAACTGCATTGCAAACGCGTAAAATATCTTTATAATAATTGGGGGTGGTATCTAATTTATTTTTACTTTATTTTTTATACGCACAACTCTTATTCTGTAAACTATATTGTATTAGCAGCAATCATTACTTTTTCCAGAATTCCCCCCCCCCTCTCTTTCAAGAAAGAAAAAAAATACAGATGATAATTTTTCTAAAAGCTTTAATTTGTATGTAATCTAATGGATAGTGAAAATCTAATTCCTAAATAGCATTTAAAGAGCGATACTTTTGAAATTTTTAAGGACTGAAGACAGTTGATTTTGAAATGGATAATTGTATGTGTGTGTGTAACAAAAATGCTGATAGCAAAGAATTTTAAATAAATTTGTTGAAATTGGAAACAATGTAAAATAATATATCATTTTGAAAGACTATGAATTTTACACATCAAAAAGTAATTTGTATTTGCAGATAAACACAATCTTTTAAAAATGTTTCACGTAAGTTAAATTTGTTGAGAAATTACTAAATTCATCATGGAAGAAAAAAAAGATTCAAAATTAAGAACCTTAAAGGAAATTGAGACTTGAATTGGCCGTGAGGGATAAAATTGAAAAATTATAAAATAGCAAACAGCTGTTGAAAAAGCAATCTTTTATTGAAATATTGCTTTCATAAAAGCAAAATCAAGAAAAAAACTATCCTTAAAAATAAACATAAATGCTCCAAAACTGTTTTTATTAATAAGTTAAAATTCCAATGCGCAAAAAATTGAAATAACCTCTTCTTATTAAAAAAAAAGTTCAATTTCAGAGGAAATAATATGTAAGAAAATTTTTAATTTAGAATCCTTAAAAATGTCAGAATTTTACTTTAAAAAATAATGATTTTATTTTGCAGTCATATTCAATGACTTACTCACGAAACTAATGTTACTGTATGATGCTGAAAGTATGACTATTTCATTTTATTTCTCACGAAAACAAGGACTCCTTCTTTCCAAATATGTTTTGTATGTAAAAAAAAAATCGATTAAATTCCCAAATTTAAATTATATATTTAAAATTAAACTATAAAATTTATTTGAAGTTATAAAATTTATGAAATCATTTGCAAAAAGTTTTACCTAAAAAGCATTATTAGCTATAATAAAATTAAAGGTGATAAAATAAACACTAAAAGAGTTATATAGAAATTAAATTACTTTACTTATTTTTTTACATATTTATTTTTATTAAATCGTTAAAATAAGTTCTATCATGGCAGGATTTTTCCAATCACTCTTTATTCCTTTGAAACATGTTGAAACACATTTTCGAAATTTTATTGCTCTTCGCTAAAGACTTTTACAATTAATCAATTAATTTAACATAGTTAATTAATTTATACAATAAATAATATATAAGATATAAAAATCCCATTGTTGTCAGTGAAAACTGTGTGAATTGTGTTATAAAAAATTTATAGAAGGGCTACTCATTAAAGATTAAGAAGCTATGTTATAATTATACAGAGTGATTGTAAATTATTTTTAAAAATTCAGACGGGTGATAGAACCCATCCAGGCAAGCAATAATTATACAGGAATATAGGGTCTGATTCCACTCTGAAAGGCAGAAGAGAGGAATTCTCACATGACAGTCCTTGCCCAACCCTTACAATAGTGTCGGGTAAGCGAATGAATAATACCAAAAGTTTCACATTTATTGTTTAGTGAAATCCTCACAGCAAAAGTTTAAAATTCCGACCACGTGTGTCGTTGCCTAGTTGACTACGGTGAAAGAACGACTGGCCCACCCTCTCGAAGATTCCTGGTGCCATATTAATTTTGTCCTCGGCAACAAAGATTCTAGCCACGAGATCTTCAGTTGAGTCCACAGGCGTTTCGTTCACTAAAAATTTCATGTGCTTCCAGAAGAAAAAGTCCATTGGGTTGAGGTCCGGTGAGCGAGGAGGCGAAGCTACAGGTCCACTACGCCTAATCCATCGTGCGGGATGTGTGGTATTCAAAGGGTTACAGAATGTGATGGGAAAATGTGCTGGGGCTTCATCCTGCATAAACCACATGTCTCTCAGGATGGGGAATGGAACAGCCTACAATAAACTGAGAAGCACTTGTTCCAAGAAGATATGGTATGCTGCGCCAGTCAAACGGTCTGGCATGATATAAGGGCCTACCAGGTACCTGCCCAGATGTTCATGGAAAATTTCTGCTGGTGTCTACAAGGGATTGTATTGTGGGGATTGTTGTCAGACCAAACGCGTGTTGAAAATTCCTTCTCAACTGAATTATGCTTTAGCATTAAATAATAATGCAGGAAAACAGGGATTGTTATTCTTCTTAACCAGCATCCACTGCACAAAATCTGCCCGGCTGGGATGATCATTTGCATGGCACTGTATAAAAGGAGCATATCAGACAGTTCTTCGTACTTGTACGTACCACCATAGCATTCACGAAACTTTTTTGGATGATGTAATCCAGATAATGCTTGAAGTGATGATGTTGCGACGTTTTTAAATGACAGCGTCTACTATGATTGGCTTTCTCCGGTAACCAATAAGAGCAAAATGCTGCTTCTTTTCTGTGGAAATGTGCATACAGTAATATATAATATAATATTTACATAGATTCTTGATTCGTTTCTACTTACCTCCATTGTGGCTCTCAGAGTGGAATGCGACTCTGTAATTATTGTTTGTCTGCATGGATATTTATCGCCCCTTTTAATTTCTAAAAACAATTTAAAATCACCATGTATAAATGTGTGTAATTTTATATGAATAATTATATAAATATAATCCATAAAAATTATAATTTTATTATTATTTTACTTTAAAAATGAATTTGTTTGTAATGAGATATAGGTATGAAAAATGTAATTACCAAACTACCGAGTTAAGTTTTTAAAATTACAATAATTTGTACTACGAAATTCACAGATAATCGAATTTTATTCGCTATGAACTATTAAGATTTATTGTATTGTCTTTCTTATGCTATGAATGTTCTTTTTTAGATCATCTCATGGATACGCATGCTTTCCTTATGGATACTCATGCTTTCCTTATGGATACGCAGATAACATGATAGATTTTTTTAAAAATAAAATTAATTAAGAATTGATAAAAATGGCTAATATACAATTACTCTGATTAGACAATTTTTCTCTTTTTACATGTTACGAAAATTATACCACCAAAGAGCAAATATCTAATTTATGACTTTATTTTTCTATTTTTGTTTACTTTATTTTGTACACAATTAATTGTTATCATTTGCATTATTATATTTCTGGGGTTACTTATAAGCACACTATTCTCATCTGAATAATAATTCAAAATTTATCGTTAATTTTCGATGCGTAACACAAGTCCTCCTCTTGTAAGCTATATAGTGTGAGTGACTTCCAAATTTTATCTTCTTAAAAGTATTTACATATTTTTATACGTAACATTTTTATACATTACATATTTTTATACGTTCCATTTTTATACTTTGCATATTTATATACGTTCCATTTTTATACTTTACAGATTTTTAAACGTTAAAAATTCTTTTCACCTTATCATCGATATTTATACATTCATGAAGCATCAAATCAATTTGTTATTTTGATATTTTCTAATAACAAATAACAGTATTTTGATATTGTTATTTATTATTTTCAAAGATATTTTGATTTCATTATTTTTAAATACAATTCTAATTTCCTTATATAGCCAAAAGTTGGTGGTGTCAAAATTGTTTCGTTTTTCTGCTATAAAATTACTTTCTTTATGCAAATGGAGAGAGCTCTTTAATTAAAAAAATAAGTTACCAACCAGAAATTTAAATTGTAATATAAAATGGAATATTTCTTTTTTAAACATTTTTGAAGAAAAATATTTAAATAACAAAGAAAACTCTGCCATCGCAAGCAGTATAAAATATAATAACGTTGTTTACTATATTTTAGAAACCTGAAACAAATACAATACAAAGTTATAAATGCTCAACTGAAAATGTTAGTTATAGTGTGTTTAAAAGGAATATTTGATTTTTATACATTATTCATAAAAAGTATAAAAATTAAAAGAAATTCATACAAAATACAGTATAAAATAAAACAATATTTTTTTAATTTTAGAAACGAAAAATATTAACAAATAAAAAATATATAATTAAACATAATGTTAAGTACAAAATTAAAAATAATTTTTGAAAAAAAAAAAGTTCATTTCATTTTTAATCATTACTCACGAACAAAACTATATAAAAAAAATTCATACATTTGCAAACAGTATGAAATATAACAGCTTATTTTATTTCAGATAATTAAAAAAAAATAAATTAAAGTAAGATAAAATAAATTAAAGTAATATACCATATTTTTATAATTGAAAACCATGCAATTTATTAGAATAAAAAATTATGGTAATTAAACTTGTATGTTGCATAAAATTTCCATTTGTAATAAATTACTACAATAAATTCCAGTGGTTCAAATAAGAGGGCACGAGAGAAAATACGAAAAACAACTTTTCAAAAATAGAACATTCATTATAATCTATTTCGGCACAAGATAAGAATTTTGTTTTGTTTCTAAACTCAGATAGCAAGTGCATTAAAAAGGTCCTTAAAGAAAAATCATCGCTCAATCTGTAATTGACCTTCGCAGATTATTGAAGTAAGAAAGCATCTCTACATAAACAAAGATGAAGATGGTAAGTTTTCACAAAATAAAGTCCAATTCGCTAATGGATACACTTTTAGCTTATTGATGCACACTTCACGAACATTTATAAAAGGTATACATTTTTTTTTATTTCATTTTATAAGTTCATTTCATTGAATGGCAACAGTCTTGTTGGCTCCCAAAAACTGGTAACCAGGTATGTTTTAATAAGTGAGATGAAAGAGTTTGTTACAAGTATATTTTCTAAAAAACGATAACGCTGTTTATTTTTTAGGATGACTGAAATACTTTTTTTATATTTTCACTGCAATTATATAATCTTTTTTAAATAGCAATTAAATCAAGCTTCATAAATCACATCTTTTATTTGACTACAATTTCTTTCTTTGTAAATGTCTGAGGAGAATATTCCATGTGAACATCAGATTATGAGGAAGTCAATTGGAAGCAGGTAAAAATACGTTTATTCTCCCCGATAAGAGATAAAAATGAATCAAAAGTTTATGTAGGAATTTTCTAAGTTATTTTTTTCATTTTTATCAAAACAATTAAAGAAGATACGGAAAAAAATATTATTTTTCGCTTATGAATAATTCGTTTTTGTTTTAGTAAATTTAATAATTTTAAGCTTCATAATACTAACTTAATATGAAAGAAAACAAATTTAAATCACTAAGCAAAAGTTGTAATTTTAATAAATTTATATTGTTTTAAATTTAAAAAGTAATTTTTACTATGTAAGACAAAATTTCTCTAAAGAAACTAACTGAATATATCATAATTAGGTTAACATATATTTCTCCTTAAAAATCTTCTAATTCGTTACAAATTTCTCAAAAAACCATTAATTCGACATAACCAATAATTTACCGTAAATTTCTCGAAATTTAAAACCTTTTTAAGAAAAAAAGAAAATTTATCACATTTAAGAGCAGTTTCATAATTACAGATTTTAAGTACTAATTGTCTCATCAGAGAATATTATATTAAGAGATTTCGTTGAACTACTAAAATTTTTTAAGTATCTTATCATAAAAAAAAGATATTTTTTTAAGTTATATTAATTTTTATTTGTATTAAGGAAAGACTTTTGTTTAATCATCTGCTTTAACTTTCTAAATAACAATCTGCATTTTGTGAAATTTAATTATTTGAATTTTAAAATTCATAGGTGCTTATAAAGTGTCCATATTAAAATATCACTTTTGAATTAACACACATCGTAGGAATTACAAAATGCAATTCATTGTACACGTCCGTAAGTTTCATTTGTTTGGCTACATAAGAGTTTCCCATAGAAAAACTACAAGAGAGTTAAATTGGAATCACTATTGGCAGTGACTGAATGATGTAACGTTATTCAGTCAAATTTTAATTAAATGTGTAGGAGTTTTAGTTAAATGGCATTCAATTGATTAAAACAGTTCATTTAATTACAAGAGAGGGAAATGAATTTGATCTGTTCAAAATCTTTACGCATTCCAAAAAATTATACCGTATTCGATAGAAACAAAAGCTTCTTAACATATATTCATTTTTTCTTGTGCAAATGACATAATCTTGTGCAAATGACATAATCTTGTGTGCAAACGAATCTGTCTTCATCTAAAAAGGTTTCTAATGCCTAATGTGACTATTTAGACTATAGGAATTGGTTATGACTTTTGTAGTAAGTTGGTATTTTAATATAATTATTAAATTTGCTAAAGTTATTTTTAAAATTTATTGTAAAAAGTAGTGTGAAAATTTGGAATTTGTACTAACACAATTATTAATCGCCTAATTAAAAATTCTTGGTTGGTGCTCAGGAATAAGCAGTTGCTATGAATATTTTCGGAAAATAGTTTTTATAACTATCTGATGATCAAGGTTTGTGGATAATATTTAATTTTCACATAGAATTTCTATTAGAGTGAAGTATAATATTGCTTTATTTATAAATTTCTCTGATTTTTGATTGAAAGTTTTGAAGCATATCACCTTTTTAAACATGAAATTTAACTATGCTGTTAGTTTTAAACATTTTAATTCTGCTACTTAAGCAGTATTTCCTATAATTTTAAAATTCCCTTTTAACTTTGAGGTAATAATAGGTAGATATCTTCTATTTTGTCTAATGTATTTTTAAACTTTATGCCAAAAGGAAAAATTGCGGCTACAGGGAATGTCATCGATTTACTTCGTATCGTTTTGATCGAGAACGAATGACTCTAAAAGACATAAAATTTCTTTTATTTAATACATTTTATATAAAACTAGTTTGAATTTTATGATATATTTTTTGTACAGTTAAAGGTGATTGTATTCAGGAAATAAAAGTGGGGCTTGATTATTATTATATTTTTGACATGCAAGTTTATCATTTTCAAATATTTTAATCACACATAATTTTCTATCAGAGATACTTTCTTATCTTGACTGTATCCCGAGAAAACTTTGTGATACAATAAGTGTTAGTTCACTTACATTTCTTTAAGTATACACATTTGGCATTTTTTGATTTATTTGCTTTAGCTCAGTCATGTGGTTGGAACTGGAATCTGTCCTAAAAAATTATCTTAATTCAATGAGTGGGGAAAAAACAAATCACAAGATTGCATCTAAACAACAGCACAACGAAAATATTCATTTCAAGAAAACATTTTTTTAAAACTTATTTATATTTTATAAATATTTCGCATTTTATGTGTATTTCACTTAAAAATACCTTAAATGTATTATCATATAAGTATGAAATTGATTAATCAATTATGAAAATAATTATTTGCATTATTGTAAATATAATTTGTAATACTTTTATCTTCAATAAATGATATATTCCGACAAATCAGTTCAATTTCAAAATTTATTTTGAAGCAAAATTTTGCTTTAAAATTGAAGTACTTAAAAAATGTATTACATTTTAAGATATAAAATATCTTCGAATATTAGATTTAAATATACTAATTATCTATATTATTCATATATATATTTTTCCTAAAGTAGGTTTAGTTTTGATTAATATTTCGAGAAAATCATTTAATATTTCCGTCAATTATTTTTCAAATATAATACATTAATTCTTTTCTTGATTTGTAATGAAGAGATTAAAAGTAATTTTAACTTGTAAGTGTTAATGTTAAATTCTTTTGCAGAAACGAAAATTATCAAATACTAATAAATATCTTTTTCTAAAAAATAGATATAAATGCGCTGCTAAAATTATTTATGATAAAGTAGGTATACTATCGTTAATGAAATCTCTATTTTCATGCAAATATCAATATTTTTTTAGCATTGGATTATTTGAAACCTAAATGTATTTTTAATGTATCCAAATCTAAATGTATTTTGAGAAATAAAATAAAAAAAATTGATGAATTATAAAGGACTTTTTATGCATAATTATTTTACTAACATACTTAAAAATTTATGTTAATTAGTCAAAATAAAATTAAAGAATAAAAAATGCTTTGAATTAAATGTTAAAATGTTAATCTTTCTGAATTAAAAACGATGTTATTATAAAATAAAGGAAAAAGAATGCTTTCAAATAAGTCAAATTTTTCTTAAGATTTAAGCCCACTTTAAAGTAAGATTAAGTTAATGGCAAAGTTACTAAAATTAATACGGTGAATTGTTTTTTCATAGAATGGGAAGCAAAAAAGTAAAAAGTTATGGAAGAGATCATTACTTTAAGTTATAATTAAGATGAATTTTCAGTTAGTTATAATTATTCTATACAAATGTTATTTTAAGTTTTGTTTGTTTAATTTTATCATTTTCATATGATAAAATTCGATCCTATATAAATATATCCTTAAGTTTTAAATTGTTTTTTAATGAAAGAAATTTTAAAAGACTAAAATTTTGTAATGATAACTTATTTTATAATTAATATAGTTAGATACGGGACATTTCAGACAACATTACATATATAAAAATTGCTTTTAACTACATATATTTTGTCATCAGAAAATCAGCTAAATTTCATGAATTAAGCTAAGGTTATTGAAATTTATGACAACTTATGCAGAATTTTAACCCGACAGAATAATCAACTAAAATAATAAAAGTATGTTTAATGCTCTGATCGTTTTAGTAAATTGAAATATTCATATTTATTATTGTTATAAAATATGCAGTATTTGTTATAGCTATAAATCAAAATGATTTCATTCTTTTTATCATTCTAACGAATTCTAAAAGAATTAATTTTGATCGTTATCTTATTTTACAAACTAATAAAAGTAGCAATTATTAATTTAATTTTATTAAATTACTATTAAATTGAATTAAATTGTTTCAATTATTTCGGTGTATTTCATTCAGATTATAGTCATGATTTCTGATTACATTATGAAATTTGATTTTGATAGTTTAATTTATATAGATAAATTATTCGAAAGCTAATTATTTTGAATTTTATTAAGATATTTTAATAACATTTCAAATATAAAATTGCATTTTAATAAACACCCTACAATTATTGTCTAACTTTATTAGATTTTCTGAAGTTGACCTATGCATTATGATTTTGATTTATATAATCTAAAATTTACAGACTGCAATCTTGGTATTTTCATTTAAAAAAAAAATGCAACATTTATTACAAAATTCATAACAATTTTTTCTTAATAATTTATGTTTAATAATGGAATATAATTAGTTAAAAGCAAAATAAAGTAATTTACAAAATATATATTAACATAATTTTTAAGGAAAATAGTGATTATAACTTTATAAATTACTTTTGCTGATGAATAACTAGATTTAAATGTTCTTAACTGAAAGTTCCATATGACATATGCAGTGCTTATTTATGTAAATTATCGCAATATATTTAAAAATATCGTATGCTACTTGAACAAAAGAATTTCAAAATATATTAAGCCTTTTTGTAAACTTAGTATATGTTGAAATGTTGTGATAACTGATAAAATATACTTTGATGTATATCGTTGATAAATATCTTGTGCATTTATCATATAATTTTATAAAAGCTTGTAATATGCATGAAGCTAAAGGAATATTTAAAATTTTTACAATTTACAAAGAAAATTAAAAATATTATTTCAGATGTTGAATTATTAAATATATGTGGAAATTTTTTAAATTTAAATTTAAATAATTTGAAAAAAAATTAGAAGTTTAAATTGAAATAAAAAAAATCACACTATATTTTTCAATCAAACAGAATTATTAATTTAAAATTACATCGTCATAGGTACTATTTTAAAATAGAGTTGAAAGGTATATAAATTTTGTGTGTCTTTATTTTTTTTTTCAACATTTTAATGTGTCTCAAACAGAAGATACATTTTTTGTCGATAATAAGAATGTTTCTTTTTGACAAATACTTTGTCATGTAAAATGGTTTAACATATGGTTAAAGTAAAATGGTTTAAAAATCAAGTGAACATGCAAAAGCAAACATTTTTGACCGAAATTTAATTTCTTAAATATTCTGTCAGGAAGAAAATTTAACTGCAATTAACTATACTGTTTCGATTATACAACGTATTTGAAACGACAGAATATTTCTAACACGATGATTACTACGTATTATTTTTTGATTGCATACGCTTAAGGTCTTCTTCGATTTGATAACAGGCAGTTCTTTTATGAATTTACTTTAGCGTGAAATACATCAACCCTTAAAATAAAAAACAAATTTCTCTATACGATACAAATTTCGTTATACACATACTGTGCATTTTATAATTTGCTACAGGTAATTCTAATTAATCTTTCGATTTACTCCCTAATGTTTTAGGTAAATTATTCTAAAGATATAATTTCAAGTATATACAAAATTTGTTAGACTTTCTTATGAAAACTGCATCAGTTAACAATAATGAACCATTGCCTCCATTCTAATAATTAAAAAGCACGAGAATTTAAAATCTCTCAAAGGTAAAGGCTATTTGTTGAAGTAATGAAGTATTTTATTACATTAAATTTGCTATATAAATATCACATATAATCTTTTTCAATTAATTAATTTATTTGTAAATGTTACTTCTTCTATTGATACCCTCACTTAAATTAATAAATATAATTTACTTAAAAATTTAACCAAAAATAATCATTTGATGGAACAAAAATTTTATTATACTAAAAAAAATTTAATAAACATTTTTTAACAACTAATATTTTTAAACTATAACCATACTGAAAACTTTGTACATAATTTTGTGTGATATTTTTATCTAGAAAAAAAAAATTTGAACTCACGATTAAAGGACAATTTTTTCAAATGAATTGTTTTCCCCGAAACATTAAGGGAGTCTTTATTGCTTTATGAGTATTAAGATTCACAATCTTTTTTATAACTGTATAAGCAGAAGATAATTTGATTTAAGAAATCTCAAAATTTCCGCGACAAATATAAATATTTATGTTTTCTTTAAGAACAATTTTTAAATCGCACTTTCTTGCATTCAAAACGAATGTTTTAGAAGAAGATATCTGGATGAAGGCACAGATTGATAATTTAGAGATTACACATAATGAGCTTTTCGACTCATTGGAGAGTTCTTTGTTTAACATCAATTTATAATTGCACAAACACCTTAAACAGTTTATTAAAATATGATAAACATATATATATTTCACAAGATGTTTTTTTTTAGTTGCACATGATGAGACTTTGGCTTAAACATTAAATGCATATACGTTTCTCAGAAATTATTATTCTTTTTCAAATTTTATTTTAATCATATTTGCCATAAATTTTTGGAAAAAATTTAAAAATTTTATATATATACATATTGCTTTTTGTATGTATGTATATATATATACACACACACACACACACACACACACACACACACACACACACACACACACACACACACACACACACACACACACACACACACACACACACACACACACACACACACATATATATATATATATATATTTATATATATATATATTTATATAATATATATATATATATATTTATATAACGGTATTATTATGTAACACCAATGCAGTTGCACATAATTTTGAGAAAAATCGAAATTGGTATGAAATAGATTGTATTTTAAAATAGTTTCGTAATAATGATATATAAACTGTGAATAATAGTAGGGGAAAGACATATTATCAAAATTCAATTAGCGATTTTCAGATTAATTAACCACTTCAATGGCAACTTTCTCAAAATACAGTCTATGACATGAAAACAATTGTAAAAATGTCATGATTTTTAAACCGTTTCATAATCTTTCATAAAAACTGATAATCTGGTTTAGTAAAATATTGTTCAAATTCATTCATTATAATAGAAGAATTATGTTATTATTATATCAATTAATCATTATATTCTTTACAATAGAATGCTTGTCTATATAGTGAACTTCAGGAACGGTTATTTACCTCCTTTTTTAAACAATGATTGTGTGGCATCACTTTTTGTAATTATTTAAACCGAACTCTCTTTTTAAAAGATATCACTTCAAAAGAAGCATTAAATGACTCTAGAAACTGTCTATTTATATGTGTATTTCATATATATATATTAAATTTAAGAGCTATGTTTTCTAGAAAAATATTTTTAAAATACACAGTTAGATATTGTGTGCTCTCCTCTTTGAAGAATAAAATGGAAATTTTTACAGCGCCAAATAAATAATATTTTATTTGCATTTTTAAAAAGGTGCTACCATTAGTTTAATAACCCTTTCCATAAGTTGAATAAAGACTTTAATATTTATAAGACTTTTGGCACAGAGTCATTTATTTATTATGAATATAATAAGATATTTAAAAATCCTATATTTTTTTGAAGCTATTTTTTTTTAATTCAAAGTCTGTTTTGAATAATTTTCAATAATGATGCTGGTTAACTTTCTTTTTAATTCCTATGTCTTAATTATGCAATTTAAATTAGGAACTCCCAATGAATAAAAATTTATAGTTTAAGATTAATAACTTCTATTGATTATAAAGAGTTATAATTCATTGGATCTGATCTTAACAAAAATTTTCTCAATATATGAATATGTGATTTTTTAAATTTTACAATAAAATATATAATGTGTGTAAGCAAATTTAAAATGTTCATGTTTGTAAAATTTATTATAAAAATATTTCAAAAACAAATGTTTGCAATAAAAATTATTTTCTTTCGGGCTATTTACTGTATTAAATGTAATTAAAAAAAATAGAAGGTGCTTTTTTTGCGATTTATTTACAGAAAAATTGGTAGTTCAGAGTACTAAAACGGATTTGTAACATTTAATATTTTTTGCCCTATCTTGTATGCAGTTTAGTAGGTTCAAATTTATAAGATTTCAAATTGCTTGCTTTTATAATTAATTAATAGATTATATTTTTTTGAAGTAAACATGATATCATTTTTAAAGAGTAATTCAAAAAATTTAGCTGATGAATCAAATTCTCTTCAATTATAGATAAGATAATCTCAAATTATAAGGCAAGTGAATTAAAAAAATGAATTCATTTTATCTGATTTTTTATAACACTTTTGAAACTCCGAATCTAGAGGTTTAAAAGTTTCAATGGCTGGATTTAACGAACTTATTATTAAATTAGAAAGAGATAGATGGTGACGGTATTGAGAGTTATTATATTATTTAATTTAGTTAGAATTCGAATAGTAGAGATATTCAGTTTTACAGTACAGACTTAGTTTATCATAACATATTTATAACGGAAAAAATGTATTAATATTGAAAAGTTTTATTAAACATTTCAAAAAGAATTCACTAATTTCAAAACTTATGTATTTGAAAATCTCTTTCTTTAATTTTTTTAGTTTTAAAATTAGAAAAGTTATTGTGTTTTGTAAACGAAGTTTATGCCAATAAGTTGATAGAATTTTTAAAAATAAAAAAATTATATTTAGAAAAATTAGTTTTTGAGAATATTCAGTTTATTGCTGTAAACAATAACTAATTTTTAATTCGCTAATGCTTTAATGATATTAATTACATATGAAATTATTTATTGTTTTGTTGAAATGTGAAGATATAAAGAGAACAATTAATAAAATTATTGTTGTCCTTAAATCTTTATATACATTTTTGGCAAATTTGCGTTAACAATGTATTAACGGAGCTTTTGTGGAAAATTATAAATAGCAAATAGAGAGACAAAAAATGATGTACATGTAAATGATGGCTGTGTAAAATAATGAAGCTATTTGAAAAAGAGATGCGTGCCACACGATAGCAACAGAAATGTACATTGTTTTTGTTACTTTTGACACACACTTGGACAAACCAAGCTCACTCTGCCGATGGCTATGCGAAATGAAGTCAGAAGGGGGTGCGTTTCGTTTTGATCAGAGCACCACGAAGGTGAAAGTACGTCTTTGCTATAAGATTCCTCCAATAGATGGCAGCATTAGAGGATCCATTTCCTCATTTTTACTTTTATCTGGAGGGTGAGGAAATTAATGTATACTTACACGTTTATTTTGTGTTATATACCCAGTGTATTTTCAAGTGAAACGAGTTGATCAGAATAAAGGTGTAAGAAGTGTTGAAAATTGAAAGAGATGCCGAACAAACCATGATCAAATATAAAATGTGGAGAAGTCAGTTGCATCCTTTATGAAATATATATATGGGAAGTATACATTACAAGGATTTTCCTTTGTATTTAGGCAATACAGTGTAAAATCATTTGGAAGGAATATGGCCATAGGACAACTGAAGTATCAGATTTTGAGGATAAATTTCAGTAGTAGCTACTGGATATTGCCTGAATATTTGATGTTCTTTAACTGAAGATTTGAAGAGAAAGGTGTGAGAGAGAGAAAGAGGATACATAATTGAAAGAATTTCTTCACATTTGTTCAAAGGTTAATTTCAACAAATTTGTTAATAACATAAACAAATAACAAGTACGTAATCTCGTTGATTAATTGATGATAGTAACAAGTTAATTGATAGTTAATTTGTTAATATTAGATTGGGGAGTAAATTTGTGTCGCTTTTACCCAAGACTTTTATTTAAACAAAAAACAATAATTACATCAATAAGTTAATCAATTATATATTTCCCGTTGCTGTTTATAACCTTTTTCCACCTCTCGACCCATTTGTTGAAGCCGTTCCGCCAAAACCCGCCTGATCTTGTGTCAAAGAAGTTGTTGATCCAGTTTTCAAGGACCTCTTGGTGCACTGGGAAATGCTTGAAAAGAATGCCCCAGTCAACAAGGAGCTCAACATTGCCCAGCTACACCGCGTGAAGGAGGATATTCGATTGAAAATACCTGATCGACATGGTCAAATCATATTCCTTCATGACAATGCCTGGCCCCATGTTGCACAAGTCGTCAAAGCCGCTCTCCAAGAGCTCGAATGGTAGGTCCTCCTCATCCGCCGTATTCTCTGGACCTTGCATCGACCGATTACCATATTTTCCGCTTCTTGTCAAACCATATGAAACGTGTTACCTTCGATAACAAAGAGAAACTTAAAAACTGGCTCAACAACTTCTTTGACACCAGACCAGGTGATTTTTGGCGGAAAATCATCAACAAATCGGTCGAGAGGTGGGAAGAGGTTGTAAACAGCAACGGCGCGAATATATAATTGATTAACTTATTGATAATAACAATTAACTTATTGATTATAACAATAATCATATGTTATTGTTTTTTTATGTGATTATTATTTTTGCTTAAATAAAAGTCTTTGACAAAAACGCTAAGAACTTATTTCCCAACCTAATAGTTTATTATTTGACAAGAAAGCTCTATATCAAATTACAGTAACAATAAATATGAATATGTATATTAGAGAAGAAAGTTCAGGGAAACTTGATGTTGAACTATAACAAAAGGCTTACTCAAATGTCAAATAACAAACAACATGTTGTCGGCTGCATTGTATCTTGGTTTCATGAAAACATTATTCGTAAATGTCATATTTGATATGATTCTAATAATGAGAGTGAACAGTAAGCTTTGAATAATTTGTTTATTTAATGTATAAATAATTTGTTTATTTTATGTATAAATTTGTTTATATAATGCATTATAAAAATTTATGTTTCTATGAACCCAAATTATCAACAGCACATTTTGAACCCCACAAAGATTTCGGGGATATTTTTACATGAAATGAATTATGTCATCAGTTCAAACAAAGACAATAATTTCCTATAATTATTTATGTCCAGCTTTTTAGAAATTATTTGAAGCTATTCACTTATTTTAGATACATAAACGTTATTAAAATTTTAAAATATGATTATTTTTTTATATCATCAAATCAAAACTATTCGTAATTAGTTTGAGGAATATTTAGAATTTTCTAGTGTGAGAGATATAACAATACAAAATGCAAGACATAAATTTCTTGAATACATAGGTCATATTGTACCGAGCTTCAATGTTTGTGTAGATATTGAGAGTCGATGAAATAAACTGTTTAAAATTCACAAGACTTTTATTCGTAGCAAATTGAACTAAATACAGAAAATTCCAGCAGTCGAAATTACAATTCCACAGATCTAATACAGCTAATGCTACAGGAAACAGCTTCCAATTACAGGAAGCTCTAATATCTCAGACAAATACCGCTTCTATGCTCTAAATTAGCATTCAAGACTGATCGTCTTCACTAACTTCTCACTGCCGCTAGAAAAACTCAGCAATTGACTTGGTCCGTGGAACGGTGGTATTTATAGCTTACTTAGCGTGAAAGTCTAGGTCTTTCTCCAGGGTTCTGGAAGTTTCCAGGCCATCTCGCTCAATAATGGCCCTAGAGCTTAGGTGGTGAAAGTTTCCAAAACTATCTCTTTTTCGCCAATTCGCCAATTATCTCGCCAAATGGTTGTTAAGAATCTCGCCAAGTAAACCATAAATAACACCGTTACAAAGTTTGTAAAAAAAATATTTACAACTTTGTAACAATATGATAAAAAGGTTGACAGTCTATGATTAGCATTCTGCATCGATGCTATTTTTACACCATAAGGGATAGTTTATATGCAGAATAGCTAACTATTTTTAGGGGACTTCTGACTGTCACCGAGTTACGGGTACGTAAATTTGCAGCATTTCACTGTAGAAAAAGAAACTATATGTAATTCTGAGGAGTAATCCAGATTTTTGTCATTTTAGTAAATTACAATTAATAAGTTCTCACCAGGAGTAAAAATTGATATGTTCTCTCTTAAAAGATTAATATTTGAAACATTTTCAGTATTATTTTGTAAGTATTGGTGATAATCTCTGATCATTAAATGTTTTATTTTTGATTTCTTAAACGTAATTTTACAATATTGAATTATTTAACCATTGAAGTTGTTTACACAAGGTGTTATTCTTTCAGGTATTCTTCGTGATAGCTTTCATATCCTCAGCGACAGCTGCTTCAATAAATTTAGAAAATAAAAAGCTTTGCGCAGAAAAGTTACCTGCAACAATCTTATTGCTTTGCTCAAGTAACAAGATGCAGTTTTGTGTTCATAGATATCAAATTTTCTTGATTAATTCTCACTATTCTTTTAATTAGAGACATCAGAAAATTATCCTTTATAAGCATTTATTACTAATAAAAGTAAAAATTACAGAGCTCAAGTACCAATTTTAAATTTGTGTTAAAGTGCGTGTTGTTCTGTAGAATCACACTACAGGACAATTATTTTAGATTTGTTCATTAAAGAAATAAAATGGCTAAGATGATCAAAATATTTTTCTAAATAGAGCAAATGCAATGTAAAAGTAAGAAAAGTAATTAATTCTTTTTAAGCATACACTTTCTTTAAAGAAAGTTGATAATAAATACTACAAATCTGAATTTATTATTAAGAATTTTTTATTTTATTATTTGATAAATTGAATTCAAAATTTTATAAAACTCATATTAAGCACATATTTTAACTCACATTTTTATCAAAAAACTATTCAGATATTTGATAAAATGTGAGTTAAAATAGTAAGAAATGTGAGACTATATTGATCTTTTCTGTTTTTTCCACAAAATGAAAATGACGTTTATAAATTTCAATGATTTCGATTTATCATATAATAATTTAATTCATCCAAGTTTAGTTCTAGAATTTCTTTAAAATATAAATGAAATTTTGAGAATTCTATTCATAAAAATATAGTATTATTTATAAAAACTGCATAATCGAGATCTTCGCTATAAAATGGCTCTTTTCTATAAATTTAACATATAATCATATAAAAGATATGTTTATACTCATTTGAAAATGCAAGATAAAAAGAGCTTCACACAAATAATTCTTTTTTAATCGTACAAAACATATTATGTACTTCTCAAAAGTTGATTTTCTCAATTTGGTACAGAGATTCGTTTCTAATCCATTACTGGTCTTTAGTAGTTACCTGTGTTGACACATATGAAACATCTTTAGATATCTCATGTTCAGTGTACATTTGAATAGAAGAATAGCTATCCAAGGAAACGCTTTTATAGTAACTTCCAATTGGAAATTAAAGATTACTCATACGAATTCATAATATATTGCAACTGAATGTATTCATACGAATACATTCAGTTGCAATGTATTATGAAATATAGTAACAGCGTGGTTTTCGAGACTTTTCTACTAATTTTGCATTGGGAATTCTTTTCACATTAATTTTTAGAAGAGGAGATTAGTTTCTAATACAGCAACATATTCAACTATAATTCTAAAGATTGCATTATAATAATAATGGTCAATTTAATTTTTCACGTACCTTCACTTCTGTATCTTTGAATGAAAATAGTGTCATTATAATCAAAGATTATATGAGGATTCACCAAAAAATATTTACTTTATTAACTAAAAATAAATGTTTCTCGGTGAATTTTTTTAAACTCTTCGTTTCATACACTATTGCAATTTTTGATATAGTCCTGATAGAAGCTCAAAGGAAGCAAAGAAATTATTTTCTATTAACTTATATCACTTCAATGTTGAGCGCTGAATTTTTCGCACAAAATGTTCCTCGCATTCTTAATAAGCGCCCTCTTCTTGTTTTAATGTAATTATTTCAGAGTGCTTGATAATCTTCTAATGTTGCATAGAACCCAACAATTCTTTATTAACATGTAAGCATAAGTGTGTAAGGCTTCAAACAATTTTCTTTCATATTACCGACGTTGAATAAAAAACTCGCTTTCTTTTTTCCTATGGACATAATATAAATTTATCTGTGTGTGTAATAATAATAATTATTATTAATGAGATACATTTAAAAACTGATTTTTTTAACCACCTTTTATTAGAAATTAAATTAAAAAAGACAATTTCAATTCATCACACAATTCATTTATTTAATATGAATTTTTGAAGCAATATTTAATTCGTTTGAATTATAAAAAAACTGAAATTCTTTCAAAGATTAAATAATTTGTGAATTTTGATAATACGAGGGTTACTCTGAAATTTTTGAGATACGCGCAGACGAGAATTTACAAAATAAAAATAACAGTTTAATTTTAAAATACAAAGTATTTTAACACAGAAGGCGATTTTTTACTGACTTAACTTCAACTTGTTTAGCGTAGAATAAATGTTAAACAGAAGAGAAAATGGAGTTGACGCGAGAACATTTTCGCGCTATGATTTTCTACGATTTTAAACCAGGATTAAATCAAGAAGAAAGCGTTCAACGGTTGCAATTAGCATTTGGTGATGAATCTTCAGCTTGTGTTACTGTATTCAGATGGTTTAGAGAATTTAGAAGGGGTCACAATTTTCTTCAGGATGAAGAACACACAGGAAGGCCGCCGTCGGCAGTAATCCCGGATAATGTGTCTGCCATACGAAAAATGTTAATGGATGATAATCGCTATACCTATCAAATGATACAGAAGGAACTTATATAACATTGGATCCACAACCTACACAAAATCATTCATGAAGAATTACATATGAAAAAAGTAGTTTGCCGTTGGGTTCCCCATCATCTAACTGAGCACCAAAAGGAGGAGCGTGTCAGAATCAGTAAAGAAACTCTTAAATTGTTAAATGATGGTGGCCACCGCATCATTTCTAAAATTGTAACAGGTGATGAAACCTACTTACCGTTTTTTGACGTTCCAACACGTCAAGAAAGTAATGTATGGGTCTTTGAAGATGATCCCACGCCAACAATGGTGAAAAAACAACGCGCACTGAAAAAAGTGAAGCATGCCGTTTTCTTCAGAAGTACGGGATTGGTCAAAGCCATCAAGTTGGAAGTACAGAAGACAGTAACAACAAACTGGTATACCTCTAAATGTTCCAGAAATTCTACAAGAACTGAATGTTAGGGGACTAATGCTTCACAATGACAATGCATCTTCACATACAGCCGGATTAACAGTTGAGTTTCTTAAGCAAAAATAAATTAAAGTGATCGAACATCCGCCGTATTCACCTGATATAGCTATGTTCGACTTTTGGTTATTCTTTAATATAAAAAAGAACTTACGTGGACGTTGTTTTCATTCAGAAGAAGAGATTGATGTGTCTCTAAATGCATTTTTTTCATCTATTCCAAGAAATGAAGGGCTTGAGGCATTTAATCTGTAGAAAATTCGTCTACAAAATCCATTGATGCTGGAGGAGACTACTTTGAACACACCTAAATTTTTGTAAATATAACTTTAAAAACCTAGTTGTATCTGAAACATTTCAGAGTGACCCTCGTATAATACCCCTAAAAGTGCTAATAATTCCTTTCTATATGTTTAAAAGTATTTATATACACTTTTAAACTTACATAAAATGATCATTATTCATAAATTTGTCGATATTTTTCCAAGGAATTAATTTTCATTTCAATGGAAGGACAAGAAATTAAACTTTATTAATTAAAGTTAATATAATCTTTGTCTGTAACGGAGAAACCTGAATACAAAATTAAAAAAACAGATGAAAAATGGCGCAAACCTATTTTATCTACTAATGGTAGTAATATTTCATACTGGTTCTCATAAATTCACTTTAAGAAGAGACAAAAAAAGTTGTAAAATGAGTTTACTATTTATTATAAATTACTCGTAATTGTGGAAAAAATGATTTACATTTTTTCTGTATGAAATTTATTAAAAATCACTTATAAGGAATAACTGCAATTTTCAATCTGATATCTTTTTTTTGCTATGATTCAATGAATTTTTTATTTCTATATTTTTAGATTATTCCAACGGCGAGACGACTATTTCCGAAATGCTAATATCGAAAGAGAAAGTGGAACTCTGTTGTGAAACACCCTGCAGTTTAAACACGCTTCTTTCATTTTGCCAACTTTCAGAAGGGCAAGAAGCATAGAGGATACTGTCAAAGTGACATGAAGACTGCTTTGTTGAGTCAGCATGCTGTGAAACGAGGAAAGACATTTGGACTACATGATCACATATTTCATCAATATTTATTATATTTAATGCATGCATATAGATATAAATAAAAATAGAGAAATTCGAAGAAAGCATTTCTAAAAAATAAATATATATATATTTATGATATAGAATAAATGTGTAATTTTCTATTCATTAAAAATTAGTTCTATTAAAAAAATTATTCTAAAATTTTCACCTTTTTTTGGCTTATGCATATTTCTTACAGATCTACATACTCGAGAAAATTTTCAAAATATCGAATTTCTTTTGTAAAATCATAACTTTTTTTTTATAATTGAGAAGCAGTTATGTTTCCCGAAATAAATTTTGAAACTGTAGCTATCCATTCTTTAATTATTTTAATAATCTGATTAAAATCATTGAAAATTATAATTTAACAATATGAGTTTAAATTTTTTTAAAGATTCATTTATCTTTTTTTATATTTATTTAAATAAAAATCAAGAATAATAAGTAAATTATAGATTTTAATTTTTTTTTGGAATAAACACAAGAGATTAAAAAAATCTCAAAATTTTTAATCTATAAAAAATATAAATAAAAACCGAAATCTTATCTATTATGATGAGCTCATTATGATTTAATGTAGCATTTAATTCAAATATTTTCTAGAGATTCATTAAAAAGTGTAAATGGAGCAAAGGTGACTAAAATAAGCTTTCAGATAAATAACTTCAGGAATTAAATATAACCACAGGAAAAGTTTATTAACCTGATTTATATATATATATATATAAATTTGTGTGCTCTAAAATAATACTCTTTATATCTTAATAAAACTCTAACAATATGTGCCATTTAACCAATTTAGAGAAATATAACGCGGAAGGGAAACTCCCGGAAAAGGACACATATAAGTTCATAAAATTCGCAACTATACTGCTATTCTATAAAGCACACAAACATTATTATTATTTTTTTTTAAAGAAAAAAAATTAATGTTCTGATAAAATAATGTATTGTGTCAGGTTTGATCCAACTGTGATTTTATGCTTAGTTTATGAGCTAAATAACAATCTAATGCCATTATTAAATGACGTAATCTCAAAAGACTAATAAAACTAAAGAACACACAAATCACGAAATGCTAATCTCAGTTCAGTGGACGCCATATTTGTATGATGCAGAATTTCATAAATTAGTTGTGTAATATGCAATTTTTCCCAATCATAATTTTATTGTTAGCTTTATAAAAAATTAAATTTGTTAAATATGTTGTTATTCTTCGCATTTGGGATTATTAATGGAATATATCGCTAAGACTAAATATTCTGATGACCAAATATGGCGCTGTGAATATCATTTGAATTTTTTGTATGAGCTGAACGCTAATAAATGGCAGTGAACTTGAACAGCCACTGCTGCGACAAGAGAAATGAATAATTTTCACGCTCTGCCAGATTGACAGCTTTTGTAGCTTTAAGACTTGCCCTTCCTCTCAGAATCTTCTCAGCTTTCTTCTCTAGGAATTCATGATACATCTCTAGAAACCCCGTTCCTCGCTCATTTCAAAGCTAAAGATTTTGAGAAGATTAGCACAAAAAAGACGAGTTGGTTCGAGAATTTTTTTTTAATTTTGTAAGTATGATAGCTTTTGAATTATTAGGATTGTGTAGAAAATAATACTGCTTCTTAAAAAAACCGTAATCGATATTTTATGTACATATACTCTTTAAAAATAGTAATTAAGGTTATCAGTAACTAATCGAAGACGTTAAATATTTAGTTAAAGCAAATTATGGCAACCAGTCTTCCTTGTAAAATAATATTAATAAGAAAATCTTAATTTATATTTTATATACGTATTCTATTAAAAATATAGAAATTAAGGTTTTGTTATCAGTAACTAATAAAAGACGTTAAGTATTTAGTTAAAGCAAATTATGGCACAGACAATTCTTTCTTATAAAAGAATATTAAAAAGAAAATCGCAATTGATATTTTCTGTACGTTTCCTATTAAAAATAGAAATTAAGGTTTAGTTATCAGTAACTAAACGAAGATGTTAAGTATTTAGAGTTAAAGCAAATTACTGTAGATAATTCTTTCTAAAAGAAAATCGTAATTGATATTTTCTGTACGTTTCTTATTAAAATTAGGAATTAAGGTTTCGTTATCAGTAACTAATCGAAAATGTTAAGTGTTTAGTTAAAGCAAATTACTGTAGATTGAGCTTCCACCAATAATTGCTTATGACACAATGCGATCTTAAATTACAAATTTTCTATTTTGTTTCATATCTTTTAATATAAAACAATCAGTATCGTTTGATATAAGCTAAACAAAATAATGTTATTCATGATGAGATAATAAAACAGAAAAAGAAGATGAATTTTCTAACTTTGAAGAATATTTTTAAGCCAATATTTTTGGTTATTATGTATATACACCTTCTATGTTATCTCTTCGTTTATACTCAATGCTAATTACAAGTTGCTATAAAAAATTCAAGCATTGATTTTCTTAAGTGTGAATTACACGATTCTATAATTCTGTTTTAGAATCTTAGATTGTTGATAAAATCTTAGTTTATCGGTTACAGACATTAAAATTGATGATGTTAAGAAACAGACCTTAAAAATCTAGGAAAATATTGTTAAATAACTTTCATATGTTTAACATAAATTAAATCGCTTAGTATTGTATAGCTAAAAATTTTATTTTAATACTATTTTTGAAAATTATTTAAAAAAAATTATTATTTTTGAAAATTATTTAAAAAAAAATTATTTTTGGATATTTCCAGGAAGTTGTTTAAATTATAGAAAATCACTCATTTCTTGATCTGTTAAGCAGGCGTCAGAAATAAAAATAAGAAACATCATAATTAATTTCAATTTTTATAATTACAATAAAACCGATCACAAACTAATTTTTTTAGTAATTAGTAGAGATTGTTATACAATTAGAATAGGTTATATACAAAGCTTTGGAACTTATACATTAAACAGCAAATTAAAGTTAAAATATTACATTACTTATATTTTCAGGTATTTTATTATTACTATTTTTAATTTTTCTATTCAATTTAATAAAATGCAAAATTTTAGTCATATGCATTTTTTATCTATGCATCTTTATTTACACCCATTGCGTCTACGTAATATATAAAAAAAGTTTTTTTTTTTTTAAGTGTTTATACCAAAAACACATTTTTAAAGAAAAATTGATAGATGTTTATACCAAAATGCATTTTAAATAAATGCGTATAAGCTCCTGGAAAATAAATGACTCATGTTTATTATTCATTGCGTTTTGAAGAAGACAAATTATTTATGCAATCTTATTTTTACTTTGATTTCGTAAATGTGGTATATAAGTATCACCATTTTTGGAACATTTTTATCACCACATTTGGACCACATTATCACCATTTTTGAACTAATGAATTTTTTATATATGAAGTGTCATGAATTTAACACAGCCGTATATTTAATTAAATTATTTGTTTAATTAATTTAATCAACAAAATGATCAATTCTTATAATTTTTTGTGAAGTAACACAATTGTAAAGATCACACTTGAACCAAATATCAATGATGTAAATTATTTTATTTTAAAAATCAAACTTTTCTATGCATTTAAGTTTTATTTATACTTACTTTGAGCTAACGTGACTCAGTAGTTTCACGCCACTTCACGTTAAGACCAGCAAAGTGAAGCATTATTTGCAGCGGACAATGATTGGGAGGGTGACCACGAACACTCCCTCATTGATTTGTTGGAGCTCTTTGGGTCGAGGACGGGTCCATGTTAATCTGTAATGTTGAAAAATCTTCTACTGGTGTGGCGTGGATATGGAGAGAAGAGTGCCAGCTCAGCGTGATTTCGTCACCTGACCATGACTCATAATTACGAGGTGTTTGGTGATGAGTGAGTATTCCAAACCAGTTAACCTTGAGTTACAATCGGGGGCTCACATACACTGCTATGTATGTATGTTGTATAATTACTTAATTTCTAAGAAAATTTGGCGAAATTTATAGAAACGTGTTTTTTTTTCTTTATTGAATAATAAAAGTGATTGCGTTGATTATTAAATAATAAAGTTTAAAATCCGTTTTTGGAGTACATAGAATAACTTTAACTTTTGACTACGATTTAAAATGTGGAATAAATAAAAACTAAGTAAAATAATTTTTAAACTTAATAAATGTATTTAATTTTAAAAAATGGTTTTTAGTTTTCTTGTATTTTAATGCGTAATTTCTTGTATTTTTCATGTGCTGAAAGTTATTAAGTATCGTTGAAAATTATAATACTATTAATTTAGAGATAAATTAAGCGCCTTTTAACACAATTAATTTTTAATTGCCTATGAATTATCAAAATTCTGTTAGATTGTTAAATAGTTGCAACATAGCTATTTCCTAAAGAAAAAGAAATATTTCATTTATTTATTTACTTATTTAGTGTAAACATATTTATATACTCAAGTGAAGAAAATATTTCCAGACCTTTATGTAACCCTAAAATAATTTATTTATATCCATAAAAACCTCCCCTATTTTATATATAAAGTTAAGTTTTGACTTGAAAGATTTATTCCTTACAGTTAGTTAGCATTTACTCTTTAATATTTTAATATAAGGAATTTTTTGTTGCATATTATAATAAAATTACCTTTAATTTTTGATAAATATTTAGTTCAGTATATACTTCTTAATATCGTACTTTTGCCGTATTTAAATTTCGAACTGGGATGAGATTGATATTTATATTTATAGTTTCGACAAAAGTAAGTGTTGCTAGACAAGACGTTTCCAAACGATAACTTGATACTTTTAAATATAATTTTTTAAATAATGTTTTACTATTTTATCGTGATTTTTATTGTTTAAAATGAACTGAAAAAATTCATTTCGGGTGAAAAATGAATCAACTCTTGAGAACATTTTAGAGAGATTATTTTTCCTAACTTTCATATGTTTTGATAAACTTAATTCATATATATGTAAAGTACCAAGTTACTGTATAATAAAACTGGTAAATGAAATTCAATCGTAATCGACATTCGCTACAGAATTCTATGAAATTCTATGAAAGTAGTTTGAAATCGGTTTCTGTGCTAGTAATACTGTGCTTAAGCTAATAAAGCAAGTGCGTTATGGAACATACCATGAGATTCAGGTATTTTTGGGCATTAGCATTACAAACATCAATAAGCTAGTTCAGAAACATTTAGTCATAAAAATTATTTTAATGTATTATATCCTGCGTAATCTGATAAACACTTAGAAGGAGGTTAATTTTGATTGGTGAGAGGAACTGTAGAAAAAATAAGCTCATAGGCTATCAAAATATTCGTATAACATTTATACAGATGACGTTAAGTGGAAGTATATGATCCCGAAACAAAACAGCTATGGATTGTATAGGTCTTTTCAGACGCGAAATTCCAATAAATTTGTTCATGGAAACTTTCCAAATTGCTCATAAATCCAAGGTTGTTCGTATATGGAACACATATTTGTCAGTTTCTTAGATCTGATCACTTGGCGATAGTGACGTTAGAGCAACGATGTTGATAAATTTTGAATGGTACATAGTTATTTGCTTATAGAAGAAAAGACGTATCATCCTTCATCATGGTAATGGAAGCTAATCAGCTGAAAAGAATCTTTGCCTGGGCAAAGCTTCGAATTGATGAGTCATCCCTAGTACATTCCTGATTTGGCAACCAATGACGTTCTTCATTCCCGTACATCTTACGTAAGTTATATGGTAAATTATTGTTAATATCTGGAGAAGTGGTTGATGCATTCAAAATTGGTGGTGCGCATATTTTGGTGGTGCTTTGATCGGGGTAAAAAAATTAATTCAAACTCATGCAAAAGTATACTAATCATCATACAGAATATTTTGAAAAACACAATGCAATTAATTTCAATGATAAATCTTTATTTTTTATTACCTGGCCAAATATATAAATAGCAGCCTTCGTATAACCTTTCATTTTACTCAGAAGTAGAAATGAAAATACGTTGAGCTAGAAATTTTGAGAATGCTTTTGACTATTAAAAGAAAAATATTTTTATTTTTAGGGTCTAAAATTCACGGAAATATTATTATAAAGGAAAAGATTTGTAGATTTTGTTTTTCTAAAAAAATTCTCTAAAAGTCATTGGCACATTTTACGATTTAATAATATGACTTTAAGTATAAGGATAAATTTGTTATTCTACATATCATTTTCATCTAAAATTTATTTCACACTTCTCAAATTCTATGTTAGAATTACACAGACTAATTAAAAACGTTTGCTCACTTAAACATTCATTGAAAAGTGCCTTTCCCTCGGCGATATTTTATTATAATTCATCTCAGGTAAAATACAGAAAATTGAAATACAACTGCAAGATGTATGTGCATTATAAATAACTTGCTTATTTTTCCATCAATTTTTTTCAATATTCAAATGAGGTTGATTACACGAATGTGAGTTCAGATAGACAATTTTTGGCCAAAGAATAAACGGATGCCTGATTTTAGCGAAAAGCGAGCGGAAATAGATAGCGAGAGGTTTTAATAAAACCTCAAGCATTTTAAAATGACAAAGAAATTGCAAATTATTCATTTCATGCCTACTGGCCTTTGAAAGTGAGGTTTTCAAGACAAGTGACAATGAAAGGATTTCTTCTTCCTATGCAGAAACCTTAAATTCCTCCTGCAATCGCCAAGCCGACAGCTGAATGCATTACGTTCCAGTCTTTGGTTCAGCAATTCGAGGTTCGGTTCCTACCTCAAATGTAAATATTTGCAGTGATTCGGAGTCAAATTTAACCTATCCACATCCGGGCCGACCAACGTTCTTCTTCAGGAAATCTCATAGAGTGACTAATCAATCAATCAATCCTGAAATTCTGATAGGTATTTTCACATTTCAGTCAGAAATATAATAATGAGAATTTTCATTATCTTTCTGCATAAATACAATAATAAGATTTTTTAAAATTATTTAAAAGTTTTAACATATTTAGAATAATTGAATTACATTTCTAATATTAAAATTGTTGATTTTGAGTTTTAAATTGAAAATTCTTGTATTTATATTCATTAATATTCTCATAATTCACACTAATTACACTAATTCACACTAATTCGTCAATACATTGCTTTAACTAAAACAGTTAAAACTTGTAAACTGTAGTGTTTTGTGTCAGTTTCTTCTCCTCATAAGAAAAAGAAATTAATTTTATTTTTCATTATTTTCAACTTATAACTTTAAAGGTCATAAAAGGAAAATAAAGAACTATTTCTATTTTTTTTAAAGAAAAGAAAGTACAGAGTTGTAAACATAATTACAGTTTTTTAAAATTATAATAAATTTTAAAAGAAAAAATATTTTTCTTTTTTTAAAAAAAGTAGTTGTTTTATTGATCATAATGATTCTTATTTCAAGTTATAACTGTTCGAAACGATTGATTAATAAAAATCTTAATGAATTTTGAATACACTTTATGCATTTTTGATGATAAGTTGCGATGAAATAATGCACTTAAAAAATTACCTATTTTTCAGTAATTTTGCTGTGAGGGAGATTTCCAAACTACTTAGACATCTACTGGCTTTACTTCTCTTCCACTATACTATACCTAGCATGAAGACTTTTCTAAATGACCCTAACTTACAAGTCATGTAATAAATTCAAAAGAATGCTGTTAGAATTAGTATTAAGAAAGCCCTTTATCTATAAAAAAGGTTGAGAAGCACAGCTTTTTATATTTATGTGAAACATTTGGTACTAATGAATTGTACCTAGGCAATCAATCATCGAAGTGATTGCTAAAAGTTTTATCAATAAATTATAATTATTTAGTTTATAAAAAAATGTAAATAAAATGTTTGTGATTTTTTTAGCTCTTTTTAAAAATGTAAACATTTTTAAATAACATACGATACAACAATTAAAGATAGTCATTGCAATTTTTTTCTTTCCTGTTAAGATCATTATAGTACGGGGGGGGGGGTATAATAGAATTATACCAAGCATTTTTTAAGCTTAAATGATTTGCAGCATTGAATGTTCGATCAAGATGTTTGAACAAAAATTCTTGACATATGTTCAGAACATTATTTGGTACAATTTTAAGTGTAATAAGATATCAAAATATTTATACAACAAATGAATATTGTTCATCATACTCAACGTTATATTACGTGTATTGAAGCACATGTAGACCTACCATAAACTATAATGACTTCAATTAAAATTATATTCATAATTTTGCTTCTTTCTAAAAGAATTCACTCTAAATACCTTTATATTATTTATTTATATTATAGAAGAGGCATTTGAAATGACAAATCCTTATAAGGATTAAAGAACGGAAAATAAAAAAAAAATATTTGATGATTTGATGTTATTTTCTTTATATTTTTAAATTTTACACTTTTTCTGAAGTTTGAATTCCTAGTTTAAGTCATAAAATGCTTTAATTCAAGATTTTAAAAGAAGCTTTTAATGTAACCAAATGATCTTATTATATATATGTATCTGTTAAGACACCTTTTAATAAAACTTTTTATTTAATTGCATTAATATCTGTAGTTTAACATTATCTAGTGCTGTACGATAGCTGGTTATAAGCATTTCTACTTCATTAGAAAAAAAGCAGAGTTTTCCCTTCCATTAGCAAAAAATATGTTTACTCTTTTTTTTTTTTTAAATCTTTAAATAATTTCATGCTCCAAACAATATATATATATATATATATATATATATATATATATATATATATATATATATATATATATATATATATATATATATATATATATATATATATATATATATATATATATATATATATATATATATATATATATATATATATATATATATATATATATATATATAATAAATTTTATTTATAAAAATAACATGAAATGAAATAATCAAAAATGAAAAAAAAAATTTGAATATTAAAATTTAATTTAAAAAAAGAGAATTAAATAACTAACATTGTTTCGTAATACTATGTAATGCATGAAAAAATACAAACTGCTTTTTCCAAACTTCATTTTCGAAATAAAAATATCAACTTATTTTCTTCTTATTTTTGCTTCGTGTCAATTTTATTTTAATATTTTGACTTAAGGAAAACTTATTTTTTTATGGAAAATTATATGACATTTGTAGTCAGAATAACAAATACTGAAGCTAGAGCAAAGAGCAATAGTAACATGAACTCAGATAACAAAACTGAAACTACATTAAATCTGTAAATCGTTTATCTTGTGCCGAGCTCTCCAGTATCTTTCCCCGCAAGTGTCTCGAGTTCAATTCTGAGAACTGACTCAGATGGTTCACGTCAATTCCCTCTCTAATTATACACAGTTGAGAGAGAAAACAATATAGTATTTTTTATACGACATATATATATATATATACATATGTTTAGAGAGATAGTCGTGGGTAGTAACGAGGCACAAATGGTAACAGGTCTATCCTTTGGCCATAGACATTTGGTGATTTTATCGATCCATTTCTTATCATTGCCTGCCTTTTTTTTATGTCTTTCCAACAATATTCTTTGAAAGATTTTTTATTTAACGGTTTGGTGGTATAAAAAGAAATTGATTTATCTACTGTTCGTACAATTTTGGTTGCTTTCTTTGCCAGCGAATCAGCTGTTTCATTTCTCTGAAGTCCACAATATGCTGGTATCCACTGTAAGGTAAACTCTTTATGCTTTTCGATTAAATCATTGAGGTTCAGGTGAACCTTTAAAATATCTCATGCAAAAACTTCTTATGAAGAAATGGTCAGGAGGGCAGCCCTAGAATTAACGGTGCAACAGCCTTTGAGAAATTTTCAAACTAATACTGGAGCTCGTATGACAGAGCAATTTGAATAGCTGTGATCGCTGCATCAAAGCCTTTTTTTTAATACATTCCAACAGGAGAATAAAAGATCAAAAGCGTCAATATTGATACAGACAGTCAACGTGAAGCCATCTGTAAGCACATATTACAGGAAAACTACGAAAACCAATTTTGTCCTATCGTTTCAAACAAGTTATCGTTCAGTTACATGAAAATTGATTGATAATTTTAACTATTTGTCATATTTATGAAGTTATTTTTAATCGTGGCATGCCAGTTTTTGTGTGTTTTTAAGAAGTTCAATAGTACTTTGAAAACACACACACACACGCACACACACACAATTAAAATACTAAGAAACTTGGTGTTCTAAATTTTTAATAGTGATTCTTCGAATAGATTGGGGAAGCTATGCATTGACCGAAATTGTTTTGTATTAAAATAATAAATAATATGATACACAATAATGATTCATAATAATAATATATTGTAATTATAAACTATTGTTATACAAATGTTAGTTAATGTAGTAGTCATTCTACCATTTACCCTAGAATAATCTGGGAAGTAAGTATCCCATGGCTTATAAAAAGAAATGAAACATAATTACTTAGAAAGATTCATTGCAAAAGATACAACAAAGTTTTAGCTATTTCTCACAACTTAAGAATCATCGGAATTATAGCACTTGGTTATACCGTGGGATGAGTTATTTTATACCAGTACCATGGAAGTTTGCGGCCAGGAGGCCACAACTGTCTGTATGTCTTCTTTTGTGATGAAATAATGCGCTGTCAGGATTTTCTTCATGTGCAAGAACAGAGAGAAATCGCTGGGAGCAAGGTCAGGGCAAACACTGGGGTTGGTTGATCCAACGCTTCATAGCTGAACTTCTCCAGCAGTTTTTTTTTTTCTGTGGAATTTGCCTTATGAGCATCCCACGCATCTTGTTTTGAATAACTCGTCGCAAGTTCTTTAGAGTTGCGCAGTAATGTTCAGCGTTTACTGTTGCAGCCCTCTGCAAAAAGTAAATAAGCAGAATGCCTTTTCTGTTCCAGAACCATGCACATCGATTTCTGTGTCGAAAGGGTCTGTTTGACTTTCGTCCGGACCGGAGATACAGTATGACTACTACATGGGTGGCTTGCTTCATCCAGAAACCAAGTTACGACTATTGCTTGGTTTCTGGATGAAGCAAGCTACCCATGTCTCTTCACGGTAATGATGATGTCTAGGCTTTTCATCACCTTCATCATGATATCGTCGCAGAAAACTACAGTCCATGTACTAAATATAACTGACGATGAATTTGGATATGAGCTACCTTCTATAAACTCACAAACTTTATCATTGACCTCATTTCGCAGTTAATAGGAAAAGAAATAAGAGCCGGTATCTTTGGGCCGATATCTATAACGACTTTAATATAAGCTATCTGAAAATTAAGATTGCAACGTATGATAGCCACACTTACAGCATAATTTACATGTATGTTCTCTTTTCGATTATTTTGCAAAGTCATTTTTAGATCCTTGGGAAACTTACTTTCCGCATTAGAATACAGAAATCAGGGAAAAACTTCTCCGCAATTTCTGTAGGGTGTACTTATAACATATTTCTGGAGTTACTTATTGCTTTATCGATTTAAAGTTGTGTGTGCTAAATATTTCAAACATAAAATATTCTTAAAGAATCATTGCTTGAATTTAAATTAAACAGGAAACATGGATTTATTTTTTTTATTTGGCTCTGGATTTAATTTTACCTCAATAAAATATTTTTAATATTAAATCTAAGTGATCTTTCTTTTTATTCTTATTTAAAAGATTCGAAAGATTCTATAGCTTCTCTTGACTTAAGAGACTTTTAAAATTATAGAGGAATAAAACTTTTTTGTGAGTTATGCCATATCTAATTTTAACTCTGCAATTTAATTAACTATGCTTAATTCTTTGTCTGTTTGTGATGAATCAACTCTGAAGGTAAAATAATTGCCATTTTGTTCCACAATTTGTATAATATTTTGAAAAGAACATAATTTTAAACATTTAGGTTAAATAAAAAGAATTTCCAACCAAACGAAGTTATTTTATATCAACTAATCACCGTTTTCCTCTTATAGATGAAAGAAACTCCTGAAATTCTTGAAGAAAACACTTGAGATTTGTTACATATCCAATTACATAATTTAATCAACTATATTATATTGTAACAACTATATTGTAACATCATGTCTATTTGTCATAAATGAATACTGAAAGTAAAAAATTATATTCGTGTCGTGGAAATTTATATGATATTTAAAAAAAAAAATAATTATAAATTTATACATTAGATAAACGAACTTTATGGTGGTTAGAAAGGGAACTAGTTTGATATCTTCCCATTGGCAACTATTGCGAATTTTTTCGTCGCCAAGTTAAGCGCATGTTTTCTTAACGCGAAAATTTTCCCAAAATTAAAAACAATTTTAATTTTGGGGTTTTAATTTGGGAGCAGTTTATAAAATTTTTTAATCACATAATAGTATAAAAATCTAAAAAAATATTTCTGGAAAATGAATAAAAATTTTTTTGTTGAGTTTGCTTTCTCTTCAAAATAACCGGTAAAAGAGATAAGTAAATAGGACTTATTTGATATGACGTCAAGCTCACTTGTCGAATATGCTCCGTGATATTATGGAAAAATATATAAGAAGAATATATTAATAAATTAACAAAAATATATAATAAATAAACAAAAAGAAATTGGAAAAAAGAACAGCTTACGATGTTTGGACGTGGTGACAACGAAACATAACAGCAAACGTAGAACAAGAAGTTCAAATTGAAAGTAAAACGAAAACTTCAAATACTGTTACCATTGAAAAAAACTATATATACACTATTGGCCATTAAAATTGCTACACCAGAAAGAAAGGCAGATAACAAAATGATATTTATTGGACAAATATATTATACTAGAAATAACAAGTGATTAAATTTTCAAAAAATTTGTCTGGATATAGATCCTGAGAAATCAGTACCCAGAACAACCACCTCTGGCAGTAATGACAGCAGTTATACGCCTGGGCATTGAGTCAGAGATTGGATTGCATGTACAGGTACACATGCCCATGCAGCTTCAACACGATGCCACTGTTCATTAACCGTAGTGACTGGCGTTTGGTGACGAGCCAGTCGCTCGGCAACCATTGACCAGGCGTTTTCTATTGGTGAAAGATCTGGAGAACGTGCTATCCTGGGCAACAGCCGAACATGTTCCGTATCAAGGAAGGTCCGTACAATACCGGCAACATGCGGTCGGGCATTATCCTGCTGAAACGTAGGGTTTTGCAGGGTTCGAATAAAGGGTAGAGCCACGGGTCGTAACACACCAGAAATGTAACGTGCACTGTTCAAAGCACCTTCAATGCGAACAAGAGGTGACCGAGACGTGTATCCAATGGCACCCCATACCATCACGCCAGGTGATGGGCCAGTATGACGATGACAAATGCACGCTGCCAGTGTGCGTTCACCACGATGTCGCCAAACACGGATGCGACCATCATGATGCTGTACACAGAACCTGGATTCATCTGAAAAGATGACGTCTCGCTATTCGTGCGCGCAGGTTCGTCATTGATTACACCACTGAAGGCGCTCTTGTCTATGACGCAGAGTCAAGGGAAGCCGCAACCATGGTCTCCGAGCTGAGAGTCCATGCTGCTGCAAACGTCGTCGAACTATTCGTGCAGACACTTGTTGTCTTCCAAACGACCCCGTTTCTTGACTCACGGCTCGTGACGTGGTTGCACGATCCATTACGGCCATGCGAATAATATGCCTGTCTTCTCTGCTGCTAGTGATAGGTTGTCGTTGAGATCCTGCATGGCGTTCCGTATTACCGTCCTGAACCCATCGATTCCATATTCTTCTAACAGTCATTGGATCTCGACCGACGCGAGCAGCAATACTGCGATAAGATAAACCACAATCCCCGTACGATACAATTCGACCTTCATCAAAGTCAAAAACATGCTGGTACGCATTTCTCCTTCTTACACGAGGCATCACAACAACTTTTCACCAGGCAACAACGTTCAAATGCAATTTGTGTATGAGGAACCTGCTGAACAATTTCTTCATTTAAACACAATATAGTTGTCGCTACTGGCGCCTGCTTTGTCTGAATGCGCTGAAAAGCTAATCATTTGCATATCACAACACCTTCTTCCTTTCGTATAAATTTCACGTTTGTAGCATGTCGCCTTCTTGGTGTGGCAATTTTAATGGAAATTAGTGTATATTGGCAAAAATGATGTAGAGAAAAAGCAAAACTCGCCACAAAAAAAATCTGAAAAGTAGCAAAAACTCAATTTAGCAATGCTATAATCAAAATAAAAACTCATATTGTCAACACTTTAATCAAAACAAAGTGCGCTAGATTTGGCGAGATATCACTTTAAAAGGGATATCATACTTATACTAAAATATATTTAAAATTTGTCTCACATCTTGTTTTAATCATGTACTGAATCAACTACATTTTATTTCTGCTCTATTTGTCATAAATGAACACTAAAAGAGAAAAAAAAAGTTGCCTTATTTTTGTTGAAACTTATATTTTAAAAAGAATAAAATTTCAAGCATTTAAATTGGACAAAAGAATATTCTGTCAAATGAAAGGTGACTTTTTTTTATCTATCTATATATATGTGTGTAAAGTTCTTTGTTAGCACAGGTGCCGTATAATTCCTGATGCTAAATTCAGAGATTGGCGATTTCTTGGCGGATTTTCTTGTGTATCAGGCAACCTCGTTTCTATTACGTCATACGTATGGAGACCTATAAGAATTATGCAGAAAATTTTATTTTTGTAACCCTATTATTTACGTCATCGCGCACTTAGCGATATATCATCTTGGCAACATTTCTTCATCGCCAAAAAAATTCAGAATTTGTAATCATGGATTATACGGCACATGTGCCTCTTTGTTTTCTTTTATTGAAAAATTTTATTATTATGAAAATGAAATTTTTGTATTTTTCTTTTCCAGGACATCCAAGTTGTACAACACAGTGTTTTTCCTAACTATGGAGATGGGAAATGCATTTATAAATGTATGGATCATTGCTCTTCTGGTAAAGATGGCGAATGGGTTGGGAAATACGGATCCTGTTCCAGACAATGGCAGCCGATTTAAACTGAGTGTTGGTCCAGAAGAAGCTCAGAACAGCAATCAAAAGCTACACCAAATGAATGAGGACAGTATCGATAGTTCTGTCCTATCTTCATCAGGAGAAGATTCTGCTGTCCGCCATGACGTCACCATGCAGTACCCAAACTCTCATTCATCTCAAACGTCTAGTTTCAGGTTACCCAGAGAACAATTTAAAATCTCTCGCCCATTTCGAGTAAAGAAAGAGAAGAAAGTTCGATTAGGTCAATATGCTAGTAAGTGAATAAGCCTCCACATGTTTCTCAGTATAATTCTAAGTTATGATAGGTAATTTTAATATATACTACAACACCATCATGAAAAAGAAAAAAAAAGGCACAAACTTTAAAAACTGCCATCACTAATTAGAATTTATTTTTGGAAAAGGCAAGACTTTTCAAAGTTCAATTCAAAATTACTTTGTTTCAAAATCTTAGTGTAGTTATTTTATACTTTACAAAAAAAAAAAAAAAAAAAAAAAAAAAAGAAAGAAAGAAATCTAAAGCAATTATGAAGGCAACGACCATTATGAAAGAAACCAAATTTTTCAAAAATGCACTCATTCAAAACAATTTTGTGCATAAAATGAAACTAATTCAATAATGTCTTCTAATGTTTTCGTGAAAATATAATCTAAATTTCAAAAAAGGATAAAAAGATTGACAAAAGATTTATAGATACAGAAATAAATGAAAAGTGATATAAGTACATGAAGAACTCGATGGAGAAGAACCAATTATTAAGGGTAGTAAAATCTATTATGATTTATTTGATTAAAAATTTTACTAATGAAAAAAATGAAAAATTCAGGCTTATTGAAATATGCTTTGTACAATATAATAGCTAAATACAGAATAGTGAAAACATTTTTTCTTCTCTTCCTTTATCACCGCTAATACGCATTTTTCGTAACTTGATAAGTTGAACAGAACGCGTCTATCTAGATATTTGGCTTAAAATTCTTCTTGGCAGCATTACCCTTTATAATAAGAAAACAGGATATAAGAAATGTAAATATATTTCCATACCTGTTTAATAGAATTATTTTAAAATGCCTTTTCATGTTTAATCGCTATAATGTTTAAAACTAGAGGCAAACATATATATATATACATTTTTTAATATATATACATTTATATATATATATACATTTTTTAAATCTGATAAGGATATTTTTATTCAAGAATTTTATTATTTGGCACAATATTTTTAAGAATTTGCTTGACTTTAGATTTAGGAAGTTTGATGATGTCTTTATTCTAGACGTTTATTTGACATCAAAGTCTTTAATGTAGCGATGAAAATATGTGATATGGTTTTAACTTAGAAGCACTTTGAACCTCATTTACGAATAATAAAATGCTCAAATAAAAAAATCTGGTCAGATTAGTGTAAATAAAAAATAAGAAAATTGATTAATAAAATTAATAATGAAAGAGAGCGAAAATTGATAAATAAGAAAAATGTCTAATAATTATAATTATTACTATTTTTCCTTAGTCTTAAAATAAATTTCATCAGGTAGCAATACTTCATTATATTTGCAACTTTTATTTTAATTTATATATGTTTCTTTATAATTTTGCCTTTTATTCTTTGCATTAAAGCAAAATTGTAAAGTAAAATTTAAATTTTGCTTTTTCTACTTTGTACGTGTAAACACATTAGATATTTGATTTTTTTCAGTATCGACGATAAAAAAAATATTCTAAAAAAGAATATTTTTTAAAAATCGGTTAATTTCAGAAGTTAAAATAGAAATTAATTTCATGAATTAAATTAAATATTTTAATTATATAAAGCTGATTTTCTCTTCTGTCTTGTATGTTAAATGAAAATAATTTGAAAATCTCAGGGTTTACATAATAGATTAATGTAATAAAAAAAACGTTCTTTATAACTTGATTCAGTTAACTATAAGCATTTTGATCCAAGTATATCATTAATCAAGGCACGGTAATAATTAATAATAAACAAATTGAAAATTATATAAATGTGAATCCAGGAGGAAAATAATGTATGCGGGCAAACATTTACGCGTTATTAATTTTTTTATTTTAATGTTGATTGTAATGCAATCAAAATCATTTTTAACTTCCGTTGATAATTTCTAAACAATTTTAATTTTCACACAAACATAGTTAGAAAATTTGAAAAAATGAAATAGGAATGTAGCATAGCTTTTCTTGCAACATTTTAAATAATTTAATTTTAAAGTAATTTTTTGTTAATTTAATGGGTTCTTTTTCAGGTAAACATATTTCAATGAAAAATAAGAACTGGAAATTATGGCCGGAATACGTAAAGAGTGCCATTGATCCCAGTGATTCAAACATCGCTTGGAGTTACTGGGAAACCGATGATGAAGTAGGACACATACTTCATTCTTACTCAGGAAATCACAAACTTAAAATTTGAGATTTCTATTGTAAACTATATTAAATTTCCACACACATTTCTTTTAATTTTAAGGCACTTTGAAAAATTGAAAATTCTACAGATTTAAATGTGAAAATTTTTTTTCAATAATTCTATTTTTGTTTGAACTATTTTTGCTTGGAATTCAAGTAAAATATTATAAAATTTCATATAATGTTGTTTTAATTTAATCAACTTTTGCTATTTCTATTTTATAATAAGAAAAAACATTTAAACTTTTTCACTGAAAACTTAAGTAATTTTATAAGGTAAGTAAGTACGGAAATTTTATATTCAAACTTTTTTAATGGATTCAGTCTTTTTGAGTACCAAAATTTATTGAACCAACATGCTTTTGTTTAAATAAAAATAGAATTAATTCGTGTTTAGTTGCTTAAAATACATAATTATGATTATTGTTAAGGAGGACAAACTTTTTCATCCAGGTAGAAACTTTTTCATTATTTTATTGTAATTTATTATTATTATTATTGTAAGTATTAATATTGTAAGAACTATTGTTCATTAATAACTGTTTTAACCAATGTTATAAGTTTAATTTTTTTGGATTTCATTAAGTCGTAACTCTATTTAACTCAGACTTTCTTACAGTCGTCTTAAAGAAATGTATATCATTTGTTCTGGAAGTTAACTACTACTGTTCATAAGCACTAGCTTCAAATGCGCTGAAAAATCGTACTCTCTTTTAAGTATTATATTCCAGATAACTTGAAAATCTTATAATCTAAGATTAAAAATATTTAATGAGTTAGTTGTTAGTGAGCTTTTAACAGACGTGATATGTAAATAAAATTTATTATTTATTTGTTTTATATGTTATTTTATATTGTCTGTTAATTTTAAGGAACCAGACGATGCCGATGACAGCAAGCATCCTACTACGTCAACAACTACTACAACAACAACTCCATCTACGACAACAACGACTACCACCACTCCTGCACCAATGATGACAATGAAAGAGCAGACACCACCCGTGTCCATCCATAAACACTTTCACTATTTCAAGAAGGCTGCTCCATGGGCAGGTGATGCTTGGATGAAAGGCGACAAAGAAACAACAACCGCCCCTCCAACTCCGCCCATGACCATGGAGGACATGATGAAGATGACAGACGACATGATGGAAGAGATCATGATGAAAGGTATGATGATGATGCCACCTCACCCTGAGCCAGATACCAGCAAGGGAAGCGGACTGTCTGGCATATTCAAAAAACTATCCAAAGTGGAACCGATTACTATCTTAGTTGCAGGTATCATTCCCGCAAGTCTCATTCTAGCCGCTGCCTTGCCCTCAGTGATGAGTAAGATGATGGCCATGAAAGGAGACACCAATGCAAGCCCCATGGTGCCCATGATCACAACTACTGCTGTTTCGAGTGATCCTATGGAAATGATGGGGTCTCGCTCGGTAAATGGACCCCACTCCATGACCGAAATACTGGAGGCGGTTGGAGATTTTGGTCTGAAGGCCCTCGAGAAGCCGCACTGCGCCCGGAAGATGTTTTGTAAATTGGCCAATGAGAAGCTCATGACCGATTCTCCAATCATGAAAAGAGCTGTATACTTAGCTTCAGTAGCGTAAGTACATAAATATTTTTGACGTCAGAGGGGAAAATTAGATCATTTCTATGTATAAGTACAGAAGCAAATTCAAATCGCATCTGAATTCCACAATTTTATAAATTATTAAACAATTTTTTAAAATTTTGTAAGAAAGAAGTGCCAAAAAAACTGCTTTTCACAAAGGAACAAGTTAGGCGTTGTCTTCCACAGTGCATATTATATGTATACAGATTAGGGTCGACGTTTCTTCAAATGTGACAGATTGTTACAGGACAAAGAGGGCGTTCATAACTATAAAATAGAGAATTATTAATAATATTGTCTAGGTGAAAATTGTACCTTAAAAACAAAAAAGAATACAGGAATATATTACATTAATAATTTGATGGTAGGAAATTTAAATAATCAATTGCAGCTATTAAGCACATCATTGATGATCACTTCCGAAACATAGGAAGTGTCAACAATATAATAATTAGCAAAAACCTATGGGTTTTGCTTGCTGGTACCAGGCAAAAGTATAAATTATAGCTAAAGGAATTAAAATATCTGCATTTTATACACACTGAGTTTAAGATCACAGTATTTCTTGATTAATTAGTGAGTTTTATTCACATTAAACAAGAGAATATAAGCCTATTAATTAGGCCTGATTGATTAATGCATCGTTACCATTATCAAATGGTAGGGAATTCGAATCCTGGATTAACTGAAGATCCACCGTGTTTGCTAAAGGCGGGTACGCTAAAACTGGTTGAAGTCACAATGTCTTCCAAGTGAAATGATATTTGTGGGGCTGCGAGGCCAAATATTGGGGGTCTTCTGCTTGGCCCATGCTTCAAAATCATGAAGACTCCACCCGGTTATTTCTATCTTACTGCCAGAGCCTTAGTATACGGGTTGGGTACTCAAGGCTATGTACATGGAAGCATGCTGATGTAACAACAACAATACCTATCAAAAATGTACTTTCTTTGTTATTCGAAACCAAATTGTTTTAAATCAAATGTATATCCTCTATATAATAGAATACCGAAGTTGGTACACTTAAATGGTACAAAAATTGTAAAAACATCGATTAGGTGTTGAATATAATTTTGAAGTTCACTTCCTATTAACTGTTTTACTATTTTAATTTTAACAAAAGATATCGCGATAAAACATTTGTATTTGAACCCCTTTTTCATTATTATGTAGTATATTTTTTCATATAAACATAGCCAGCAATTGTAAGAATATAAAGGATTTTCTATTTATAGTAAAAATACTATTTATTTTTTTATTTATTTTAAAGCCTTCTTTATTTATTTTGCATTTTTTCAACTTATACAAGTTGGAAATTACTCGGAATTCTTAATTATTATCATAAGAGGAAGTTGTCATCTATACAGGCTTTCTTGACACTTTGTTTAATTAAAGGTTCTTCATTAAGATGTTTTGTATGAGTATAAGAACTCACATTTAAATATTAATGTGTTATTAATATGACTCTATTTTATAATTAGAAAAATAATTTTTATTTGTGGTGAAAATAACAATGATAACATAACTTGATTCTAACTTTATAACCAATTGATTTAAATAAGTAATACTGCAAAAATTTTTGTGGTAAAATTACTTTTTACAAAATTTTAGACACCCGAGAAATATTTTGTTAAAAAATTGATGTTATTTTTTATATGAAATGAATGCACAAATAAAATTTTGGCTGTTTTATGAACACTCAGTCAATTATCAAACTTCATAAATTTTAGTACTGTTTTAGAAGTGTTTATTGAAATAATAGTTAATTGTAGGCAACAGTTAAATTCAAATCAAATATAAATATTTATTTAATTAAAGATTGTGTTTCTACTACATCATGTATTACTAAATATTTTTTATATCCAGTTGTACAAAACAATTCTAAGAGAAATGAATTACCTTTTGAGTTTTAATAAAGTGCAATAGATGTATCGATATTTTATATGATCATAAAACCTTAGTATGCCATGTTCTAAGTTAAGTATTAATTTAATTTAACTGTTTTTGAGGGTTTTTTATAGAAGGTAGAAACCTATTGTAAAATTTATTTTGCAATAGCTCTCAACTTCAATAATAAATATTTGTACATGATATATATTTAGCACGAATTCATTTATATTTCTGCTTATTTTCCTTATATATATATATATAGGGCAGAGAAAATGCTGGAAGACAGTAAGAACAAATATCATCATAAAAGACGCAAGATTAATAAATAAACACGATATTACATTTAGATTTGATATAAAAATCTATAGGATGAGGTCGTGGTACAATTTGAAGTTTGTCCATATAAAAGGTAAAAGTTGAGGAATATTGTTCTCTCCATCTGGAAGAATAATCCTCCCACAGATGCAGTGAAAATTAATTCCTTTACTATTTAGAGAATTTTGTTTCTCTTAGTAATACCTGCAATAATGATGCTCTGGGCAACTAATGTTTGTAGCTTTGAAAAAGAAAATATTAAGATATGTGAATAATGAGATCATTAATGCAATGGTCATGAAAAACTCAAAATTTTCCGATTCCAATGCTCAAATAGTCTATTTTGATCCTATTTCCAACTCCGATAACCTGACTTCAACCATATTGGCACTGTTTATCATAATGAATAATAATATGTAAGCATGTTTATACATTACGTAATATTTTGATCAGATTAAATTAGCCATTATTTTAAATAATTATTGCCTATATTTCAACAAGAGAACTTGTCGTTTCTTTAGTTTTCATAAGGAAACTTAGCTTAAATTCAAATTAACTGTATTAATAATAAATAAAATAACAGCACTTTTATTATTTTGCTCATATAATATTAAAATGTTTACCTTTGGTAGTTTAAGTAAATTTTATTATCAAATTTCATCACATCATAAAAAAATTCTGAATATTTGTGTTATACAAAAATTCGAAAATGCATATATTCGAAATAAAATTAAAAAAATATTAAATTCATTTTATCATTATTGCAATAGTACTTTAATGTTAAATGAATCAAATATTTTATACCTAAAAAAATTTTTTTTATAAAAAAGCCCATTATTAGAATAGTATAAAGAGATAAAAATCAAATACCGTTAAAGAAATAAAAAAAAACGAGTTTTAAGAAGGATATAAATATGTAAAATGTATTATATGTGAATAAATAATAATTCTTTTTGTTGAGCATCTTTTAGCAAACAAATATATTTCAACTATTGGTGCAAAATGTAGTTTATACTGGAAAAATACAAGAAAGAAATTTAAATGAAAAATAAAAAAAAAATGTTTTGAATAATAAATTGCATTGTTTTCATTAGAAAATGGGATTTAAATTTAATTAATATCTATTTTTTACGAGGAGTATTAATAACAATATTGGGTAATAAGGAATAAAATGAAAATAATATCATGAAAGTGAAAGTAAAAAAATATCAATTTTAACAATCTTATTTGCATTTATAATATCAAAAGATTCGAAAGACATCAAAAGACATGGACAAGTTCCTAAGCAGATGAAGAATTTCATTTAAAGCAAAACTATATAATTTAGAGGAATTTACAAATTAAAAAAAATACAAATATGGAATCTTCTTCCTTGTCTGAAATGCTGAAAAGAAATTGTGAAACCAAGATAAAATCCGTAGAAAGAAATTTGTTCCCAAATGGTATTTGGTGATGATTATAAATCAAATATCATAATCTATACAAAAACAAAATAGGAATCGATACCATGTTATGATAATTATGGATGTTTGTATATAGATTAGATTGTGTAAATTTCCGCATTCTTATTTTTAAAAAATATGTCAACTCAACAATAATTTTAAAGAACACAAGTTAGTGACATGTGCGTTCGCAAGACATATTTGAAAATTTAATTCAATGATTATTAGAATTCCTTTTCTATATTTTAATGAAATTTAATGATGCATCGTACAAGCCTTTTCGATAGAAGAAAAATATTCCATTAATTAAATTAAGTTAATTAATATTCATTTAGTTAAAAGTAACGTAAAATAATATCGATAAAAATCGCTTAAGGTTAATTAATATTAACTCTTCAGAAGTGATACCATTTTCTGCCCGTATCACCAGTGATTTCCTAGTATGCTTTTGTTTAAAAAAGAATATTTATTAATACTTAGTATATTACAGTAAACATGCAACATTTTAATACATAGGAAACAAATTTTGTCGTTATCAAATTTATGAACAATTATCACAGTCTTTGTTGTTATACTTAATAGAACGAAACAATAAATTTAAGAAATAAATCTCTGAATTGTGTGTCAAATAAAAGAAGCGGTTATAAGTGTTAAATGCAAAAACTATTTTTAAAAATTGAGAAAAAATTTATTAAGAACCAAAGGAATTTAAGTGAAACAAAATGTGACTGATTTGTTTTCAACATATCTATTCTCAGGTAAAACGCTTAGTCCATTTTAGCATCCATTATCTGTAATCCATTTTTAAAAGGCAACTTCGTTTTGTTACGAGAGGCTTACTACTAACTCAAAATAACTTGTACTGTAAATGAAGTAGTTTCTTTAAGCCTTCTTTAACACTTGAGCCTCCTTTAACTTTTGAAACAAAGCATTAAGTTATTTTCATCAAGCTCAAAAATTGGCTAATACTAAATCCTATATGTAAAGAGGCAGAGGGAATATTTTATTATGGTTACGATATGGGCTCAATATTGATAATTATGCTAATGATCAATATGTGTGTGTGCAAAATAAAGTTTCAAAATATTGCTGTGCGTGCTTAGTCGGCAAAGTGCAAGAGAACATTAACTGTGACTGGTTAAAAGCAAATACACTTAACCGGCTGAAGTTCGAATATTAAATAGCGATTTTTTCCAATAGCATTCAGATAACTGCTAGATTACATTAGTAACAATATTCGATTAACACCGCTTAATCGAGGGTAATCCTAGTGTTTAATTAAAAAAGTTATTGTGTGTGTGTGTGTGTTTTAAGCCCCTTTTTTGCTTTTATCAAAGCTGCGATAATATTCTTCAATGAGTTAACTTTAGGCTTAATTTCAATATCAATCGTCAATTTTTTTTATTATATGCAATTTTATGCTAATATCATTCAAAATATGATATTTTTAAATTAAAAATCTTTTAATAACCAGTAAGATAATGTTATAAATAACAATTGTTTTATTGTATTGAACATTATCTTACTGCTATATTAAGAAAAAAATTTTCTATATTCATGGTAATAACGTTCTTGTTACATACAAGTTGTAAATTTCTTGAATATGTATTAGATACATTCGTGTTAAGTGTTCAAATTAGGATTTAATATTTTTAATTAATGTAAATGTGCTACATTAATTACAATGGCTATTTTAGTACTTATTAATGAATCTCTAATTTATAGTATGGAAGATTCCTGGCTTCAGCATGTGGGGGTGCAGAGTATCTTCAAGTCTCTCAATGATGGCTCATGCAACCAGGTGGATTGCGAATCTTTCCCCAAGAATGAAGATTCATTTACTACATGATGCAGCTTCTTGGGGCACTCAGCAAAATCATCTTTCCCAGGAATCAGCTTGAAAAAAATCATATCTCTCTGGGAGTTTCATCAATTATTTAAGATTTATAACCTCATTTCATCTGAGAATGGCTGCGTGCTTGATTGAAAAATATTGTATGTTTGCTAATAAATGAGTTTAGTAAGACATTAAGCATTTTTTCTACCTGAATGCAAAAAACTTTATTAAAAATTATTTTTGCCATTGAGAAAAATTCAGAGATATAATATTATTGAAATCTGAAATTATAACTGTTGTTGATTTATATAAATTCAATATTATTCAATTAAAAGGAAACTATGACTTCAGAAATTTAGAATTCCAATAGAATCAAGGTTTTGGAATCTGGTCAACCTTTTGAAGAACTAGTGTATAATTAGATTATAAAAAGAAACAAAATATTAAGATCAAAAGGTCTTAATTTAAGCATGAAAGAAATCTGAAAAAAAGTGAAAAATTGATTGTCATTAAAAATGTATACGAAAACAACAGTTTGAACAAGTTAACAAAATTTTTAATCGAGACTTTCATTTATAATTTTTTGATATATTAAAGATAATAAAGTATTTAAAGATTATTTTATCATCGTTACTGTAAAAATTATCTTTAAAAATATCTAGATATAATGTAATTACCTTTAATTATTTTTATGAGAAGAATTAATGAAAAAATAGCCTTGGAAATTAAGTTTTTAATTTCGAATCTTTGTTCAGCTTTTTCGGAATTTACAAAACTAATATTTCCCATTTCTGATTTCAGCACATTATTTATTTCCAAATGAAAAATTAAAAAATTATTTATTAGTATCTTTAAATATGTATAACTGTTTTTTGTTTAATTTCAAACCACAATTAAAAATAATATTGCCTTAGTGCCTTTAAAAGATAATAATATTAATTATATATATATATATATATATATATATATATATATATATATATATATATATATATATATATATATATGATCAGCGAGATTATTGAAAATATTAATTATATATATATAAGATACGACAAATTTTTAAAGATAAGTCAGTAATTCTTAACATGCATATGTACACTTGTTTTACAAAAAATGCATCAAGTTTAACATAAATTTTTATCATTTCTAATTAATTTGATATTTATTAAAGTACAAAAATAATAATTTTAGATTTACAAATTTTAGAAGACATTGATTAACATAAGATTAAAGTAAGTGCATGTTACAAAAAATATCACACATAAACGCGTGCTCGCGCGTATACAACGCAAGTTATTTTAATTAAAAATATCTAATAAAAATACAATATTGCTATTTGCCTTTTTTATTAGACATGTTCAATTAAAATAACATAATTGTGCGAGAATTAAATCTAAAATACATAATTCTTGAATTGATTATGAAAACTTAAAAAAATATTAAAAAGTGCTAACTAATAAAAGATTTTAATTATATATATATACATACATACACCTACATATATAGGTGTAAGTGTATGTAAAATATATGTACGTGTATGTAATGTAGTTTGTTCTTTATCAAATCCTCATCAAGAATTTTTTTTAAAAAAAAATCACAATGTTACATTGAATCTTATCCTGTTTCAACAATTAGTATTTTTTAATTTAAATTAGCGAATAAAAATAATATATTAATTGGATATATCTAATGAAAATATAAAAAATATGAACAAATAGAAAAATAATTCCATATCATATAAGAAAAATAATTGTTTCCTGCAGTGCGAAAAATTCTGCTTAGTTTAAAATATTAATTTCATCTTTGATTCACTGCTATTAATAAGCAACACTTTCTTTAATTTTTAATTATGTCGATGACAATTTATGTTGAAAAAATTAAAACATTTTTTGATAAAGCTCATCGCAAACTTATCGAAAAAATGAAAATATAATGCACATAGATTTTTTTATAAAATAAATATAAATAATTTGCATGATATTTTATGTTGGGACTATAATTTATAAATAAACATAATATGCATAAACGCAGACATTTAAATATAATTTTTAAAATTTAAATTACAAGTATTGCACAAGTAGTCATTAAATGACGTATTTTTTTTTTATTTAAATCGGTACAATTTATATATTTTTCATTTGATTTTAATGTAATTGTATGTAAATTGTAAATATATCTTGATTTTATTTAGGAACTCTGCTAGCATTTTATCTATAGATCTGGTAAATATTGAATGAAAATAACAATGATTGATTATTAAAAAAGATAATTAACTTTAAAATTAAGAAATTACAATTTAAAATCTAATTAATATTTATTACCTTAATTATAATTCATGGGTATTTATATTATATATATATATTATTATTCAATTATATATAAGTTTGCTTTATTTAACGATTATTCAAATCATTTTCTTAACTGACCAGATTTAAGATGCTTAATAAACTTGTAATCAAATTTCTTAAAAATCCTATTTTGGAAAACATGGTGGTGCTGGCATCTAGTGACGGAAGGAAAAGTATGAATAAGTATATTTAATTTGACAATTATGATAAAATTTAATCATGAAAGTTTTTAGAGATGGATTCTCATAATTTTCTTAAATCAGAGATTTTAACTTTTTTCTTACGTACATATATATATATATATATATATATATATATATATATATATATATATATATATATATATATATATATATATATATATATATATATATATATATATATATATATATATATATATATATATATATATATATATATATATATATATATATATATATATATATATATATATATATATATATATATATATATATATATATATATATATATATATATATATATATGTATATATATATATATATATGTATATATATATATATATATATATATATATATATGTATGTATGTATGTATATATATTTCTAATACTTTCATCCTACAATAGTTACTCTGAAATTTTTGATACCTATAATCAGAAAGAGGTAAGAAAATTAATGGTTAAATTAGAAAATATTATCTATTTTGTTTTAGGTGAATTTTTTACTGAATAATTGCAAGGGATTTTGAGTAGAATAAACATTAAACAATAGGAAAAGTAGAACTGAAACAAGAACATTTAATTTTTTGCGAGATTCCTTGCCTGGCTGAACAAAATTGAATAAATTTTCGAAAACCCCTCTCAACCACTCCTTTTATTTCGCAAAATATCCGGGTCTTTTCAATTAAGACCGAGATCCCATCAAACTGCGTTTTCCCGCTTCTTGAGTGATCGCACAAAGGTCTTCATTTTTAAGCAAGGTTAAAAAAATTAAGAAAATTACCCAGAGTGTCATCCTTTTACAGCTGAATTGGCTTTTCCATCTCATATTCTAATGTGTTTAAATTTTAGCAGATATGAGGCTCTACGGAACGTCTTTTTTTTTTTTTTTTTTTTTTTTTTAGACTTTCTACATATTTTCGGATTTATGGGAACTTGGTAACGGTGATTCATTATGTGATACATCTTTCTAATATTGGGCTTGAAACTGTTTATCATAAGAGACACAATAACTAACATTATGAACATAAATGGATACTTTATGTATGTACCGATATGTAAGTAATGAATACAAAATAGGTTTTGGATAGAGAATATAAAATTGGCTGATGCTTTTCCATAATAATTCTTATATCAAGTGAACAAAAGATGACGTAACTGTAAATAGCTGATTTTTGTAATAACACTATTTTTAGTTTTCCCTAGTGACAAATAAAAGCCAAAAACAATGCTCGGCATTTGTTCAAAAAATAAGTAATATTTATTTTTAAGTATAAATATCATGCCACTCTACTCGAATTTATATTTATACATATTAAAACAGATATCTACTAATTACATATTTAAAAAATTAAATGAAATTTTAAGGCAAAATATAGTTGTCAAAATTTTAAAGCAAAATAAGTCCCTGGAATATTATAATTTTTTAATCTTTTACCAACACCCAAAGTGCCATTTTTGATGACGTTGAGTATATCTATTTTACATAAATAATGAACTTATGCATGAACGAATAAAACGGATAAAAGTCGGAGAAGAAGATTCAGATTCTATATTTAAATGGAATTTATTTTAATAAGCTTAATTAATTTTATTATTCTCGACTTCATCTATTTATTATAACACAGTTCATATGTTTTAAAAAGATTTAATATGAATATTTTTTATTTAATTTTCAAAATTTACTTATATTACTTTGAGAAGATTTATAATTTATTGATAAGTCTTCTATGAAAGCTATACATGACTAATGTTTCACTTTTACAAGTATTTAGATTTTAATATTGTTAATACTTAGATTTACAGTTTAAATTGAAAAAAATGTTTTTAATGTAAAGAAATGATTAAATGCTTACTTGTGTTGATTAATTTAGAAAAATTAATGTACCTCAAACAATGTTCATGAAAAATCAAGAAATGATTCAAATATTGGCTTATCATTCTGCATTATTTATAGAATATATATATATATATATATATATATATATATATATATATATATATATATTTATACTATTTAATAATGTTTTCATATAATTATAAGAATCTAACATGCGTCTTGTGCTTATTTTTCATTTATTATCTTCATTTTGATTAAATTCAGTTCTAAAAATGCATTGTTTTCTCTTATTTCATAGAACATTATGAAGGATTTACATACGTTTTTAAGAAAGGTACATAATTTCAATAAATTGTCTTTTAAGATTGGAATTTTTTAAAAAGATAAAAATATTAATAACTGGCCACAGTGAGATAAAATAATTTATTAAATTTTATTTATATATTTAATTGTGGAAATTCAACACTGAAACTATTTTTATTATTACACCATACTAGAGAGTAGTCATTTGAAAACTATAAATGATAAGATAATGTTCAAATTAACGATAAATGCTGTAATTTAAATTTCGAAATGGTGCAAACTATGTATTATATATTAACAAAAGATCACACACACACAAAATCTTTATATAGGTTTCATACCGTTTCAATTCCGAATGAATTCTTACCATGGAAGAAACTTTAACAAAACTTACAAAAAGATTTTATGTGTATTTAAATATCGTTTCATTTGCAATAATTTGAATTTAGAGTTTTGTTATTTTTAGCAGTTTCAGTTTACTTAAATACTCACAAAGCATTGCAAAACTCTTACGTAAAAATAACTAAAAGCCTCGTGTTGTGAATTATTTGACAATAAAGTTTAAATTGTATAATACAACTGAAAAAATTACAAGCAGGACAAAATTTCATCATGGTATAATTGGTAATTCGTCGTCTTTTGTTAATATATAATATGGTTTGAAATAAGGAGTTTATTTATATAAAATATATAATACATATAATTTAAATTGATAATTTTTCATTTAAAAATAATGATTTTTTTATTAATTAATTGCAATGTTCTTATTTAGCAATTGTTTGCATATGGAGATAAAACATATCATCCCACCCCACAGAATTGTCAACATTCAGGACTGCATGATAAATATTTTCAGAATTCTCAATTGTATATTCTGACTACTGAAAGGTGTATTAGGAGATTTATTTTGAGCTGCAGCCTGTCAAAAGCAGTCCCGAACACAGAAAAATAATGGAATTTTCCCGTAATCAAAATAAAATTTCCTTTTTCTGCTTCTGACGGTGGCCACGATTTTCGTGGATTCATCCAAATTCATTATGATACCCCTCCAGTTTTGCCTATAAAGATTCGGGCTTAAAATAACAGAAAACATGTTTTTTGTTGAATGAAAGTTACACCACGACTTAAGCACAGCCTTTGGGAGTGGTGGAAGCTTATGAAAAGTAACACCTCTGTCTGGGCGATGGCGACTTGCCAAGGATTAAGCGACATCTGCTTCGCAAACACAGTCCACAGAGAAGAAAAAGAAAAAATAAAGTGGAAAGACATCTGTATGGAATTTCACCCACGGGTTCGGTTGAAAACAGATTACGGAAACCAGCAACAGAGAGATTACGTGCAAAATCAGACAGATTCAGACCAGAGATTTGAACGAGGGTCACTCATGGACCGGAGTGTGGTAATGCTGTTTCTGGAATCGAAATCCGCCGAATTAAGTCGGTTGCTGTAACAAGCTTGTCTGATAGGTGGCTCATTTGTCTAATATGTTTCGGAATCAGTTTCTATTTTGAGAATTAATTCGCACTCTTAAAGGGTTATTTAAAAGAGACATATTTCATGTGTTAGATATTTATAACAAGTTTTGGTCGGATTTCTTAAAAAGTGATTCATTTTTAGAGGTTCTTATAAGCTATAGATAGATAAATGTTATAAATATACATATTTTAGTCGTATTTTTGTGAATATTATTTACATTAGTAACAAAAATTTATACAAGGAAAGCAATTTAAAAAAAATAATGGAATTTTATTATGATTAGGAAACATGTTCTAGCTGTTATTTCAGCACAATTATGATCAAAGATTTTTTATAAGAAAAAAGGCCATCATTTTTTTATTAGAAAGTTTTTGTCAATTTGTACAGTAAAAGCTATTAACTATTTGTACCCTTTATTCATATATACTTAATGAGGAATAAAATTAAAATAATTTTAAATTATTACTATTAACAATAATTAAGAAGGTTAGAGTGATTAGTGATATAAAAATAAGCTTTAATGCACGTCGTACCTTTTGAATTTTGAGTATTTTTCTTTTATGTTTGTATGATTGACTATCATACAGTATAAATGCAGTATTATTATTAAAATGCTGTAAATAATATTGTGATATGCTGTATAAATAGTATTATCGATTTTATTGTAAGCAGTCATTATTTGCATTATTAAAGCCGTCATCTTTTGTATTAAAAATTAAATTTTAGACAAAAAGTTAATTTTGTAAACAATATGTAATATAATTTTTTATTAAAATATTAGGAACCAGCTAGATAAATTGTAGTGATTAAAAGCATATTCAATTACAGATTTCTAAAGGAAAATAAACATAATCATAGAATATAAATTCTGAGACATTTAAAATCTATATTCTAAAATTTACTTGAAAAATTCTAAACTTTATTAAAAAGTAACTAAATTGTACAATTATTTATTAAGGATAAGTAATCGTGCTGAAAATTGCAGACAATATTAAATTTACAAATGAACATTAAATAGAACTATTTTTAAAGTTAATACATAATATGAATTTTATACATTTTAAGAAAGCATTTATATAGATATACTCATACAATCTTTATTAGGCAGCTTTACATTGATTTATCAAATTCTACAAACAGTTTTCGACGATTACAATTTAATTGCAATTGATTGATTATTATTCAAATTTTACATAATTCGTCAAACCACTTAAAGTTATTGCCAATATTGGCATACCCAAAAATACATTTATTTAACCCTCAATCGCCAGTGAAAGTGATTAGCGAGAAAGAACTCGCTATTAGCGGGAAAAAATTTAAGGTAGCTCGTGAACCAGAAAATTCTGAAAAACCTGTTCTAAAGCATAAGATTACATTGAAGCATATATTTAAAGCAGTCATACTTTAGTGTTTTTATAATCATACTCGTTGCTAATATTGTAGCTGAATGGTTAGCACTCTGGCTTACGATTCAGTAGTTCAGGGATTCAATCCCTGCGTTTGGCGAGATTGTTCGTAATGATTCAGAATCTACTTTTAATTGTAAAACTCTGTCTAGTTTGCGATTTCATGCAGAAAATAAGTGTATATCGTCAATCGACGATGGCCATGTGTGTTTCTTTTAAAATTTAAACGTCAGATTTTTAATTACAAATTTCTAATTTGCAACAGAGATTAATATCAGCTTGTATTTTTCAAAGTTTAGAGATACAAACAAACTTTAAAGCAGGAGAAATCTCAGTTTATAATACTTCAAACCGTTATGTTCCAAAATATTTAGTATTATTTAGTTTTCATAAATATTTATCATTAATCATATTCTTTTTCATCTTCTTAATGTTCATTTTAGAAAGTTCGCTCCTATTTAGTATCTACTTTTATCTCACCGATTCCAAAGATGTTCTCTCATTTTAAGCGATAATCATCTCAGCTTGTGAGCGTATTTGAGTAATTACATACATGTTTGGATTATAACTTCCATAAATTTTGTTATATTTCATGTATTTTAAAATGTACTATTCCGTTTTTCCTCATAGCTAAATATAAATATGCCTCATTACATTTCACAAGTACAGTATAGGATCCAGTATTCGGCTTCCCCAAAACCGGCATTTTACAGATTGTAATTTTTTTTGTAAGTTTAAAAAATATTCCCGACTTAAAACTTCGTTCTTTCTTTCTATTTGCCAGCTTGCCTTATAGTAAAAAAATATAACTTTTTTCTACAATCTTTCTTGAAGGAGAAAGCAACGAATTTTGTGATTTTCGGCTGTCAGAAGAAAAAGAAATGATCCAAGAATTGTCAGAATATGCCACAAAAGCATTTCAAGCGAGGAAATAATCAATGAAAAAAACCATACAAGATTCCTTAAATGCCGACATAAATGGTTCGACTGTGCTTCAGATAACTGATGACGAGATCGTCAGCGAAGTGCACAATAGCTCTTGTTACTATAGTCACAGATTCTTCAAGTTCTGAGGATACCGATGTAGAGGAAACAGAAAATACGGAAAACATTTCCATTGACCGTTGTCTAGAACTAACGAAAGAACTTATCCACGGAATGGAACAAAAAACATTTTTTAAGGATCATGATATTTTGTCTGTATATAAAATACAAAAAACTTTAATGTCAGAATAACCAAAGCATTTAAAATAAAACAAAAAAAATTAGCGATATGTTTTCATCAATAAGCAAAAAATAATCTTATTTTCCAAATTTCTAAATATTTTATTATTTATATGTGTGTATATCTTTCATTAAAATATATTAACGATATAGTTATTATTTTTCCTCCCACAAATTATTTCATGGATGGAGAAAGGGTGTCGCGATTTTTTGCAAATGGTTATTGAAAGTTTCGGCAGCGATCCGAAAACCGAAAAATTCCAGGAACAGAAAAATGCTCGATCCCGAGGTTGCCGAATAATGGATTCTATGCTGTATTATGACATTGTTACTATTAAAAAAAGGATGTAGGTTATCACTTACCTTATGCACTACATGACAAAATCAGATGGCTATGACCACAAACATCATAGTTTTTTGTTAATATAATCTTCCTACATCTGCTTTTAGGTGAACATGGGTATTTTTGTAATAGTAACTACATGTTCTCTCTGTCCACTAAGAAAATAGGTCTCGCAATATTTCTACGCCACAGAAGCAAAATACGCTTCATTTTCGACAGGGGAAGCCAAAAGAAAAGCATTGACCTATTATTGGATATTAAATACTTAGAGAATAATATGAGCAAAATGCTTTGAGAATAACCTAAATACCACCAATTCATAACACCTTTAATGCCCATTTAAAATGGATAGCTCTTGTTACTATAGCAACTGCCATTAACCAGATTATTTTGCGGGAGCTGTTTTATTTGACTGGAACTATTCTTGTGATAAATTAAATTTATAGAAATCAAAGCTATTCTAAAACGTTTGTAAAAACTTTTTTATGTGGTATAAGTCTATTTTTAAAAGTAAATGTGAATTATAATTTTTATAAATTAAAGAAAAAAATATAGAAAGCACTGTTCAATTTCTAAACTAGTTATAAAAAAGTTATTTATTATTAAATAAATGGCACTGGCAAAAAAAAAGATTATTTATTATGGATGTCCGATAATCGTATTGCGCCATCTCTTAAAATTACTCTTGAGAATTTGTGTGCCGATTTTCACCTGAAAAGAAGATGAAAAGTTTGTGATTGTCTTCATAACAATGTTCTCAAAATTAATTGGAAAGGCATCAATTGTCAGAAGAAATCGAAAGGGTGAATTTTTTGCAGATTAATGTCAATCAAAATTAGGCACAGTTTATTAGATAATTGAACAGAAAAGAGCTTTTACAGTTCACTTTAACGCTTAGTATTCGCAGATTTCTCGTTAAAAATTTTCACCAAGGTATTGTTTTGATCATTGATAACCAAGACTTGCATTATTTGCTTGGAAATAAACAATCACAGCCCAATTTATCTTCTGAATATTCATTTATTCTAATGGAATTTACAAAAAGATAAGGGCAACTTCTATTGCATGCTTATGATTTCAGGAATGGAGTATAGACGAGTTCACTTTATATTCCTCCAATAGATTAATACTCCAGGATGGCTCGCAACACCTTCTTTTGTGACTGCGATTTATTAAGGAGGATTTTGTTGAGAATTCCTTGCTATTTCTTGATTTTGTGATAATTGTAGATCTCGTGGACTTGGTATAGCATCTGCACCATATGGAATCAGAAACAACAGCATAGATTAATACATCCTTTTGTAACTTATACTATATTGTGAAGGTAACGTATGAGTTTGCTTTTAAAACACTCATCTAATCACATTTCAAATATTCTTGGTACGAATTCTTCTGAGGAAAGTAGAGCTGAGGTTGTTTGTTAATATATCACACAACATTTTCTGACAACTCAGAATCTTGAATTGTCAGAATAATTTAGATTAAGTCCTTAAAAGAAAAGTTGGTTGATCTTGTGCGTTCGAAATTTATCACATCGTTGTTGCCAAAGGACCCTTTTGGAAAAGAAACGAAATTAAAATTCTCACAGCCTGACGTCATACAGATTGTAGGGTTCTTGCCAAACGATTTTTAAGTAAGGAAACTATAAACCACTAGTCTAATAGCAGTTTTCCGTATTCTTCGCAGTCTTGATATATAGAAGAATCTAGATTGCTTATAGAGTTATTGCTATAGAGCTATAGAGTGAATTATGCTTCAGCGGCTCGTTAGCTTTACGCCGCATTCCACTAAAATTAGTAAAGTGAAATATCATTTTCTGTGGTTGGGAGGGTGACCACGCAGTACTCTCCATCACTGGATTGGTGGAGCTCTGTGGGTCCACGATAATTTGTGACGCTCAAATTCCTTCTGCTGGTATGGTGTGAATGGGGATAACAGAATACCAGCTCAGATGTTACCTCATCATTTAAGGTGGTTGGTGATAGGCAAGCATTCCAAATACGTTAACTTAAAGTACAATCCATGCCAGCACCTTTATTATGTATGCATAGTTACTTAATGATTTCTAAATAAGTATTGGTGAAATTTGCATAGACAAGTAATTGTTTTCCTTCGTTGAATAACATTTGTGATGCCTTATGTGATAATACCTTTTGTGAAAGTAAATGATTTATGTTCACACATTGTTCAATACGTTTTGAAGAAGACAAATTATGAATGCTATATTTTTATTTTGACTTCCTAACGGTCCATTTAAGATATCAACATTTTTGGACAATAAATAGTGAATATTTTCAGTAAATGAAGAGTCATGGATTTAATATAGCTATATATTTAATTAAAATATTTTATAATTAATTTAATAAACAAAATAACTGTTTCTGATAGTTGTTTGAAAGTAACACAATTGTAAAAATCAAATCTGAACCGAATATTAATAGAACTTATATTAATTCGAAATCTAACTCTTATTATGTACTTCAGTTTTATTGATAATTACTTGACCCTTGGTGATTCAGTAGCTTCACGCTGTTTCCCGTTAAGATCAATAAAATGAAGCATTATTTGCTGTGGGTGGTGATTTGGAGGGTGGCCACGAACTCTCCCTCACTAGTTTGTTGGAGATCCGTAGTTGTCCATGTTAATCTGTGACTTTCATAATACCTTCCATTATGGACATAGATGTGAAGAGCAGGGTGCCAGCTCAGGTGTGATTTCATCTCTTGACGGTAGTTCAAATTCGCTAGGTGTTTGTTATGGGAAAGTTTTCAAAACCCATTAACCTTACGGAACAGTCCAGGCCTCGCCTGCACTGCTATGTATGTATAAATTCTGTTATTCCCATAAATAAGTAATCGGCAAGGTAAGTGCATTATATATGTAATAACTACGTGTTATAATCTCGGCAAATATAAACAACTTTTAAATTATATGCTGTTATTTGTATTTTAGTTAATTTTATTTCGCTGTGTTGTTGCTTATGACACCTGGACAATCCAAGCTCGCTATGCCTTGGCTATGCGAATTTAAATCAATTGGGAACGTCTTTATTTTTAATTAGAGCACCACGAAGGTGAAAGTATGTCTTTGCTCTTTTTTAAATCCTCCGATAGATGGCACCTTCAGAGAATCCACTTCCTCAATTTTGGCATTGATCTGAAAGGGAGGAAATTTTCTCCAGACCATTTCACCCATGGTAACTGCTCAATGACGACCACAGGACTTTCGAATCCACGGATTTAACGAGCATGTACATCGCATGTACTCGGTGGATTTTTGGCGGTATTGGGAATCGAACTCAACCCTTCCGGAGGGAAGGCCGATGCCCTAAACACTAGGCTATCACTGCCCTTCATTTCACTGTGTTTCATGTTATCAACCATGTAATATTTATCTAGTATATACACATTCCATATAAAAGTAACAATACATGATAAATACCACCTACCCTGTCTAGTGGTCAGGCACTCTGCCTGACAGTGGATAGGGAGGTCCTGAGTTTGAATCCCAATTCGGGTATGGATGTAATTTCTCTTTTTGTCTATCCTGTCTTTGTATGAATGAGTTGTAAATGGTTTCCTACCCTATAAACGGGTCCCTATGGCATGTGTGTATTGAGGAAGTTGATCTTCACACCAAAAATATGGTTTCGTTGGAAAAGTGGAACAGCGCACCCAATAATTCCAGCCTAGCTGTCACAAGACAACAACAATACTTGATAAATGGTTTACATATGATCCATTAATCGAACTTACGTTTCAAAATTCTTATTAGTAACAAAAATGCACTAGTATTGTAAAATAGTACCACAATGATTCGTAATATTCAAAGATTACAGATCTACAACAGAAAATATATTTGAATTTTTCCTGTTTTTAATATTACTCATACAAACAAAAAAAGTACGACAAAATTTGTAAATTTACAAGATTTTACTTAAATTTGATGTATTCGTTTAATTAAGATTATAGCGTGCAAATTCCAGCCTTCGTAGACGATGAACAGCAATTAGTATAGATTAACGAACCAGCGGATGCTTCGGAGGCAGCAATATTCTCTGAACAATAGTTTGGAAGACATTGATGGTAGCCCCTTAATTCACTTGGTTGGTTGGTTGCTCAGTGGTGGTACGTCTATTCTCCCAAACGAATCTCCGCTGCCGTCTCGTTCACCTCTGTCATCTATGGACTGTGATGCACCATATTTGCCACGTCATCTATTTGGACAGTCCCATTTTGCCATGCACGTTATACTTTTATGGTAAAGCTCCTCTTAAACCGCAGACAAGGAGATCTGCTGGTGCAAACGTAAATGGTATACTTTTGCCACGGTGGCACGTGAATAGTTCACTAACTTAGTCGTTTCGGAGATTCTTCCACACTTTGTCCGAAAACCAGTGATCATGCTCGTTTGGACGTCTGATAAATCTGCATATTTCTGCTTTGCAACAAAGATTGCGATATTTCCTGAAGCCCTCACACAAGCTTTATATACACTCTACTGCACTGTACTTCTACCTACCCTCTGTGATTAGTAATTTAACGTTGACCTCGAAAGTACGTTGTGTGGTTTCATTAATGTGATTAAACTGTGTACGATAAAAACATACGCATAACACATAAGGAAATAAGGGCTCATCATGGCCTAGAGGTTAAACAGCGCTCTTCAGAGCATTGGGTTCAACCCTAGCCTCTGTTGTTCAACGGGAGAAGATGTTTCTTTTCTGCATGGTTTTGGTGTAGGTGCTCTGGAGTTTTGTAGGTGTTTTCCCTTGCAATACGACAATATCAACCACTATCGATGAAAAAGCCCTCCTGGAAATCAATTATACAGTGGATGTTAAAACATTTTACAATAGATTTAGGTAATTAGGCAGTACCGATGCACGGGGTGTAAAAATGCATTATCTCGTTATATTCTGTCTCTATTTTGGTTGAAATAATTGAGAAAACTTTGTCTTAAAAATATTTTATTATATATATGTTCAAATATACTATCGCAAAACTTGTTCAAAATATTTTACCGATTTGAATGCAACAGGATAAAGATTAGAAATATCAAGAAGGATTTCTGTCCATATTATGAAAAAATATTTCTACAGCTGAATTGAAGTAAATTCAATCATTAAATTTCTATTGAAATAGGAAAAATTCTATAAAAAGGCCAGAGTCTTTTTGTTCTTTAACAAATGTTTCGAGAATGCATTTAGAATGCATATCAATCAAAATTTTTATATTCATTCATTAAAATTATTAAAAGTTATCTTCCCATTGTTCATTGGAAATAATATTTTTTTTTTAATTCCTTCCTCCACTTTCTTACGTGACTTGTAAAAATATGTAATAGCATTTTCACACTGTAAATCTGAATCAAATTCAACCATTTTTTTCTCCAGTGTTTGTTCAAAAATTCTTCATTAATTATGAAAAACTAATAAAACATTTTTTGTAAATTATTGTAAAAAATAACGATAATTGATTTGCATAAGAAGAGTTAATGCATTGCAAAAGTGACATATGTATATATACACACACATATATATTATATATCATATATATATATATATAATATATATAATGAATACATACTTATATATTGTAATTATAAATATGCATTTAAATATGGGGAATCATTATGAACTTATAAATAATTAATTCAGATTTTCCATCAAATATACTATCTCTTTACAAGCAGTTATTAAAATAGATTAACACATACTAAATATAAAATAAAATTACACACTACTACATTTAATATAATGCATACTATATAACTATATATACATATTTATCTGACGAAGTGAAATGCTTTTAAGGAAATATACAAATATATTTAGAGAGTAATTTTTTTTTGTATTATCAATCTCTTTTTCTGTAAATGAAATATCTTCATTCAATCACATGTTGAATTATTTTATTTTTTAAGTCTTTGCATTAATATGCCATCAATAAGTAAAAATTATTTAAATATAAATTGAAAAATTGTTTTCAATTTTTTAAATCAGTGCATTACTATGTCACCAATAAGTAAAAATTACTTAAATATAAATTAAAAATTGTTTTCAATTTCAACATTTTGCTGTCATTTGGTTCTCGGAACAGTATGTTGCAATTTCCAGTGAAAAAAGCTAGTTAAGCTCCACCCACCCACATTCTGTAACTTAATTTCTTGACCAATGAAACAGAAGAGGATTGATTCTGTTATTATTTTTATCCTAATACCAGGCAGAACAGTTGACACACCACCCCTTTTTAATTCCCTTTGGCCGGGACACTTACGAAAACAGGGATGACGCATTGCGGGCTTAATCACTTCTATTTAAGGAGGGTGATCTGCCTGACCAACGATTATTAAGCACGACAACCAAACTTGAAGATCGTGACCAGCTGCTCAGGACGAACGCGATCTTCTCCTCTTGACTTTGCAAAATGTTTAAGGTAAGTTCTTAATTCTAGAATGCAGTTTTTGTATGCATTTCTTTCGTTTTGAGTCACATTTCATGGTGTCACATTTACCACATATCAATATCGCTTCATCAATTATCATGGTATTTTGTTTAACTAGATAGAAAATAATGAACAGAAATCATTTAGATAAATTTCGGGAGATTTGGGAAACTCTATTTCAGCATTAAAAGTTCTTTCTGTATTCTTATTTTTTATTAAACTATTCATCATTGCAAAAAACGGTTATAGATAAAAGTTCAAAGATTGAATCACAAATTTATTTCATTATGAATAAGATAAAATTTCATTTACGTCTTATAAATAATGCCAATTAAATATTATGTCATAGATATAATATAATATGAATATAATATATGTAAATTATGTCTCATAATTTCGAAATTTATTATTTGATTCATCAGTTTTACAATATTTTTGAGCAATACAATTTACAAATTAATACCTCAAGAAAAATTGAGCAAAAAATTAGATTTTTAAATTTCCTATTTTAATAAGCGTATTAAGATCTCCAGTCTATTCAGGAGCAATTTTTTGTTGATGTGAAAGGATCAGCTGTAAATTAGTGCTTTTAATGCCTACAATTGTCTTAGAGATGTGCGACTTTTAATTTGTTCAGGTGGTGATCTTGATGATGTGTGTGGCCGCTAATGCCACGGATGCCGCGTCCCTCCTGTCTCCGAGTAGGATCATGAAGAGGGGAGACACTATCCGAGTGTGTGGACCCATGCTGGTGGACACTCTCAGCATCCTGTGCAACGGGGAATATTATGATCCCAGCGAATCAAATCCCTCCGGAACCGGAAAGAGAAGTTTCATGTCCCAATCTGCACCCCTGGGTAAGTGGACACATTTTATTTCATCGAAAGTATGAATAAAATGTAAACATTCCAAATCTGTTACAGATCATTATTAGGACAATATTTGATCTAGATCTGCATGGTAAGTGGACAATTTATGATGCAATTTTAGTAGAGAAGATCATTTTCCATGCATTCCATAAAAAATAATTTTAAATGAAATCTTTCAGCCACACAGATTTGAATCGGTTTTTATTTTTAGTATTATATATTTGAAATTATATACTTATATTTTAGAGACACACGATCATATATTTCTAAGTATTTATTAATTCTACAATTGATATTATAAATTATGTTTTGGGGGGGGGAACTAAAGCTTGAGCCATTTCATGTTTTGTGTAAAGATAATTGTAATATCCAAAGAAAAAGAATAGCAGTTTATGCATACATTTTACTTGTGAAGAAATGTATAATTTTCAATTATTTCCAATATTTAATATTGTTGAAACTAAGTAATCACTTAAGATAACAAATATCTTTCAGGAAATAGTACATTTCTTTTAATAAGAATTTTTTGCGAAGTTTTGAGTCATGAATTCTAAGAAAAAACGAGGAAACATTTCCGAAATTAATAGTTATAAATCATTATTTACATGGTTTTGCATTAGAAATGGGGGAAAATAAAGTTTCTATTATATTATTATAGTTATCTCGCACAACAATTACAGCGTTCTTTCTTAAGTTTATGACAAGTAAGGCACCATATCTGTATTTTTAGATATTATACTTTATTCTGTATAATATTTTACATATACATTATATAATATTTCATAGAAAATTTTGAAAATAAAAAGAATTCATTTATTTATATTTTATAAATTTGAAAGTACAAAATGTATTTAAGTATTTGAATTTCGAAAGTTTAAAATCAAATATTACAATTCTTTAGTAATAATATTATAATATAGTTTATTGAATAATAAATTATCAGATAGTTCCAACTTACTAGCTAGCTGAAAGACAATTGAAATATAAAAGTTAATTATTTCTAACTAAAGTAATTAACTTTGATTTGTTTAAGTATTATTTTTTATTTAAAAAAATAAGCAATGTTTTATATGTTTAATGCTTAAAATATCAAAGTTAGTTATTTAGAAGATTTTTAATTCATTGTTTTGATTTTATCATAAGCAAAAGTTTTGATTTTTGAGGAGTAAACAAGAAAGCTATATGAATACTCTGAAACAAAAAGTACATAAAAAGAGAAATTCATCACCTAGATACATAAAATATTTTAAATTAATTCTAGTGTATTTGTTTCACTTTGAAATTTTATTATTTAAATGAAATAAAGAAAAAATATTCAAGAAATATAGAAATCTTATAAAGATTCTACTCTGCCCGTATGAAAAATAATACAAATTAAAGTAATTTGTCTTTATTGTTTTTACTATAATCGATAAATGAAATTTTTCACTTTGCAAACCAAGAAAGTTGCGTCAATTATCCATAAACGTTTCAGATATACAATTTTGTCACGTGATTTTAATCTTAGCTTCAAAAACTAATAACTTGATAGTTTTACTTATTTTTATTTTTTTTGTATTGTTTTTATTTATCACATTGTTGCTTGTTTTGTTTGATATGTTGCTTGTAATTAATAAAGGCTAATATAATGATTACATAAAAAGTTTATTGTAACTATCGTGTAGCTCTTATCTAAAAAAAAATCAGAAACAATTTTCTTGCTATGCAATAATTTTTTAAATAGTTATTTGCTTTTTATTTACGATAACTGATTATTTATTTACCGAATGTATGAAATATTACATACATAGCAAAATATAAAATAAACTGCTATTATTTATTATAATTTCATCTTATTTATGAGATTCCTTTCAATTTCTTTTGCATGTTTGAATATTATTTAACAAATATATTTTAAAATGTCAACAAATGTATTTTATTCGATTTAAAAAAATGTACCTTCCGTAAAAATTTTGAAATTCTAATTAGACTCCAGTGTTTTCATATATAGAAAAATTGCTGTTGTCAATTACCGTAATGAAATATTTTCATATCTAATATCTAAATTTGAAATATCAATTCACATACCTAAATTCATATAACTAATCATTGAAATGTATTTCAATTCACACATTGTAAGTTTTTTCGTTAACTGAGCCTTTATTCCATCGAAGCATAAATTATTAAAGAAATTAACAAGAAATGAGTATTTCCTTTAACTGAAATGAATTTATCCCACACCGATAAATATGTTATCGACTCTTTTTTTTTATGAAAATTTCAACTGTTAATAATGTAAATTACAGAAATGAACAAAATTTATGCTGCATAAAAGTTATTATCTTTCAGCGAAATGCAGAAACTTTATTAAAAATTATTTTTATTATATACAAATTTAAGCATCATTGCAATGTTTTAGTGAGAGTGATATATTTTCTTATCTTTTCTTTTTTTAAGAAAGTGAATTGAATTATGTTTTCAATTTTCTTTGGTGTTATATTTACTTTACTCTATTAATTTATTGTTATGTACTACTTTGTCGAATAAATTATGAAGCAATTTGAATGCATTAAAATTAAGTTAAAGTTAACTATATACATATGCTAACATTATTCTATTAATAATTTGGAAACCAAAATTTCTAATTATAAGATTTCTTTGAGATTACTTTCATTATGGTAAAAATAATCTCTTTAAAAATTTGAACTTCTTAAAAAAAAGAAAAAAAAAATTCATAGTATTGTATTTTATGAAATAAAATTTGCTGAAAAATATAAAATTTTTGTTCGATGATTTTTTGTATTTCTTTTTTTTAAATACAAGGTTTATGATTTAGTAATGCTAATTCACAAAATCTTTTCCCATTATTAATGATCTCTTTCATAAATATTTGTCTTGAAATATACTTTGACTTGTATGATTGAAGAAATTCAATTAATAGCAGATTCAGAAATAGCAGAATTTTTGTTTTTTTTACTGTGCATTTTAGCTAATATTTTTTTAAATACTAATTATATAATGCAAATTAGTTTATGAAAAAATAAAGCTTATGAATTTTAAGAAAAAATATAAATCGTTTCATATTTTTCGAATTTATAGATATCAAAATCACAAGTGAGAGATATGAACTTTTCTCGTAAGAAAAAAATTTTAATTAATATCTTAGCATGATATTTTATTGTATAATATATTTACCAATAATATAAACTCATACATGAACAGATGATTGTATTAAACCAAATATTCTCAAAATAATAAAATTTGCATAATTTCACGAAAATGCTTCAGATTGTAATTTTTTGTTATTGTTAAAACTTTTTGGATTCAAATTTTTACCTACAATATATTTGACTACAATATTTTAGTAGAAGAAATGAATGTCTAATTAATTTCTTATTCAAATAAAATATATTATTCAAATCAAATTATATTATTATTCTAAATTTGAAGCATTTAAAAAAATTATCAAAGAATTTCCTGTTTAAACAAAATATTATGAGCTAAATAAATGAAATGGCGATGTTACAATTTATGTTCAATGAAATCAAAATTCTTCTCAACTAACTGTTTGAAACTGCTAGAATTAAAAGAACACCAAATATACAAACAGAAAATTCTAGTATTAATGAGTGAAATAGTATGCTTCGATCTCCAAGGAAATTAGAATATAAAGACAGAAAAACTAACCACAAATTTAAGTATTGACATTTGATTTCACATCATTTTAATGTGTAATTTTTTGCTTTTTTTAAATTTCCTCAATTAGTTACTAATTAATTACTAGTGAAACTTTTATTATTTTGGATAATTATTAAATATTAATTTCATCAATTCATCACAAATAAAGCTGCTAAGATAAAATAGTATTTAACAATCTAAAATAAATTCAAAATAGTCTCAGAAAAATGAAGCATTTAACTAAGAAAAATTTATTTTAAATTTTATCAGCTATCGTTCTGGAAATGAATATTTACTAAATGTTTGTGCATATAAAAAAATTTATAAATTTTTTAAATCAATGTCTCTAATACAATTGAGAACTAAAGATTTTCATATTATGATAATTTTAAGGCTTCTTGACTTTTATTTCCTTGGAGTATTTTATCATTTTTAGAAGACCAATAATAATTTTGAAAAGGAATACTCCCAATTATTCTAGGTTTTAGCAATTTATGGAACAAAGAGGAGTAGCAAAGGAAATGACTGCTAAGCAAAATCATTTAAAAAATTTATAGTCATTACAAAATTCATCAATTGTTTGGAAAAATAAGGTTTTTATTGACCAACCTCTTCTTAAATCGGTATGAATCTTTTCTTAAAAGATTTGGGTACTTTGTTAACTAAATTGTGTTTGGAATAGTTTTTTGCCATTTATATCTCTGAATAATGATTTGTACAATCTAGCTGTTCTTAGGTGTCTGATATCTTTTGGCTATTGCTATTATTCTCCTCACGTGTAATTATTGTTTCCAGATTAAAAGATCTATGAAATTAATTATATAATCCAAAATCTGTAATATTTCAACAACTGAAAAATACATCAAATTAAAAAAAAAAATGTATCCAACCATTTTACACTTCAACAATTATATATATATATATATATATATATATATATATATATATATATATATATATATATATATATATATATATATATATATATGTATATATATATATATATTATAAATATATATTTCTTATTTCTTGTATAATGGCCATGGAAGCCTGATTGAAAAAAGATTTCTTCTTATTACGAAAATCTGGTGATTTCTATTTCAGACTTAACCAAAGATCTCTCTTGTTCATTAATGGTATTTGGGGCATGTGAAATATATTATGTTTGCAATATCCTCCGTGTGAAATGATACCTCTCGGGATGCCAAACTAAGTATAAGGTTCTTCTGCTTAATCTCTTTCTAAATTTAGGAAAACTTAAGCTATTTGTGTCAATTACATACCGACAAACTTAAATAAGTTGCCATCAGTTTTATCCCTTGTTGATGATATTCTCCTAGAGACCAATCATTAAAAAAGTAAAAATATATTCCGTGTATGCCACTTGTTTTACAACAAAAATTATGACACATGACATACATATCATTTATATACATTGTGAAAGCACAAACATGTTTGCTTATTTAGTAATGGAGCAGAACAAGACACACATATTCGATAACAGGTTGCCATTTTTTTAAAAAAAAATTTCTGCAGATCAAAATAACGTGAAAACTGAAACATTTCAATTTTGTTTTTCTCTAGAACCTTACATAAGATGGTTTTCTCCCGTTCTTCCCTCGAGAGGACAGAAAGAGCGAGGACATGCAAGCCTGGACATGCCAAATCCTCACAAGCGTTACACAAGAGGTGTCGTGGACGAATGCTGCTGGAACGCCTGCTCTATAGCAACCCTGCTGTCCTACTGTCGCCCTAGTACGGTCGAAAATGTTGCCTGATCAAAGACAACCTAGCCGCAATCTCAGAATAAACGGAACTCTCTGGACATGGACCCTGATACATGGACACAGTTTATTTTTCTATCTTACATGGTTTCTAGTCAAACGTGCCATGGTGCTAATTGTGTATGTGTAATTTTTTCTACATAAAGAAACCGACCTGTTTTGATTATTGGTGTTGATTTTCTGATTTAAAATTATACTCTCTTATCATACAAAATAGAGTCTCTTTAATTGAAATAGAGACATTAAAGGGTATAAATTCGACGTACTCTATATTACTTTAACTGTTGAAATAAAACTAATCTTAGTTGGGTGTAATTCATAAAACTCCCTTAACAACTTTTACCTAATTTTAAATATTTTATCATTTAAATTTTGAACATTACTCTTTTAAAATAAAAACAGATAAAAATAACTTATTTTAACAAAATGTTATTAAATTAACAGAACAGAATATATAAAAATTTGTGTTTATTATATTCACATGCTTTTTTTTTATATATATATAAGTAGAGTTTTAATTTATGATAGCTGTTTAATTTTCAATATAAGTTACATTTTATACATTTCTCTTTTTTATTATAGTTAGTAGTAGTAACAGTTTAAATATAAATAAATATCCATGTAATATTTATGTAACTTAAGTAATTGTTAATTTTATTTGTTCAAAAAAGATCGTGAATTTTGAGTATTTAATAAGAGGATGACTTTTTTAGATTTTGTTTAACAATTGGAGCAATAAACTCAAAAATTTATAATTTTATTTTCAGAGAGTTTCACGATTAATTTATCATTATTACAATAACATTCACGAAAAGTAGTACTCCTAAACATTTTTTCAAAGTATAAAATTTTCAAACTTATCTTAATATTTGATAATTATGATAAAAATAAAGAAATACATTATATTGAAAAATATATAACTGCCAAACTAAACTAAAAATTTTAAATATTAATTAAAAGTTTTATACTTCTTTCTCTAATATTTCCAAACATTTAATTTTTTATGATTGCTTTAGGTAAAAAATAATTTTATTAGCAATTTTAATAAGTAAACATGGATATAACTTTTCCGATATGAATAAAAATGAAGAAAGCAGTACATTCTCTTCCAATGGGTTGATGTTCTTTAAATCTAATTTTTCATATGATTACATATTCTAATAATGAAGAAAATGATATAAGAAAATAGCAATTATTTCGGAGAACTAATATGACATTAATTTATCCGACGAAATTTTAAGGTTATAAATATTAAGGAAAACCAAAAGTTACTACAGTACTCAAGACTAATTTAATTAAAATCAAAAAGAATATGTAATTTGAATTATAAACTCTTCTTGGATTAGATCTATAGTTTATTTAAATGTGTTAAATAAAAAATAGTTTATGTTTCAATGCAAAATAAACGGACAGATTAAAAAAGAAAAAACATTATTTTACAATAAAATTGTAAGAATAACGCATGGAGTTCAAAATAAAGTTCTGCTTCTACATTAGTTCAAAAATAGCATTCTAGGAGAAAAAATATATCCTTTAGTAATTTAAGTAGTTACTTTATATTATTCCTGCAGTGTTTTGAGTATAACTATTGAGTCTCTTAAAAACACTCTTTTGGTTGTTGAATGGTCATAAAATGCTTGCTTTTGAAGTTAAGTGTGCAGACGTTCGACTGATTGTTCTTAATGAAGCTTGATAAATCATTAATATTCATTTAATGTTGAATTTTAATGAAAGAACGATGCATATTTTTGTAATTTTGCGATACAATTATGATCTTTATTGAGAAGTATTTTCTAAGTCCAATAATAGAAAATCTTTTACTTAAAAATACTTTGAAATGAAGTGATAAGTCCGTTTTGATAACAAAACCTGAGTCCGGAGTACACACGTCAGGCAATGTTTCCCACGCATGCGCTTACTGAAATGATATGTATTATGTCTTTTGTATGTCTTTTTCGTGTGACTATTTGTAATTTTTCTTTATTAGTAATTTTTCCTAAACTCTTTATAATACCAACTTGTAAAATTCTCTGGGTACTAGCATTGTAGTCATATTTTAAGAAGGTAGCAATACACAGAGCCCGAAAGTACAAACCGAGCCACACTTCATGTTTAAAGAAATGCTTCGCGTTTGTTTGTTGTATTGTTTATACAAAATAGTATTTTTGTGGTATGTGCGCTTAATTAATTGTAAGTAAAACAAAACTAAATTTCTGGTTTAAAAATTTAATATAGTTCATTATTGACTGTGGCTTTAGTTGTAGAGCATTTTTTATCATATTCGTAGTGTAAATTAGTAAAGAAAGAATGTTTTAAAATCAAAAGCTTAAGAAAGTGTATTAGTAAAAGTCGTACTAATAAACAAATCTGAGAGAATATCTAATTTTTCTTAATAAATACTCTTTGTTAAATGAATAATTTATATCATGTCTTATAATTTTCAAATTCCTCAGAATTATTTCACTTTCCTTCTATTACAATTATTATTCATACAATCAGTCGATAAAATTTATTATTTACTATAAACAGATATCAATCAATGAAAAAGTCAATGTTTGAGTTTTATTGAAGAAAATAATTAACATATGTTTGTGTACAGCACTTATTTCCTCTAGCAAAAAAACTAAAGTTGTTTCGTAAGATATTTTCCTTATTTTAGATTGTTATTTAGAACTAATTCATGTCCACGTGGACATATAATTAATATCTTTTGTGTATTAGGTAAATACAAGTTTCCAAATGTTGCTTTATATTTTATAAATTAAAAAAATTTGAAAAAAAAGATAACATTTTTTACAGAAGTGTATATGAAAGATTGCTTAAAAAATGACTAGAAACCATGGTCTAAAGAAGCTGCTTTGCCGCACAACTCCTCATAAATAATAACTGATTTACTTTTGTCACTGTAACTGTGTTTGTAATGTAATACTATAAAACATATTATAGGTATGTGTAATGTCTTATTTAGAACATGTTTGTTTTATTTTGAATAATACCTCAAAGTTTAAGCATTTTTTGAAAATTTACAGAAAATACTTTTTGCATTAAAAACTATTTTATTAAAAGTTATTCCACAATTGAATTTTAGAAAATAACCTGAGCTTCATGTTTACAAAAATAACTTTAAGTATGCATAATTTGTTTTTATTGACTATATTTTAATTTTTTAGTTATTTTAATTGAATTAATCTTTTGATTCATAACCGAAGTTTTTACAAATAATTAAAGTAAGTATAAAAAAGCACAGCTGCTGCATAATCCAGCATGCCAAATTCTGAATTTTTATGGTGACAAAGAAATGTTGCCAAGATGAAGTATTGTGACTTCTCATTATGACGAAAATACTAGGGTTGCCAAAATCGAGTTTTCTACAATATTCTTATAAATCTCCATCTCTATGAAGTAATGGAAACCAGGGTGTCAAATAAACAAGAAAAATCGCCAATTTCAGAATCTGGCATGCTGGATTATACAGCATCTGTTCCATATAATAAGATTTTTGGTGTTCAATCGTTAATAATTTTCCTAACATTTAATAGTAAAAAAAACTAGCAGAAAGTGATAGTTTAAAATCATTCATCGAATAATTTTACCACATATTAAATTCTAATAGAAATAAAATCAAATTATTTATCATAATCAAATTATTATGAATATTAACAACAACAACAATGGCACTACAACCCTGTGTGGGTCCTGGCCTTCTCAATGAGCTTATTCCATCCTGGCCTGTACTCAGCAGCACTTTTCCAATTAGATGTTCCAATAGTGTTAAAGTCCCTATCAAGACAATCAATCAATCTGATTTTGGCCCTACCTCTGGAACGCTTTCCCATTGGCGTTGCAAGAAAGATTTTTTTAGGGGTGCGTTCAGTTGGCATACGAATAACATGGCCAGCCCATATCATCCTTTGTATTTTAATGTATTTGACAACATCAATGTCCTTAAAACTTTTGTATAATTCATGGTTATACCTTCTACGCCATACCCCATCTGTCTCCACTCCACCATAGATGCTTCTCAAAATTTTCCTTTCAAAAATAGTCAAACGTCATTCATGTTTCTTTGTCATGGCCCAAGTCTTTGAAGCATAAGTTAAAATGGGTCTAATAATAGTTTTATATAGTAAAATTTTTGTCCTGTGTTTGATATATTTGGAGGTAAGATATTTTTTTAACCCATAAGATGCACGATTTGCAACAATTACTCTTTTGTTTATTTCGGGTCCCAAATCACCAAAGTTATTTATTTCAGATCCAAGGTAGGTAAAACTGTTCACAGCTTCAAAATCATAAGATCCTATGGTGAATACAGAGCAAGGATGGTTTTGCCTTATGCATGGCATATATTTTGTTTTGCTTTGATTGACTATTAAATTCATTTTATTTGCCTCTCGTACCAATGCCAGAAAGGATTATTTAAATTATGAATATTAAACATAAAGTATAATAACGTACTTCCGAAAAAAAAATAAAACAAATAGCATTGTAAACAAGTAATATAAAAGAAGTTTAAAATCAATTCCAAACTAGGAAAACCAAGAAAAACATTATTTTTTTCTTCGAAATAAAACTAAAATAAATTTACACCCATGTATACATTAAAATTTATTAAATTTTTAGTAAATTAATATTTAAAAAATACTGTATTAACATCAAAAGTGTCATACATTACAAGTTTAAAATAATGTAGTTGAATTTGATTGGCTGGATAAAAGGTATTTGATTAACAATTGAAAATTAGAACAAGATATATACAGGGAGAATGTGAACTAATAGTATGAACTGAATAACCAAATAGTACTGCTAAGTATGTATTACGATAAATTTTTGATGTTGTTAATAATTAAATGTGTGAGGATAAAGAGAATTTTGAAAATATTTGTAATAACGTAAATGAAATTTACACCCATGTATACATGTACAGGGTGATTCTGAATTGTTTTTTAAAAACTAAGAGGGGTGATTGTACCCATCCTGACAAGCAGTAATTACATAGGAATACAGAGACGCATTTCACTCTGAGAGGCAGATAAGTGGGAAGGAGAAACGCATCAGGAATCTAACACGAATTGACCATACGCAAATTTCCACAGAGAAGAAGCAGCATTTTGTTCTTATTGGTTGATGGAGAAATTCAATCAGAGTATACGTTGTCCTTCAATCAACATGTTTGGTTTGACAACAGTGCCCAGTGTCGTAGACCCCAGCCGAAATTTTTCGTGAACATTTGGGCATGTATCCTTGGTGGTTTCCTGGTAGGCCCTTACATCATGGCTGCTTTTATCCAACTGGTAAAGCCCACCTCAAGATTAGGTACAGGGAATTAGGCTGGTGTACGAACAACAACATCATGCCAGACCATTTGACCGGCGCAACATACCGTATCTTCTTGGAACGAGCGCTTCCCAGTTTATTGATTCCACTCTCCATCCTGAGAGGCATGTGGCTTATGCACGATGGAGCTCCAGCACATTTACCCATCACAATTTGTAACTTTTTGAACGTCACATTCCCCGCGAAATGGATTGGATGTAGCGTTCCTGTGACTTGGCCTCCTCGCTCACCGGACCTCAACCCACTGGATTTTTTTTTCTGGGGGCATATGAAATCTTTAGTGTACGAGATGTGGACTCAACTGAAGATCTCGTGGCTAGAATCGTTGTTGATGGAGACAAAATTAATACGCCACTAGGAATCTTCGAGGGGGTGCACCAGTCGTTACTTCGCCAGTGTCAACAATGCAACGACACCCAAGGGCGGGATCTTGAGTATTTACTGTGAGGTTTCCACTAAACAATAAAAATGGTAGGGAAACTTTTGGCATTATTGATTCGCTTACCCAACACTGTCAGGTGGGAATTCCATTTTTCTGTCTCTCAGAATGGAATGTGATCATATGTTCCTATGAAATTATTGCTTGTCGGAATGGGTATCATCATTCCTCTTAACTTGTAAAAACAATTTAAAATCCCCCTGTATACATACATTAATAAGAATATTATAGACATGCATCTTAACTTTTTGAGGAAAAAAGAAGTCATTACTAAAATTCTTGATGATTCAATTAAGTTGTAAAAAAAATAATAATTGTCTTCTACCGATCGTGCAATTGGGATATTTGAATCTCTTGATGATATTAAGCATTAACTTACCACTAACATTGCAGATCTGGGGAAAGATATTGCAAGTTGTGGATAGAGCAATAGTTGTGGTAAATATTCAATAGCGGAATGAGAAATCTCTTGTAGGCTAACGTGTAATAAAGTATAAGAATAGATAATTAATACTTCGTAAATCAACTTGAACCATTTTAGTGATAATCTGTAATAATAATCTACTATGTTCATTAGCATCCTAAATATCACCCATGTTACCTGTCACCATTACAAGCCACTATGATGATAAACGGTTACTTACTGTGATGAAGAAGGTTAAATATTTATTTTTAATTCATGACTGTAAGCAAGCAAATCTTCATCTTTACTTGGTCATTTCTAAAAACTTGGTAAATGTGAACATTTTTTCTTTCTTTCTTTTTTTTTTACCAAGTTTTATTTGTGCAGAAAAAGTTCTGCATAAACATAGATATTATATCTTAACTTTGGTAAAATTTAACTGACTGTCTTGTGGTTTCGTTAAGTTTGGCAAATAAAATTAGTCATTTATTCTATATCATTTTTTAAGTTAATTAAGTTCTGTCGCATTGTTATTGTTTTCCCGGAATTCCAACTATGAATCAAAGAGCGTGCATAATAATGATTCACCTTTCATATCGATTTTCAAATATTTAGCTAATAACAATTCTTAGAAAAAAATTTTCTTCTTTTACAAATCTCACAAAAGCTAAATTAAAGATTAATTTTCTGGTAAATTTGATTCGTCAAGAAATATGAAAAATTAATGCATTAAAATTATTCACATTTTGAATTTTCTAAGCACAGAGCCATGCCATTTCGTCAGTCTTCCTTTCCACTGCATTATTACCCACTGAAATTCATTTTATAATGCCGAAAACTGATTGCTGTAACATGGTGAGTATTACTTTATTTACCACGAGTAAAGAAAATTCGTTAGTTATTATCAACTTTTTAGTGGAATGTTACAGTAAAGCCCTTTTGAATTAACTACTTTACTGAAAGATAAAATTTCAAGTAAGTTTTGAATAAAATGTAATTCTCTATAATTAATTTCTTCAAAAAATGTGTATTAAAATATTACCATCTCTTCTTAAGTTTTAATAAAAAAAGCAATCTTTTATGACTCTTACAGAATTACTGTGTGTATTCAATAATGTAATATATATAATTTTTTAAAAAGAGCCCACACACATTTTTTAAAATTTTATTTTCAAATATATTAACATTATAAAAGTATTTTATTTGCGTAACTATCAAAAAATGCAATTTTTATAAAACTTCCGATTAACATGAACAAAACTTCTTTTTTTTAGACTTGGAAAATTTATTTATACCGTTTACACATCAGTATAGCATAGAGCTAAATTGTTGATTAGATGTACGGTTTACTACTCTTTTACAGTTTATACTGTGAAGTAAAGTGAGTATGTAAAGAAAAGAGTTCTGTTTGTTGTAAACTCAAGTAGCTGTCGCCATCTTTAAATATTAAATCATTAGCGTGTGTCAGTGGACTTTTTTTAGTTTCGTTTTTGAGAGATTATTTTAGTTTATTATTTCTGTTATTGTTGTTAGCATGTTAATGGAAACTGAAAGTTTAAATTTATTGAAACTTAGCAAGGCAAATTGAACAATAAATAAGTTTTAGTAATAACACTAAAACAAGTTATACATACCACTTTTATTACAAGTGACAAATCAGTTGATATAAGTTTTGTCAATATTCATTCACAAACGATGTTATATAATGCTCAATACTTAAGTAGTACAATATATTCCCCAATACCCATTTACTAGTATATTTACATTTTATTCAGAAATTAAAAGTCGCCATTACTTTATATATATTTATTTATTTTATATTAATTTAAATTTCCATAATAAAATAATATGGATTACAATTTTAAATTATTCTTTTTTAAACTTTGTGTGGACCACCTGATGGTGCTGAGGGATCCCCAAATCAATTTTAATTTTCCACAGACGTCCTGAATGATTCCAAGGGTTCCTGGGGGCCTGTAGGGGCCACCTTGGGAGCTATTGATTTATGATGATGACATACACATTGATCTTGCCAGCCCGCAGACTGGCATGCATAGTATCCTGCATGAATTCCTCTTCACTCTATGACTAGACCCGCTCATTAAGTGGCTTGAACAAACTAGCCGTTCCAATCCGTTTTTATTTTACAGAATCCTGCAAAAAATTTCGTAGTGTGATGACAAAGCTGCTATTTTCCATAATGGCAAGGCATACCTATTCAATCTCAGAACAACTTCAACGTCTCAACATTTTGTTGAAGATACTGTTTTACTGGTTTCATAACTTCACGATCATTTTCTAATTTGATAATGGTAACTTTGAACAGGTTATAACTCTTTTTGGAATTAACTCAATGTTGTTATCCTTTTCTTCAATCAACACGGTCACTAGTTTCATTATCGATGGAATGAGTCAGAGTTAAAGAAGCTGCCATGTTTGGGAATTCCAAGGAAATAAATCCAGAAATCTATTATTATTTGCAAATATGTATCAATGATAAAATTAGGATTGTACTAATTATAAGTCCAAAATGTTCATACAATACCACTTTATACTAGAATCTTAAGGCCTAGAATTAAAATGCATTTCATACATGCAAAATTAATATTTAATGACTAGTATTATTGCTAGTGACTACAGTGATTAACAGTTTTGTAAGTTTTTATAAAATGGTTTAATATACACTCACTTCCAAAAGTTAAGCACGAAGAAGAAACGTGAAGATACAGCACGGCCGAGAGCATCCCAAAGATTTTCAATGGGATTAAGGTCGGGCGAATATGCTGGTCACGTCATATGCGCAATCCCTTCACTCTCCAGTTCTCATCGACGATGTCAACTCTATGGGAGGACGTGCGTTATCGTCCATTAAAACAAAAGTGGAGCCAACTCCTGCAGCGTACAATCTCACAATGCGTTCAAGGACCTCAACTCGATACCGGACTGCTGTCACAGAAACTCGTTTAAAGATGTGCAGGTCAGTCCGGTATCCTAATAAAATCTTTGCCCACACCATAATGCTTCCGCCTTGGAATGCGTGGTGTTCGGTGATATTTTGGGGTTGATTCGGTGTTTCTTGTTCACGCCATATCCTTATATGTTAGTCATCTGGTTCCAGAGCAAATCTTGACCCTATCAGTAAATTGACATTTCCCACTCAGACACAGTCAAATTGTCATGTTCCCGTCACCACTTTAATAGTGCCTCTCTTTATTGGACGGACAGACAAACACAAACTTGAGGTACCTGGGCGTACAGTGCACTCATATGTAATCTTCGGCGTACAGTAGCTGCAGATATCACCTTACCAATGGACGCTGTAACCATTCATGTCACACGTGTGGAGGTAACTCTGCTGTTTGGCTAAAATCACAATATATCGATCTTCTGCGGGGTTTGTAACCCTTGTTCGACAGGATACCGGCCTTCGGACAACTATCTGTGTGGTTTGGAATAGTTTCCATAATCACTAAATTACAGAATGATGAACGCTGAAGAAAAGAGCAACATCTGAGATCGACTGTCCTGCTTCAATACTCCCCACAATACGCCGAGCGCAGAATCTTCCATTGATCTTCTGGAAGTCACAGAAGCATATATGTCTTGAAAACAAAATTGTACGAAAGTTTTAAACACCTTCTATCAGCACTTACAATCAACTTCTGTAAACCTCAATAAAATTGTTATCTTATAAGTCTGCCCTTTTTGCATATTTCTTGACATGAAAGCGTGATTGGCTGTTACTTAACATATTTGCATACTTCCACCTACCTCTGCAGCGATTTGCATCCTCTACAATTCTGATTGGCTTCAGGAAATCAGCATTTTTCTCACCGTGCTTAGCTTTTGGAAGTGAGTGTAGTAATAAATATGATAAAGTTCGAAATATTTTTAAGACAGATTTGTCCGAAATATTTTTAAGGCAGATTTTCATACAACCATTTAAGTATTTGAATCAAATATTAGACGTTAAGTGAAATTTGTTTTTCAGGGGAGGGTTTATCAGAAAAAGAAGAATGAGATGAAGAATGATCAACTTGATTTTTGAGAAATTATTTTTTGTCGAAACGTGACTTTGACAATAGATTGTAAAATTATAAACGAGTTTATGACAAGAACAAAAGTTTAAATAAAACAAGGAGACGTAATGATCATGTATTTGAAGCCTGATTTTTTTTTATTCATCAACCTAATTAAATTTAAGCTATACTATTGCAGCTCAATTATTATTAAAATTTTTAACGATGCTTATTGTCTTATCTTCTCAAAGATCTCATTATCAGAAAATATTTCTCTCGTTTTAAATTACTATTCAAAGGAATACCTTAAAGCAATATAATATAGATGATAATTGTCTGCTTAATTTTTACAAAGAAAGGTTATATCAGTTACAAATCTTACATAAATCTTCATTGAATTCGAAAACATATGTTTAGAAATAATTAATATTATTTTCATAATAACTAAATACTTTTAATAAATGAAATACTTGTGTGAAATTTAAAGTTTTTAAGAATTTAACTAACCAATGTCACTTTTATAAAAAAAAAATCCTAATTGGAGATCAAATTAAATCCTAACATAATAAGAGAAAATAGTTTGAAAAATGAAAATTAAATTGAAATATTAAAACTTTAACTGAATGTGAATGCAAAATATTCTTTTGATTTACTTTAGTGGGGTTAGATAAAAAAAGTACAGAAAAAGTTAAAATTATTTATAATATACCAAGTCTAATGGTGTCAATTTGATATTTTCTCAATCATTTGACACCAAATTATATTCTAAATAACTAATAATCTTAAAAGGAAAATATCAGATTAAAGTTCTGTTGCTTTTAGTTAAGGCAAATAAATTCTGCTATACATTCAAATTAAATGGTGTAAAACTACCTTCGATATTTTCAGACAGGTGATATATAAGACTTGCTCACGAGGAAACTTCATACATTTCAGTTAAGTTTGTGAATCTGAAAAGAGGTTTTGTAATTGCTCTAAACAAGAAGGTTGCTCGAGCATATTTGTGGAATGAGTACAAATTGGGAACAAATTCTGCTGAAACATGCATAAAAACATGCATGGCATTAGGAGACAATGCAGAAACTAAACAAAGGCAGCACTGCAGTTTGGCGATGATTCGTTCGAAGATTCACCACGATCAAATGCAAATACAGTCTTAAATGGTGATGACTTGAAAAATACTACTGAGGAGAATATTTCTCAGATGTGACAGGAACAGGCAATTAAGTTCAACATGTCTGTTCAAACTTACAAGCAAATAGCTATATCTAACCAAATAGCCAAATAATAAACTTACTGAATACAATAAATTTTAAAGGCTATCCATCTGTTTATCATTTCTTTTCAACCATCTGGATTGCCTGCTGGCAGGGGATGATAAATTGACCCATTACATCAGACACAAGCGTTCACGTCATTGGTTGTCGCTGGTAGATACAATTCTCGGGTCTGTTAAGGCTAAACTTCATTCTTAAATATTGTTGCTAAATATATCGGCTAACATCGTTCACCTCGAATTCCTTCTACGTGACCAGACCTTGATTTTGTCTACATACAACAAATGAAACTTGTGAAAGAATCTTTGCCTCTCAAATAGGAAAAAGTGAAACAGGTGAGCAGGAATAAGGTTCGGTTGCGGCATAAGAGCGCAAGATCACACACCGGAGATGTGACTCGAAACACGATTACTACCATGGAATGGGGGATTTTTTTTCATCCTCTTTATTCCTCAGCCATTTCTCTTGTTCCGTGGGCTGGACATCGACATTCAAACTTGACAGTTTCATGTTTATGAAGAAATCAGTGGTCCATGTTTTATTTCTAAGAACCGGGCATTTTAAGTAGTGGTATATTGCATCAATCTGAAGAAGGCTACCACATATAATGATGCTTACCTCGATGAATAAAGTTAGTTTTGTCATACCTATACTGCGTCTGTAATTTTTATATCACACAGTGATACTTATCTTGCTACCTGATATTTTAAAAATTGAAGCTAACATCTATTTCTATGAAAATTACAGATATAAGATCAATTTTTAAGATATAAATAATAAGATAAATTTTTATAATTTGTTACAAATTTTTTTCAAATCAAGAGTGTTTCCATGAATTCTATAATAACAGAAAATTCTGTATACTGATAGAAGTCGAAATGCATTGAAAAAGAACAATCAATTATAGAAAGTCTTCCATACTTCAGCATTTTGCTATTCCGACTTTTCACAGTTAAACATAATCAAAACAGTTCCAAACCAGCCTATAAATGATACTTGCCAATGCTGTGAATAGAAGGTACTCAGTGATGGAATTTAAGTTTGGGTCCATTAAATTTCTAATCCTTCAATACAAAGACATACGATTAAAGTTATTTCGTTAGCATGTCAATATGACTACCACTTTGAGTTATGAATAGACCACCTCAAATCCTAAGCGTCCTTCCAGTTAGATGACAGGAGCTTTCCAACGGTTCACTCGAATACACTATCTACAAATAAGCATTTGGACATCTGTGGTAGAAAAGAAAAACTAACTTTATTCAAAATCAATAGTTGGTAGAGCCTTCACGAGAGGCAATTACAGTGTGAACTTTCTTGGGCATACTTTCCACAAGTTTTTGTATTACAGCTAGTGGTATTGTCTTCAACTCGGTTGGAGTAGGCATACAAATTCCTTCACCGATTTTGGACGGGAGCGCACCCCTTAATTCGGCGATGCAACTCGTCCCAGAGGTTCTCGATGGGGTTCAGGTATGGGTTCTGGGAAGGTCAGTCCATTCGATGAACTCCATTGGAACCGTACCAGGCCTTGGTTAACCTCGAAACATGGCAAATGGCATTGTCGTCCTGAAAGTATCAGGTGTTCAACCAGTAAAACTGCCATAACGTACTAAACACATTGACATGCAAAATGGTGCAGTAGGCATCGGAGTTGAGATTGCATGAATGGAGTCCATGCCAAGAGAAACACCCTCAGACCATAATTCCACCTCCACCGAACTTGACGGGTACAATGCATTCTGGCAGGAGATGTTTTCCATGTTCCGTCCTCTCTTCTAAATGCTGCGGTCACTGAATAGCAATATTTGGTATTAAGTCGCAGCATTTAGTGACAATTCTTTTACGCGGAAATAGTTGATAGAATAATACGTACTTCTCCAACATTTATACAGTTATTTGTTAAAGCATATAATAATCGAAAAATAATTAACATTTGAAGCTGATGAATTACTCAAAAAAATATATTTAGTGACATCTTGCAAATTTAATTCAAGTGATTATATATATATATATATATATATATATATATATATATATATATATATATATATACATATATATATATATATATATATACATATATATATATATATATATATATATATATATATATATATATATATATATATATATATATACATATATATATATATATATACATATATATATATATATATATATATATATATATATATATATATATATATATATATATATATATATATATATATATATATATATATATATATATATATAAATATATATATATATATATGTATATATATATATACATATATATATATATATATATATATATATATATATATATATATATATATATATATATATATATATATATATATATATATATATATATATATATATATATATATATATATATATATATATATATATATATATATATATATATATATATATACATATATATATATATATATATATATATATATATATATATATATATATATATATATATATATATATATATATATATATATATATATATATATATATATATATATATATATATATATATATATATATATATATATATATATATATATATATATATATATAAACTTGAATACTTGAATTTTTAAACAGAATAGTTAAAAAAAATTTAAAACCAATATACATTCATAAAAATGATCATTAAAAGCATCATTTCAATTTTACATTCATTATTCTAAAAAGACAACGCTATTGTTTTTGGTTTTTTGTTGTAGTTGAAAATTGGAACAACTAGTTAAAACTTGTTTCCTACAAGGTCATTATAGTAACAGTTAGTTTTCTCGTTAACTACATTACCTATGCGAAATATTGTTGATTCATATTTAGGATTTGGAATGCACAAAATTCTTATGATTTCTGAGTATATTTTCAATGAGAGAAAAAATGCTTGCTTGTTGTTTCGGTGTAAAAATATTTCAACTGAAAATGAAGTTACCCTTAATTATATGGATCTACGTAATTTTCGACATTTTAATGATAATATATTTATTTCATTTGCCATCCGGAGCAGAAATAAGGTATGCAGTCTTTTGTTGATTTGTTTAGAATGGTTCAGAGATTTGAGCTATAAAATATAATCAGATCTGTCACAATACTATATTTCGTTTTCAGCTAATTAAATTAATTTTAATATTTATTTTTTTTTACAATTTTTTGAAAGTTATTTATTTAATCAAAAACTAAATTTGGTAAGTTTATGGAAAAAGACATAGATGATGTATGATTATATATATATTTAGCTTAAGAAATTTAGTATTCATGCGATTTTCTTTTTTGAATTTTTAAAGTTTAGGGAAAATTGTGTTACTTTACAAAAAATTTTTTACTTTTTATAATCATTATATTCTCAAAAAATTGTATGTTATTTATGTATAAAATCATTAATGATATAATTTTAACGTACATGTACCTTATAGAAAATAATACTTCAGGCATTTTGCTTAGTTAAAAAAAAGGATAATATTTTTAAATGTATTTAAACTAGAATTTTTATTTTTTATTTTTTAGGATATTAATAAAATAAAACATTTTATTGAATAAAAAAAAAAATATTTGTTTTAATTATATATTAAATGAAAAATTTCAAATAATAGAAGAATAGAAGTGTGATGGATTTAATTTAAAATTTAAATTTGAAGTAAAATCCACACATATCCTACAAATATATAAAATGATATTTCACTAATTGATTTCATCAATGTCACTAAAACTGGCATGATATTTGCTAGAACATAATCCAAATGATTCTCACAATTTTTTAATATTTAAAAAAAAATATGAAATGCTTTTTAATTATTAAACTTTTATATTTTATTCCTTATGACCATTGTAATAAAATATTTAAATGTAAAGATATTAGAAGCTTAATACTTTGCAAAGGAATTAGGAACTTTATCTACATTGTTAGACAACTAGTTTATTTGTTTATTACTTATTAATTGTGAATTTTCTATCATATATATGTCTATTAGTTCACACATATGTATGTATAGAAATACTATTCGTGTTGAGTTGCTCTTGATAATTTACTTAATATACTTATCTATATATGTTCATAGAACAAATTGCTAAAATGTATTTATTTAGAAAATTTTTAATGATATAAAGTGTCAATAGCTTAATTATGTGATAGGCATTTTCTATTGAAATTTATTTTTGATTGATCAGTAAATTATTATACATTTTTAAAAATTAAGAAACTGAAATATAAAATATCTGATATTCGAAAGGAAAAAAACAAAAATTTTTTAGAATACGGTATTTTGAAATTATTCTAAAAATTAAATTGTATTTTTCAAATATACATTATTTAAAACTTTTGTATGTCAAATAAATACATTTTAAATTAATATAAAAATCTAATTTGTATTTTTCAAATATTATTTAAACTTTTTTTTATGTAAAATAAACGTCAAGCTACAAGTGGAATTACAAAAAAATGTTAATATCATCACTCTTTTATTGAAATAAAGATGGCAGCACTATAGATGTAATATAAATTCTTGAAAATAAGCCCTAGCATTCTGCGATTTGAAAGAAGTGTTAAAATGCAACATAAGAAAAACTATTCAGAGATAAACTATCATTTTTATTTTTAATATCTTTATTTTTCCATCATCGTTTCACCACTGTCCATCTAAGATGATATCCATTATTTCAGTATATATAGCAATTTTTTAGTTTTTGAATAACATTTTTTTTTTTAAACAAAATTATTTTTTAGGAAATGTTGGAGAATCTTTTACGAATCAAATATTTTAAATGCTTGCTTCCGAAATATTCATCTAAGAATATTTAATAGTTGTGCACTGGTAAAAATTTTTGCATCCGTCTCAACACATTTAAAAACATACATCCAATGACTTAAGTACGCACGACTCTGAATATTATATTTTGATCAAAGATTAAATTTAAAAATTAGAACTGAAATATGAAATATTGTATTATTTTGTTTTAAACATTTTTCTTAATAATAGGCTGTTTAAATATGAAATATTAACAAAATTGATGATTGAAACAGAAATTCATATAACAGAAAGAGATAAATGAGATAATCTGACAATTCATTAAATGTAATTCCATGTCGATTCTTTAGCTGAAAATAAATAAGAATTCCGTAGAGTTTTAAAAAAAAAAATGTTTGTATCATAAATTTTATTTGTAGTTTCTCATTTATCAACATGAATCAATGTCACTTTATTAAGGGTACTCGTTTCATTTTATTTGGTTAAATATATATTTTTAATATATATATATATATATATATATATATATATATATATATATATATATATATCTATATATATATATATATATATATAATATATATATATATATATAATATATATATATATATATATGTATATATAATATCTATATATATATATATATATATATATATGTGTGTGTGTGTGTGTGTGTATACATACAAACACTAAATATTTGGTTAAATAATTATTAGTATTTGTCTGAACATAAATTTTGTGATGAAAACTAACTAAAGGAAAACTTTAACTAAAATTTGACTTTATAGATTTCTATTTAGGAAATTTCATTTAGAACGAATAAAGCTGCATTTTTGCTTAAAATATTTACTTTTGCAAATAAAATAAAATAAAATAAAAAAATTCTCTTATTTATCTGCAAAGCTTTGAAAAATACTTTCATATTCTTGGAGGCAGGAAAATAGCTTATTTAACTCGAGAATTATACACATTTCTCATGCATGGAAAAACTAATACGGGTTAGTTATGATAGTAATCATTATAAAAATTTTGATAATTACCAATTTTTTGAATAAAACTGCTTAATATTTTCAGTTATCTAATCTAATCTGAAAATGAGTTAATTAGGTATATTAATATGTAAAATCAAGAGTTTTTTGCATTTTACACAGAAAACTTACACATTTAACTTTAATATCATAGAATTTCAAAAATTGATCATTAAAAATAGAAACTAGCAATTAATTTCTTGACTATTTGAATGGATTAACTCGATTTATTAGATACTTGAAAATAAATGATTCTGTCAGCAAATCTGCTCATTATTTGATTGCCTTAACAAGATTCTTTGAAAAATCGAAAACTGCTTCAATAATTAATATAAATTTAACAGAAATATTGCCAGCAAAGATCTCGCTTTCGTCTTAGCTAACTTGAGAATGGAAGCTAATTTTGCCATTTTAACTGACATTCCTATTTAATTTGTGCATTATTCAGGTAATCAGTGGAATAACGGATTTATGCCACCGTTATAGATTACAGCTAATCCTTTTAACTCAACATAGTCCTAAACTTCGTAATACCTATTCATTACATAATAACCCAACTGCCTCCACAACACATCTTCAACTGTCCAGCTAAGCTTTTTAACACCAGCAGAGAGCATCCTGTGGAACTTCTTTTTACAGATAAAGCTGTAGAGTTAGCCAGGGCTCTCATCGAAAGCTTCGGGGACATTTAGGGTGATTTTTGCACGTATTCCACGGATACGACATCATCATAATCATTACATAATAAAAAATTTAAGTATACATATTTCAATATGTAATTAAATTGGGAGAAGCTATAATCTGTAATGGTACAATATATTTCGTTGTACTTATATTCTGGTATAATGAGCGATATAAACTTTCTGTACAAAATATAATATCTTAGGCCTATATAAAATATTGTTTTCTAACCTAAGATATTATATTTTGTATACAATTGCTATACAAAATATATAATATCTTAGGTTAGAAAATATAATGTCTGCTTTAAAAAATTCTTCTGAAAGAGAGGTGAAAAAAAATAAGTTTGCATAATGCATTTGCACAGTGCATTAGGTTTCCCAGACTATTTTGTACCATTTTATCCCTTTCAACAATACTCAGTCTTCCTTCCGCGGTATAGTCGACGCAAACAACCTGTTTAGCACTAAATGCAAGGGGTGCATTAAAGGAGTATACGCCCGCACTACCCCCATAATTATTGAGCTGTTTACCTTGCGGAGGAGAGGGCGGACGTCTTCTGAGGGGATTCGGCGGACCGCATCCGCCCCCACACGGCTTCGTGCTCACTCTACGGCAGCCTAATCAGCCCCAGAGAACGGAAGGCCTTTCAGCTCTAATGTCTTTTCCGGCCGGAAGCAGCACTGTGTTGTTGGCATCTATTTCAGAGAAAAATAAACTCACTACTACTTTCCCAAACACCCACATCATACACCGAATAAAGTCTCATCGACACTGTATTATCTACTTGTACGGATAAACTTTATTATACCTTGAAAACAACCATTTTTATAATACCAGAATACTTAATTTTTACTCGCAGATGAAAACAACAACTTAATTTTTATTCGAATGCAAGCTTGTATTTTTATAACACAACAATTATTCATTCGAAACAAATAATATAAAAGAATACCCTACCCCATTAAAAATATTGAGCCTTTAATTTTTCAAAAAATAATAATGTAAAAATTTTTTCATATTACAACAGGAGTGATAATTATTTCAACACAAGATTTCAGCTGATTGATTATCGAAAATACTCTATATTTTGAAAGGCACCAATAAGGAAGAATCGTACAGATATATATATATATATATATATATATATATATATATATATATATATATATATACTATAAAAAATATTAAGATACCTATTAAGTTTTTACTCATATTAACAAATATAAAAATGAATTACAAAATTTCGAAAATGGCATGAAATTAATGCCAAATCAAAATAATACATTAAGAGACTGAATGTAAAAATGTAAATATCTTAGATTCAAATTCTTTTGCTATTTTATTTCCACGTCATAGAATAAATTTATTCATATTTTACCGAATGATAGTTTCAAAAATTATCCAATATATTTTTCGACAAATTCCTCAGTCGAATTTTTAACGAAAACATAAATATCTTCCTCGTAGAATTCTGTACTGCTGGTATGTTTGCCAAATTATTCCTTCATGAATGTAAGAGCCGATATATTTGGCATAGTTATCTCTCTAAGGTATTTCAACTTTTCAAATATACTAAACATGATACTATATATAATAACTAATATATTATAAAGTTTTAATAAATATTATAAGCCTAGTATTTATACTATTATTAATTAAAATATAACAGTACTTCTTATTTCCTATAGTCTTTTTAATACAAATAATCAAAAGCATACTTCATTTTAATTGAGTTGTTCAAAAAATATGATGATTTTGAAAAACCGTGAGGAATTTTCTAATCTAAACAGCTACAAAAAAAGAAGAAGAAATTGGATCAAGACAATATGCCTCTTATCGTAAGCGTCTTTTAATCATTCCAAAATAGTGGCCTGTCATTTCTTACCATCAAATACTTCGTAGAGAATTGTTTTGCTTGAATTTGAGTTACATTCTTGAGTTATGAATGATGAGGCTGAAATCGATCCTTAATTGTCCTACTTAGACAAGATGTATGGTATGTAAAGATAACCCCATGGCACTAATTTCAATCTTCTAGACAAGGTCATTACCATACATTATCACAATTTTGATTTAACTTTTTTTCTTTTTCAAATACAATGCTGGTTTAGGTGTGGCCTGACACTCAAATTATGAATATAATTATCATCCTTTAATCTCATGAAGTTTTATATACACTGTATAAAAATAAATAAGTAAAAGTTACTTAAAAATGTATCCATCAATTAAAAAAAAAAAAAAAAAAAGGTAAAGTTAGAAACGAGTGAAACGTGTGAATGACAATGCAACATATTTTAACTATGATTTACAATTATTTGGAAACAGATTAAACTGTAAAATATGTAAGAGCTCATATATTTGATGTAAATAAGACACAGTTTTATTTTATTTTTTCGCAATCTGCAGTTTATTAGTTAAGTATGCGAGAATAAAACATGATATATATATAGTGTAGTGTGGTTATATTTTATGTATTATATTCTACATAGAAAATATATATCCCCTATTATTAAACTTTTTTTTTTTTGCAATTTAAGAGTTTTACCGCAAAATATTACAAAAAAATCATTTGAATAAATATTTCTGAATTCAAATAACAAAAAGAGAAATTTAATAAAAACTAATAATTTTTCACGTATTCGATTTAAAAGGGGAAAAAAAAAGATTTTATTTTTGAAGTAGTTGATATTCCTAATTGCTCATTGACCCAAAGTAAAAATTTGTGGCACAATATGTATGATTGCTCAAATATTTTAAAATAATGTTAGTGTAGCTAATTTTTAAAAAAAATAATATTAATTTAAATTTATTTTAATGATTACTTTTATATGTTTTAAGGTAAATTTCTCCTTAAGCGTTAAGTTGTCGTAAATTCCCCATCAGAATGAATTATTCTGATTGGGGATACATTTTTTTCAGATTGGGGATCATTCTGATTCCTTAATAAGAAAAAAATGGTTTCTAATCATGATTTTACTATCGTGACTTATATAAATGATATAAGTAAAATTTGCTTAATTCTAACAATTGCAGATCTCATGCACAATTTGTAGAAATATAAAAATATCTTGTTAAATTATTTCTGTAAAAAACACCCTTTTTCTCAAAATATAAATTATAATATATTGTATTTACTTCGAAAATAAAGAATATTCTGTTGTAGGCTAGAGATTATTTGATAGTTTTTCTCTTAATTCATCGTTCTCAATGTTTTAAAAAAATTTCAGATTTTTAAAATCTATATATCTTTTATTTTTTCACATTGTTTCAAAATTTGCTTTAAGATTTACAATGAATGAATTCGATGTAAAATATGTTAGCTGTTTCTTTGAATAATCACATCGCTGTGTGTGTGTGTGTGATAAATAAATATTTTATTTTGTATCTTTATTATACATTTAAAATGATTAGTTTGAAACTGCACAGAATGTTATTTTTGTATTTTTATAGATAGAAAAAAAATATTAAATTAAATCTGATTTTACGAAATATAACATAAATTTTTAAATTAAAATCAAATTTAAAAATTAAGTAAATCTTAATTTTTAAAATTAAAGTTATATTCTGTAATATCACTGAAAGAGTCTTTAATAAAGCATTATGTTCGTTTCTTAATTTCTATTTATAGTTTACAATTCTTTTTTCTTGCAAAGTACAGTAATAATTTATGAAATCAATAAGATTTAAGAATTCATTGTGATTACATTTAAGAAAAAACCCTCGAATGTTTTATTTTTTTAGAAATTATTTAATTTCTGAAAAATATATGCTCTTTAATTCTGATGTTTACATGTATCACAAACATAAAAAAGAATCACTTCTGAAATTATTTTAAAGATAAATCGTGATTTCACCAGGCTAATATGATTGTTGGAATTAATTTTGTTGTTGCCACTTCTTTTATATTTGTGTAATTCTTTCCACAGTTTTAAAAGAAACAATATCAGACGATAAAAAATATAATGTAATTAAGTTAATTTTAAATTAAGATTCTTTATATAATGCATCATAAAAATTTTTCTTCGGAAACCATAGTTTTTATAACTGCATAAAACTGATGCATTTCAACAACTCTCTAGTACATTGTGTAATATATTAGAAATCGTTCTATGCACAAATTTCAATTTTGCACACAATATTTATATTTTCTTAAATTATTTATCTTTTACGTGCATTAATAAGAAACAATAAATTAAATTTTAATTTTTTTTTTTTGCTTACATATATGTTAATAATTGTAGTCTGCAAAGGTCAGTTTAAATATTTTTTTGTGAAATGGAAAAGAACACATTCTATCGAAATGAAAAGAAAGCTTATAATAATAAAAGCAGACAATCTCGTAAAACTCGAAAATCTAGAAAATGAACTGCATAACACACATTATACAGATTATTTTGTATAAAACAGTAGCAAAGTTTTAATAAAAAATAATAAAAACTCAGAGAAAGCAAATACTTTGGCCGAATATTTGATGAAGCAGAAAGCAACTTAGATGAGTTACTCGAGATAAATTCTATCTAATGTCCACATGTCACTAGATGTGTTTTTTTATTATCAAAATGTTTACATTTATATAAAGACCACGCTTCTTGCATTTTCTATAATAAAGAGATCTTCATCACTTTGTAAAAAATAGCTTTTTCTTCTGTATCACAATAAAAAAAATGTTTGTTTCACACGAGGAAAAGAATTATATCAAAATGTCAGAAATAATCTTTTAAGCTTTTAATCCTTGAAAAATTCAACTTTTATTGATATTACAAGATTATTTGTAGTTAAAATTCATTGAAATTCTATTTTTTAAAAATTTCTTGTAATTTTTATCATTTTTTCTTATAATGCAAAATTCAAAATGCATTTTCTTTAGTTCAGTACTGCATTAATTGCTTTTTTTTTAATAATTACTCTCATAAGACTATACGGGAAATCAGTATTTTTTAAAAAAGTTTCTAATTTAAGTTTCTCATAAACAGATTAATAAAATGAATTTCTAATGTGTGTCTAATTTTAATAATAATAAAATTAAAGTTTCCTATATGAATAATGCTTATATGTACTTACTAATAAATTTAAAAAATTCAAAACAATTATTGAAAAATCCACTAATTTAAAGCTTTTAAATAGCCTTTTAAATATTATCTTGATTAAAAACTGGAATTTTAAGGAAGTGTGATTTTTCCCAATATAAATAGGTTCTAAGTGTATCAATAGAACATAGCTTACTATTTTTTGCCTGAATGTTTAGTATGAAAAAAGAATGCATTTTCAGATATCGAAATTATCATTTAATCCTTTTGTAAAAGTTTTGAGACATTTTTATTAGAACAGTTTAGGATACATTCAATACTGTTGTCAATTGCTTAGTACGTAAATGTAACCTAAACTAAATAAACAAACTGCACTGAATTAATATCATCCCTAGAATTTTTTCTTGTGATATTATTAATTAAATCAGCGCCAAAAAAGTAAAATAAGTTAAATATTTTAAAATATATTTTACATGGTTCTAATTATCACGAGTAATTAAGTTTTTTTTTATCTTTTATTTTCTATGCAACATGAGAAAATGAAAATATTTTAGGATTATACATATCAGAACAATACTGATTAAATTTATTATTAGAATATTTAATTTATATATATATATATATATATATATATATATATATATATATATATATATATATATATATACATTGATGTGAATATGTTTTTAAATACTGTCCAACAATACTAGAATCTGTCCAGAACATCTGGGAATACCAATTTTATGGCGATCTCAACAAAAAAATGGTGAAGAGGGCTAAATCGTCATTGGCTATCACCAATCCATTTGAGTTCCTGAACGTGGCACCAACATCAACCAATCTTGTTTTTTGATGGCCTTTTCTTAATAAAATGTAAAATGAAATTACTTGTGTTTGGCATCATCTCAATAGCTGCTTTATAAAAATGATTAATTTATCGTTTCAATTTTTTGGTTAAAAAAACAAACAGACATTTGGCAATGATATCGATTGTTTGGTGATTTATTGTCGTGTAATCAATTTATTGGCATCAGTCCACATTAATAGTCTGGACTTTCTGTTTTAATGAATCACATCTGTACTATAATTTATACATGTAAATGTTTAATTATTGTCCATCACGAATAACTCAGTTTTTAGAACTCTAGTAGAATATATTTGATTCTAGAAATACACATTTTATTCTAGAAAATTGAAACCAACTGTATAAGTTAAGCAAATAAATTAATATTTATTTTGCCAAAATAAAAGTTAAGTATCCAATATGTTTCTACCGAAATGCATAAGAACCTGGAAACTTAAGAGAAATTGAAGAATTGCAAAATAGGAATCTAATAATCAAATATTGAACTAAACACAGGCATCTTAATTTATTAATTTCTCTGAATTGACAAAATTCTTTTTAAACAGACATATTATTAATGTCGATGTTTATGAAAATGGTATGATGGTATGATCTATCCGATGGTAAAATTCAATTAACATTAATATTTTTAAAATTTAGGTTTATACGTAAAATGTGAGAAGCTAAATTTAATTACTACTGTTATATGGTGATCAGTAAATAAAATTTGAAAGGGCACACAAATGATTATTTTTTAACTGTCTTTAAATCTCAGTACATCTAATATATTAACTCTCTTAAAATCGTCTCTGAATAGGGTGTAACTCTTTTTGCTTATTTATTCTTGAAAATTCAGTTTACAGAAAATTAATGAAGCCTATATTTATAATTTTAACATTATAAATATTTCATAAGAATGGAAAACGAGTTTTATGTTTTTATACGTATAGGCTCCTTCAGAAAATAAAAGTATAAGATATCAGAAATCCCAGTTTTTGGAAAGAAATTTATAAAATTTAGTCGTCCCGTTTTCATGGCATTTTTCAGAAATTTTCGTTAAAATATCAGAAAGTTTTGTAAAAAACATCCTAAAATGAATATCATTTTGTGTTTTATTAGTTGCAAAATTTTCGAGTGAAATCAAAGTTTTCGTTAACGAACAACCCTGTAAAAATTTCTGACACCTGCTTTAAGCTTAGAATCAAATGGCAAAGACAATTCTTTTTAACCGCAATGGCTAAAATTTAAAATATTTACATTAGTTGCTAATTCTACGATTTGTTGATTACTTCTGCTTAATTTATTCATACGTTCATTTACTGTCAAATTAATATGTAAACTCCTTCATCTATCCCTAAAATTTTAAAATGTGAGGAATAAAAATATTTGAACAAATAAACACGAGATGAAAAGAAATTTATTTAGAGGCTAGGGTTACTTCTCAGTAGTATTTATAAAAACAGGCATGTTTGATATTTTTTTAAAAAGCGCAAAAAAGAGTTATTTTTAAAATTTTAATGAGTTATATGAAATTATTTTTCATTCTAATCATAAAAAGAGTATTCCTTTTTTATGATATGACTTTTAATAATATAAATAAACAATATGATAAAAATTTCTCGTATTATATTCCATTAATATTTTTTAGATATAAAGATACTGAAGTATAGGATAGGAAATAAATTTTTCTTTCTTTTACTTGTATTTTCTATCGGAAGAAAATATAAAAAATTCAATAGAAAAAAAAAAAAGAAAAAAAAAGAAAAAAGAAATACTAGTACAAAACTCTGTCATTTCGATTTTTCAAAATTGACAAATCATGTTTTTTTCATTTATCAATCATTCCAATAATCAAGTAATAATATCAATTTCAAGAATTTGAATTTTGATTTTGAATTCATAAAGCATTAGATAGTTTGCGCAATTCTTTCGTAAATTATATGCATTTTTTATCATACTTCGTGTACTACTCGCGCACGCATTAAAATAAACTTATCCTCTCCATGTTGAGAATCATGGTCAACTCTTGGCACACATTTAGAATTATCTGATTATTTTCAAACTTCCTAGATTTATGCCACTTCCTTTTGGCTTCTTTTCATATAGTTTACTCCTAACCTAATAAAATTAGCATTAGTTTTGCTTATTCTACATTCCTGATATTAATGATTGTAATTTCATTATTTATTGCATAAACTTTAATTGGATATAATTTAAAACATGAGATTATCACCATTCCAAGCGCAACACTAATAAAAAAAAATTCAGTAATTTAATTATAAATTCAGAGAGTGTACTAAGAAAACGAATGCAGAAACAGAAAAAAGGGCGAGTAAATAAGAGGCAGTTCTCTCTTTTACTTTTTAGTCTAAAGTTTAGTGAATATAAAAAGAGAATTTAGTATATCATTATCATCGCTTCCGGCTACCACACCCGCGCACGTGGTGTAAGACATTGTCTTTCAGAGTTTGACTGTTGATCTTTTACGAATCTACATGACTAGCCAAACTGAGAGCTCTCAATTTAACGGATGGCTTTTTTATGCAGGAACTGTGAGAGACAATTTTAGCATACCAATTTGAAAAAGTCAAAAAGTTATGTTCACGAAAAAGGTCGTATAATAATTGGTTTTTTTTAAATGTACAGTAAGGTATTTTATCTGTTATCTTGTCGACCATTTGCTACAAAAAATACCAATTTAAAGCCAAAAAAAATTCGTTTTATTTTACGTAACCATGATTAATACTGATTAAAAAATTCTAAATTTTAATCCTTTTAAAATAAAAATTTTATATCTACCTTTTGAAGAAATAGATAACACCTTAACTTTCAATTCATATTTCAATTTCTATATATAGTAAAAAAGAAATCTAAAGATACATTTAAAATATATAATAAAAATATAAAGTATGAAATAGCTCGAGCAATGCAATGCGCTCCGTAAATTGCCACATTCATTTAACGACCATTGACTAACGAGTCAATTTTATTTAGTACTTGGACTCTTATATTTAGTTACATATTTTAAAAATATTTATAATATTATATATATATATACTCTCTCTCTCTCTTCTCTTATATATATCTGCAAAGTTTTTTAGCATATATTTATTTTATTTTCACAATTCCACAATTTTTTAGCTTCTTTATCAAAATTTCCTTAATTATTATTTTTCAAATAAGTCGGCGTATATGAAGTTCGCATTTTCTTGAAATTGAAATGATGTAACAAATGCTTCTGGTTTTAATTTTTTGATACGAATTTCTTATCACATATAAGAATTTTTTTATTATTAATTTGTGTAAATTGGAAATTTTAACGTGAATGCATGGAAAATATATGAAAAACAGTTTTGTGTTTTTTTGAAAAATATCTGCTTGATAATGTCAATTGATTAGTTTCCACAAATGGACTGTTAAATGAATTATTCCTTTCCTTTGCTACAAGATCCTATAGCAGTAATTTATATAGATAATAAAAGAGCCTTCGTACTTCCGCAAACGGATCAGTGATCGAATGATAATTTCTAAAATAGCAGCTGCAGCGTGACCTTCTTCGCTGCAAAGGGTGCATTCCACGCGAAGAGTTAAAAACGTCAAGAATTGAGCAAGAATTTCTTTGTCTACGACTCCAGAAAGTGGCAGCCAGCCTCTTGTTGTGTCACCTGTCACCCAAAAACCACCAATTCTACCGCGTATTTTTTTCGGCGTTATTTTAGGTAATGAACGCAGTTGGACTGATGATAAATCTCCTTCCATCCAGGGCGATGGTCGAAGTCAATTAGCCGAATGGACGATTAAATGAAACCAACCCAGTATTTTAGATCTTAATCTAAAGACCCTCTGAGAGGCCTGCCTTCTTAAATTAGACGAAACACCTTCAGTGAGAAATTTAGTAACTTTACTGATGATAATAGTGGTTAAATACCACAAAAGTAATTTATCAGTCATAATCTGTTGTTGTTGAAAATCTGCGGTTATTAAATGTAATTAAATTGAATAAAAACCGATTATTAGTGTGATGAAATAAGTAGTTGACTAAAAAGTTCTCCTAATCATAAACAAACCAAATGTCACCTTCCACGATGTGAATTCATACTACTTTAAATACTTCTTCTTTGCTGAAAAGGACATTGAATTAACTTTCTACTTATATACTCAAACAAAGATATTTAAAATGAATGGTATAAAAATATTTCGATGACAAGGACGATCCTGGTCTAATTAAAATGAAAAATTCTAATAGTCTCACTTGACGTTTGTGGTTTGAATGAATGCACCCACATTCGGCGAAATAATAAAAGTTCGAATGCTTATTGCTATCGTACTGTTTTAAACGGAAAATATTTTTATTGTTTGGTTTAGGCCTATCTACCTTTTCATTCCAACCCTTTTATTGTTTCAATTTTGAAGACTGCTTTATAAATCCTATTCAATGACATTCTAAGGCAATGACTTTTGAAAGGAGATACGCATCCCGCCCTATCCTACAAAAATTGAATTTTGCTTCTATCTTTTAAAATTTTCGCTTTAGGTCTTATGTTGAGTAACATCTTATAATATTTGAATCAATCTTGTTATTAGCAAAAAATAATATGATAATTAATAATTGAACAGTAACATTTTGATATTTTTTACTTAATTAGATTTTAAATATTCATTATATTATCAAATGATAAAAGATATTTATCCAGAAACTTAATTTAATAATTTAAATATATAAATTTCTTATAAAGAAACATATTTACGTAAATTACTGAATACTTAAAATTACTAACTTTTCATATAATGTAATACACTTAAAAATTGCTTTTCGTAAAGATGTTTTACATTAAAATACAGACAAATGTTTTTATTCGAGTTTTTTTATGTTAAAAATACTAAAAGAAAATGGTTACTAATTTTTTTTTTTAAATTTCGTATTAATTAGCGAAACAAATAATTAAAAAAATAAAATTATCCTAGGAAAATTAAATTTTTATGTTAAAAATACTAAAAGAAAATGGTTATTAATTTTTTTTTTAATTTCGTATAAATTAGCGAAACAAGTAATTAAAAAAAATAAAATTATCCTAGAAAAATTAAATTATCCTAGGAAAATTAAATTTTTATGTTAAAAATACTAAAAGAAAATGGTTATTAATTTTTTTTTAAATTTCGTATAAATTAGCGAAACAAGTAATTAAAAAAAATAAAATTATCCTAGGAAAATTAAATTATCCTAGGAAAATTAAATTTTTATGTTAAAAATACTAAAAGAAAATGGTTATTAATTTTTTTTTAAAATTTCGTATTAATTAGCGAAACAAGTAATTAAAAAAATAAAATTATCCTAGGAAAATTAAATTTTTATGTTAAAAATACTAAAAGAAAATGGTTATTAATTTTTTTTTTAAATTTCGTATAAATTAGCGAAACAAGTAATTAAAAAAATAAAATTATCCTAGGAAAATTAAATCGGAATTATCACTTCTTTTAAGCTATATAAGCCGCTTTAATTTTACACTACTTTGCAAGTATATCACAAGTACATTATCTTATTTTTAATTTTAGAAAAAGCTTATGTCTACGCTTGTAAGCACAAATGTATCAATTTTTATTTCTTACATGATGTATTTTCTTAAGTAGATTGAAGTTGTTTCCAGACAGGTTATATATAGTTACGCAGATAGCAAACAAATACATCAACTTGTCACTAGTCATTTTTCAAGTTCACACTCAACACAACCAGCCTATTAGCATGCAGTTTTGATTTATGAATCATTTTAGCGAGCAATTTTACTTTTAAAAAGCTATGCAAATTTCTTCCAACGTGCTAACAAGTAAGAGAAAAAAAATTAATTTTTAACAGGTTTGATAAAGATTTATTGTCTGGACATCTCAGTTATAAAGAAGTATTTTTAACATACTTTTATTGATGTTTAAAATACTGTTAAGTTACAGTCTGCCGAATCTGGTCTTTGCAAGATCTGCATTGACAAACAGTTCAATTTGCAAATGAAGCTGCTCTAATAAAGTTGCCGAAACAATTTGAGAAGATTAAGACATTGAATAAACGCAAAAATAAGGAAACCCATGAATAAGAGACAACTTATAAGCTAATAAAACATATTTTGTGAGCAAGAAATCTTATACTTTCCTATTAACTGCAAAATAAATCAAAACTCCAAAGATCACCGAACGCATAAAAATGCCATTAAAATACAGTTTGGTGTGGCATAAATAACATTTATTTAGTAATTTACCAGAGCCATGAGGCTATTCCTTGTTGACCCGGTATAAAACAGGCAGGGTGGGGTCAAGGGGCCCCCGTGAGTGTGCGAATTGCAGAAAGCAACTCATTAGCAAGACAGTGGTGCAGCAGCAGTAGGCAATTTCTTCACCCGGACGAAACACTTCAGCCCTGCAGATAAGATTTAGAGTTCAACATCACAAGATGGCAGAGACTGATACGTGTGTGGATAATTTTATAATACTAGCCTTTGAGTTCAAAGGTATGAATTAACCACGCTGGTGGTGAAGCAGAAACCAATTATGTCGTTTTGTAAAAAAGTTAAGGAAGCCAGTTCAATCACAATTTTTGAAGATGTATTTTACCTGGAATATTAATAATGCACACAACAAAGGAATCAATGTTTTGTGAATTCATATGCAATTATCTTGTTGGGCTATTTATTTTAGTGTAATTTGCAGATTATAATTGATTTAATTTAATTATAATTTTAAATATTTCCCATGATTATTAACTGTATTTCGGTAGAAAAATACATTCTCCAATTTATATCTAATTAACTAAGTGGCTATTAAAATCAGATAGAAACGTTACTGCAAATTATGTTCTAAACTTTGACATTATTGAAGTAGTATCATTTTTATTCTTCGTTCTCAGTAATTATGTTTTATCATTGCTTTAATTATGTTTTATCATTCAGTAATTATGTTTGATCATTGTATATGAATTGAATATGTCTTAAAACTGCTACTTTTTATTTTCTAGTAGGGCTTGTACATGTCACAAAATTTTTCGAAAACTTTAGTCTTTATACAGTTTTTTAATTGTATTATTACATTAATCAAATACAAATAACTCTTTTCGATATTTTATTTGTGGTTTTTAAATATTTTTACATTATAAAAAAATACTTCTTAAATTCTACTAACAATTTTATCAGTTAGTCTTATAATATTCTTAAATTCTTCTTGCAAGACTTTAATTTATAACTCAATTGATTTAATGTCAAATTAAATTCGTGCAACAACTTAGTTCACAATGTATTATTAAGTTTATTATATTAATAATATATACATATATATATATATATATTAATAATAATAATAATAATAACAATAATATATATATGTATATATATATATATATATGTATATATATATATATATATATATATATATATATATATATATATATATATGGTAGCAATACGTGAAAATATAAAATACCAGTTTACTATTTCGTTTAAAATTGACTCATTTCAATTAAAAAGTGTTCCAGTTTAAAATTAACGAAATTAGTTTCATTAACAATTTTTTCCAATTTTAAATTAACCAAGCTACTTTAATTCAAAATAAAATATTTCATCACAGTTAGTTTTTTCTAAATTTCAACTATTGAAAATTGTTCCTAGTTTTAAATTAGAAGACACATAAAGAAAATTGCATACTATATAATTTGAATACTAAATACTAAAAAATTAGAAACATTCCAAAAATATGAAAGATTTATTACAAAATCCAAATTAAGAATTTTCTTCTGCGAAAGCAAATTCACAGAAAATATTTTTTATTCCTTTAACGTTGCATTAAAAATAGTAGCGGAAGCAGAAGGATAATAATATTAATGATAATTGAATATTTAAATTGTTATTAATGATAATTGAATATTTAAATTGTAATCATTAAATATTAATATAGTTTAAAAATATTCAGCAATAGTAAATTAATGTAGCATTAGCCAAATAGATTCGAAGAGGAAAGATTTAAACAGTTCGAATATCCAGGAGATTTTGATAGAGACTGCTGTAGGGTACTGCTGATAAACGAACTACTAGATGAGAATAATTTAGACATATTTAAAGCATGCCTCAGAAATTCTGATACTGCATTTCAAAAGGAGTTAAATTATAGAATTGTAATAAATCTGTAGACTTGACATAAGTGGAACAATACTGAAATGTTAGTAGAACGACTGCTATAAGAAATGTTTATACAGCGTATAAAATTATAAAGTAAACTTACTTGAACCATATGTCATCATATCTGATAAAATTGTTAGAATATTTTTCACAAAATTGTGTAAAACTTTAAAATTATAATAAGTATGTAGAGATAATATATAAAGGAATGCCAAAATATTGATAAAGCTATTGCTGTAAAATGCAGCTGTAAGATGAAACTGAAGTTTATTGAAACACATATCATCCAATTTGATAGAATATTTAAAAAAATAAACAATAAAGTTGTAATAAATCTATAAAAGTGCTAAATAGAAGAACGCCAATTGTTATAGTTTGAATCACTATTAAATGGCGCGAGAAAGATTTGAATCATAAATTGAAAACGAAATAACATTTAAAAATTATCATAGACTGTAAAAATAATACTTAAAAGTTAATTTTAATTAAGCTATTGCTATAATATAACTTTGAAAAGCGAACTGCAATAATTACGACTTACTTGAACTATCCGTCATCAAATTAGATAAAATATTTCAAAGTTATTAATTTTTTTTTTATCTATTCAATTGTTACAAGTCTATGAAATTACTACCTAGCAAGTTGCTGAAATCTTCATGAAGTATTACCGAATATGATGAAATATTTCAAAATAAATATATAATTTAAAATAAATATATAATAAAATTTAAAATTATTATTATAAAAACTAATAATAATTTTAAAATTATTAAACGTCTTTATTGCGTGCTGTTGTATATAAACGTATAATCATTTCTAATAACTACATACAACACACGCACTAAAACGTAGAGCAGAACAATCATATTTTTACTAAGAAAAAATGTTTTAGAAAATAAATTATAATTTACCCACACACACAGTCTGGCGTCATATAATTTGTAGTATTCCTGCCGAAAAAATTATTTCTAAGTAAAGAACTATAAGCCACTAATCTAAATGCAGTTTTTAGTGTTCTTCACAGTCTTGATACATAGAAGAATCTTGATTGTTAATAGAGAGCTATTGCTATAGAGTGAATTGCTATAAGTGATTATTCATTGGCAATCGAGTTAGAATTGAGTAATGGTAAATATTGCAGTGAAGTTCATATGCAGTAAATAATTTTTTAAAGAAAAATTTGTGTGAGTGATTACGAATACCGACTTCATAATTTAAAGGGACATAAAATAATTTGACAGAAAGAATTTATGTTACCAAACATTGTCATTAAAAATATAGTTTTTTAAGATTTAATCTGAAATGTGCCCATTTTTCCAATTTATTATTTTTTATGTGATCATTTTATCTTTAGAGTACTTTTCTATTTAGGAAAATCAAAATATATTGTACAAAATATGCTGGTGTGATTCGAATGATTTAAATCTTTAAGATTTTTAAAAACTTTTATTGATTTCACAAATTAATTTATTTACTAAAACTTAATATCTTAATAGAATAAAAAGGATATTTATTTTTCATTTTCAATTTAATTGCACTTAAATTATTTGTTAAATATAAATTATTCTTTTGTAAAAATTCAAACAATTTATAAAATTTATAAAGGATAACTGAAGAAAAATTTTGGAGATAAATAAAATGAGAATAGCTTACAATACTTGTAAGACTGACAAAATAATGATGGGTATCTAAAATAACAAAGAAAAAAGCAATTAGAGGAAACTGTAATCATTTCCAAAATAAATTTAAATTTATCAAGGGAGATAAAAGAAAGCTTAATTTTCTACACTGTTATATTCAATTCTTATCCTTAAAAATGAATTCTTAGAAAGTTTTTGAGTGAGATAGTCCAATATTATAAAAACAAAAAATTTAAGCATAATATTTATTTAAAACAATAGTATTATATAGTTAATATAGTTAAAATATATGATCACAGCTTCACGCGAAGTTTAAACAGAGTAATTCAGTGCTATTCTAAAATAAACGAGTGCAGTCTAGTATTAAAGTGTGTGTCTAATAGTTGTGTACTAAACTATCCTAATAAACAGATATAGACATAATTAAATATGTAAATATCCTATACTAAATTTGGTAAATGATCCATTCATGAGATAATCCTGGAGATTTAAAAATAAAAAATATACCATTGGATGAATAAATAATAAACTATCATTTTTACTTTATACTTGTATGACAATGAGCATAATGGGAAATAAAAAAAAGGTTAAATAATCGTCGTAAATATTCTATTTGATTCACGTATTGTTGAAAAAGATTTACATTTTTAAAAACTACTCAACAATAAAATAAACATTTCATTTAAATTTAGTGAATTATATAATTATTATTTATTGCCAAAACATATTTAAGCGCTTATGATTATTTCTGGCGCAAACTGATTAACAATCGCATCGATGATCGACTTGTTATCGTAGTGATTCTTTTAACGGACAAAATTATCACATTTTTTTCAACAACTTGCGCTAGCTTTGTTGAGTTTTCTAGAAAATAAAGAAAAAAATTCAAAGAGCCAAACTATATGAAACATTGTAAAATGTAGATATGGAAATAAAATGTGAACAGAAATAATCATACTGAAGTTTTTAGTTATCACATTTATGGTAGAAAAATATAGTAAATGTGCTTTTGACCGGATTCAATAACTGCTCACTTTAAGTATTCATAGCGTGGACTAAAATCTAATAAAGATATCAGGACATTGTGTGCGTCACTAAGTATCCATGGAATTAAGTTCTCAATCATAAATCGTCCGAACACTATTATATAATGGTGCTCGAAGGCATAAAAAAAAATGTTGTTGGGAATTTTTAGATATTAGATTTTGAATTAGAAGTCCATACAGTGTAACAAATAGCATGACACTGTAAATCGCTGTGAGACGCCCTCAGTTAGAGTGTTTCATAGGTTATGGGCCGTAATTATGTATTATCAAACTAATTATTCATGAACTTCCAAACACTCATTGCGTCTTATATATATATGCCCTTATTCCATTGTATAACAGTTGCTGTTTTCAAATCGTTGGTCTTCCATTTCGGAAAACACTGCTCTATCTCTAGCCATAAAGAACAGACAAAAGTTCACTTTAACGTCACACAGTGGACAGCTTAATGACTTAAGGCATTTTAACATGCACTGCTCACATCGACTTCCTGAAAGGTTTTTTTTACATAGATAGTGGACCCTATTAAATGTCACCAGAGAAGAAACAGGGAAAATTTAAAGGACTCAACCCAACAAATGACTATGCAGGACCGCGGTAGTCTAGTGGCTAAGGCATTGGCCTTCCATCCGGTAGGCCGCAATTTGATTTCCAATGCCGCCAAAGATCCACCGAGTACATGCTATATAAGCGTTCGTTAAATCTTTGGAATATAAAGTCTTGTGGTCGGTCATTGAGCAGTGGCCATGGGTGTAACGGTCTGGAGAAAATTTCCTCTCCCTTCAGATTAATGTCAAAATGGAGGAAGTGGAACCTCTGGTGGTGCCATCTGTCGGAGGAGTACTTAGAGCAAAGCTATACTTTCACCTTCATGGTTCTCTGGTTAAACGAAAGACGCCCCTACTCACTTAAATTCGCATAGCCGACAGCACAGAGAGCTTAGCTTGTCTAAGTGTCGTAAGTAACAACGACAACAACAGTGAGTATCCAGAATTGCAGCATCTGTCTCCCTTTATTCAGCAGTAATTAAGATAGACTACAGGATGTGTGTTTAACTCCAAAGAGAGCAGTCCCACCACTAGGTAATCATGAGTCAAAGGCAGAAGTGCACTATCAGCATTTTGAGAGACCATTTATTTTTTTATAATGAAATATACCATTCGGAAGGTATATACTGAAATATACTATTTTCTTTATTTAAAGGATCAAATTTATCTGATATGTATGGCCAAATTAAAATGGCATAAGATTGCAATTCGTATTTTCAACATTGTGGTTGTTGATTCATCCTATAGAAGTAAGTATTCTGTAGCCCAACGTGGCCTATTGCTTTCAGAAGACAATAGACAATATTCAAAACTATCGCTTATAGATTAAAGAAAATTCATGGAATACCACATTAAGTTTCTAGTTATGAAGCTATTTAAAAATTATGATTTATGAACGAGATGTTGTAAAGCTGATTAATTTGTAGATTCCATTAAATATCATGTACGCTAAGTATGACAACAAACCATTTTGATCAACTATTGAGCAAACTATCTAACATCTTGAAATTTTTCAGGTATACAAAGGTAACGCTGTCAAATAATCCCTTCATCATTCTGAGCACGATTAATAATCTATCAACAGATGACATTCAGTCAGTCTGTTTCTTCTTCTGCAAGCTGCAATTTTTTATTTTCCGCTGATCCACTCGTATTAATTTTCTTTAATTTATTTAAAATTTTTGATCATTTAATGATAAAAAAGATCTAAGTGGACGTTTATTCAATTATGGTTATTTCCTTTGCTAAAATCACCATATTTTCATGCAAATCACCATCAATTTAATAATTTTAAATATATATATATTTAAAATCCTTTGAATGTGCAGCTTATAATTTTTATGTCAAGTGCATTATTAATTTCTCAATTATATATTTTAGTTTAGTTAGCCGTTTTATGAAATAAGTTTAATTATGTGTTAAAATCAAGAATAATCTGAAAATAATACTTGATTCCTGATATATTGAAGGCACTTAGAGAAAGAATAAGATTTGAAGCACGCGTAAAATCTTTAATTTTATTTAAATTTTTTATTCTTAATCAAATTACACTTTGAATGAGCTTTTAATGCGAATATAAAAAAATATTTTTGTACTTTATGTAGCTCATACAGAATGCAATTTATTATGAATCGGTTAGGAAGTATTTGTCTATGTTTGATAATCAGATATGATCATAAAACTAATTAAATTTTATTATTGTTTTTAAAGTTGTTGAAAGTTTAAGTAGAAGAAACCGTGAATGCCAAAAAATTTTATAGTTTTCTTAATCCGTACTTGACTTCTAGATGGAACCAGCTTGTTATAAAAATATTTTGGGTGCGCCATAGTTGGAAGGATTATGTATAGCTAACGATTTATAAATGGCAAAATCACTTGCGACCTAAATTCATGATAATCAGCAATATTTGAATATATGGTCCTGAATTTAAAATTCAATGTCAAAAAAATTAAGATATCCCTAAATCGATCAGTAAATCATTTGCTCTAAAGAGAGCAGATTGTACCTTCGCAGGAGAAAAACTTTCATAAAAAATCTGTATGATCAAACCATCTATCCACCTCAATTTATACAGCTTCATTTTAATGTATTAAAAACATAGTTTTATGTCTGAAGTGAAAAATGTGTACTACATACAAAATGAAACCTTTTGGTTGTAAATTATTTGATTTAACCTTATTATAGTTTTCTCTCTAGAATTGTTTATCAAAAGAATTTTTGATTGTACTTAACAGAGTACAATTAAAAAGATTGTTTGTTGACATGATTCAATGTTTCAAAGGCTTACGAAAGCATTCGAATTTCTTCGTAGTTCTTGAATTATGATTTCCAATTTTCATTGTACCAATAGTTTTCCGAATGTATAGCTAACGAATTTTCAATATTTTTGTAAAAGAATCTTTATCTTCTAAAAGAAGTGAAATGTTCCATTTTCTTAATTTCATACATTGTGGAAAGATGAAAATAATATTTTACAAGGATGTGCTTTAACCTCATCCTAGAAGGGATTAAGTTCCAAGTAAAAGTAAGCGAGACACTTGTTGCATTTTTGAGACTTTTGAGACAGTCGCCACTCCTTCTAAAAATATTATACTTTGTAGTTAAATACTACATCGCCATGAAAAGAACACAGAACAGAATAGACACGGAAGAAATTAAATTGCGGCAACATAATCCCTCCTGACCCGGTACCCCGCATGGGGGGATGGGAAGGGACCTATCTATGGGTGTCCAACCTTGGAGCTTGACCTATCTTCCAAACTATAATAAATGAACTTGCCACCGTGTAGAACTCATAAAAGTAAAATCCCGTTGTTTTTAGAGATCCACTTAGAACAAGAGATTAAATCTCTAGACACCATGTTGTTGCTTGTAAAGAGCTGGAGCAGGGGGTATGAGGGGGGTAAGGGACGTCACGCAGTGGTCGCCAGTCCAAGCTGAGAGTCTCTTATGCGGGTAAGAAAATTTCAATTTCTGTTGCCGGTTTTGTCTTCGGAAATTTGTTTTGAAGATTGCTTGTTCCTTTCTTGTTCTTAAATAGGGAAACACACATATCTAAAAAATGGTGTGTCATATAAATGAGATTTTGTTTTCGCGCTTCGTAGTAGGGGGTCGGAATTCTCGACCAGGTTGCAACACTTTTTATAAGATTTAGATCCTGCCACCCAGTAGATTGTCATCTTTACTAATAAAGATTTAGTTCCGCGCTTAAAGCCTTTCTGATAATATATGCAAGGTCTTTACAACTACAATAGTGTGATTTACATTAATTTCTTTTCAGTGTGTGTTCATTATTTTACCAAATACTGATGCGAACGCTGTTTCTTTTTTTTTTTTTTTTTTCTAGGTGGTGCTTTGTTGTATTTTCTACAAAAATTGCACTGTTAATAATATGATACGCAAACTTACAAATGAAATAAATGAGGTAATAAATTATACAAAAAATTTTAACTGATATACAAGATTGGCTTGCGTAAAATAGGTTGTGCATTTTCAATTCTGTTAAATTAGCACTTATTAATATTTCCTTTTATGAGTTTTATTATTTTTACAACTTTTAATTTTTTTAAATATGCACCGAGACTATTTCTAAGGTATTAAGCATTCAGTGTATATAGAAACATTCGTATAGAATCGCTTTAAAATAAGTTCCTGATAAACGAGATTTACATGCATATTAGATGTGTGGTTTCTGTACTTTGTATTATTTAGAGTGGTTTGATTCTAAATGGTAATTTTGCACCATGAAATTTAATAAGATCATGACTTGTAATTTAAAGTTAATACCGAACCACATTATAAACATCCTTGCTTATGGTATCGATTCTAGTAAATCTAGTGCTTATAATCTAAATTTGTTTTTTGAAAATGGGTAATATAATTCATCACTAGATTTGTATTTTATTCTGAGTGATACGTTCAAAAAATGAACTTTTTAAGTATTAATATTTTCTACAGTAATCTTATTATGCGTAACGGCAATATCTGCTTAGTTTATAAGAATTAAAAAGTATTCCTATTGAAAGAAAATACATTTTTTGCAATAGAGTTTATAAAAAAGCGTTTTTGATTATTCTTATTTAAATCGGGAATTTTCAAAGCATAGTCTTTAAATTGCTACAAAATAATCAATTTGTTTCCCCAATATTTGTTTAATTTCCTGTTTTTTAATCATTTAAATGAATACAATAATAATCATATCAAAGCATAAAAAATAAAAATAAAATACACAAAAATTTTCAAAAAAAAAAAATAAATAAATAAAGGTAACTGTAGCCAAGCAAAAGCAATCTATATAAACAAAATCCATTTTCAGCTTATTTGTTCAATTTTTGTCCAAGAAGAATAATTATTGTCTGAAATAGAATGAAATTGATATCCGAAATTTTAGCCTGTGGTTCACTTAACATACAGGCTAAAATTTGATTTGAAATTTTGTCATTACAGCATTTGCAATTAATTTAAACATTAATTTATAATAATTTGATTTCCCTATAAAATTGTTTATGTTGTGATGTAATTATGAGAAGGGACGTAGCGTTCTACTCCAGAACTCTTCTCACTTTTAGAATGGAAAGATATGATTCTTTTACTATTTTATGTATATAAAAGTGTCATAGTTAAGTAATTGTTAGTTAAAGAAGAAAATGAAGGGATTGGATCCCCTCTTTTTTACATTCCTACACTACAATTTTTTTTAAAGTAACGATATTCATCTTTTTTTTTTTCACTTTTTCAAAATATATTATTGCTTTTACCCGTTGCAGTTTATATTAACTGCTTATGATTTAGACAGTTGCTCTATTGATTAGAAATGCATTGGAATGGAGATGATGTCACAATTCTCTCACTTGAATATTTAAATTCGCAACTAAAGTAAGTTTTCAAGATCATTTTATTTGCTTTCTGCTCACCTATACCTGAAAGCCTGTTTTGTAACGCAAAGCAGCATTTTATAAGCAAATATAAATAAATAATTATTTTCCAAAATCCCAGTATTTTATTGTTAGATACACGTTTTCCATTGGGAGCAATTATCATCATAAAATGGCGGGTAGTTTTGTCATAAATTAGTCAGACTTTTTAAATTGGAAATTACCCAGTGTACTTATCTTAAACATCAATAGTTTTTTCCTACTCGCAAAAAAATTAAAAGAAAATTTTTCAGGAAATGAAGTTTAAACGCGATTATATTTTCAACTGATTTACTAGCATAGCTTGATTTATGATCAATAATTTGAAAATAATATAGTTTCCTATTACATTATATCATGCTTGTTTTTTTATTATTAATTATTACACATATCTTGAGCAACTGAAATTATTTATGATTTTTGTAATAAAATTCCTTATTTTTTGCCATTCAACAATCGCATACTATCTGCAAAACTTGCATTTATAAAAACTTCTCTCGTAATTTGAGGTTATTCTCCTAATTCTCTGTACTTTTCATTTGATTTTTAAAATTTGTGAGTTATTTATTTTTAAAAGTAAAATCAGATGAATTTTTTCCAAAAGTTTTGTCAATGACACTTGAACTTTTATTGTAATAGAAATTGTTTGAAAAGTCCGTAATATTTGATGAAAATTTTTATGTTAAATTATAATTAAACTCTTGCCACTGAGCAAAGCATAGTTGCAAAACAATTCTATATTCAAATGCAGAAAATAAGCTTATCAGATTCCCTAAGCTCAATAATATAAGTTGTTGAAGAATGAATTATTTCATTTTGGACAAATGGACAAAAACAATCTTTCTAATTTTGATGTCGTTTTTTTTTTTTTTTTTTTTTTTTTTTACACATTACTGCTATTTTGAACTCTTTTCTACCAATCGAACTGTAAATTGTTCTATTTAACGATTTTACAAAATTTTATTTTCTGTGTATTGAAATTAAATCTTACAAATGAAATAATTTTGTATGCCTTTAGTCATAAAATAAAATGTTTATTTGTTTTTTTTCTCATTTTAGCATCCAATTGTATTATAAAAGGACATATATCTTAAATTTTAATAAACACCAGATAATGAATGAGTAAACTGAAATCTTAAATTAAATTCTTGCTAAGAAGGGAGAACGCAATATTGTTTTATGACGCGGCTGACACTTTGTTAGAATGCTGATGTAAGTAAGTTGTAGGAATGCAGTTCAGGATGAATGAAGTAAAATGGAAAAGCGTCAGATTTTCCCCTCATCTATAAAATGTTGGTGCTCGTTCAACAGCCCAATTTGAAGACATACATAGCAGTGCAGGTGGATCACGGAAAGTACCTTAAGGTTAAATGGCTTGGAGACTTTGAAGAAATTAAATTTCACAAGGTACTTAAAAGCAGGCGTATTAAAGGCTTGAAAAGTTGGAATCAAAAACCATATTGCTTAGAAAACACATATATAGTTTTATTAACTTTCTATGCGTGTGCTCAGAGTCATCTCCGATGACTTTTAAGGCAGAACAACTTGAATATGCTTCAAATCTCAAATATTGTCACCAAGGTTCTCCACAACAGGTTTTACAACGAACCATGCGTAGAGAAATGGAAAGAATAAGAATGCATAATCGAGTATCATTGAAAAACAACTCATTTTTCACCGAAGTGCAGAATTTCGCTTCCATTGGTGTCGAGAAAGATGACACTTGACTTCTGAATTTTTGGAAATTGGTAATGTGGTCAGATGAATCACATTATATCTTATTTTGCAATAACAGATGTCGTCGAATATTCGGAGAAAATCCTATAAGAGAGAAGCCAATATAAAGCCATACATTAATATTAACTTCCCCGCATTCTGCAAGGAAAGGGCCTGGTGGGCATAACATAATACGGGGGCATATTTTGTTGGCATGAAAATACTGTCTTGTTGTTCCTCGAGTATAAGCAAACAACCACGAGATACCTAAATATATTGTTGGATTAAGCGCATCCTACAATGTTGCATTTTTACTGTGATGGTGAAGAATAATTTATGGACCATAGTGCACTTATAGATCATGCGAGAAACCCTTAAGATTGGTTCGCTGAACATCAATCTGATCCCAACACCTTATGTGGTCACCACAAGTTCCGGAAAAATCGGGATTTGTGGTGACTAGAAATCCCATAAAAATGTGGTGGATATGATGGAAGGACATATGACATCATTCTTTTTTGCGTTTAGTAAAAATTCCAAATTTTTAAACGATTGGTTAAGGGTTGAATTTTAGGATAATATTAAATATAAGCCAGGTGCTCTGAAATTTGAAATATTTTATATAATATATTTGGTTAGTAACTAAAAATGAAATAGTTAATAACTTTATTTATGTGTTTAACTATATAAATCTCTTTTCAATTGATGTCAATTTTTTTAAAACTATATCAATCTATTTTAAACTATCGCATATTTATGTCCATTAAATTTATCAATCTTGTTGCTTCATTTTCTTTCATAAAGATATTAAGATTTTTAAAGGTTAAATGCTTATTTTAAGTGTACACACAAATGAAAAATTCATATATATTTTTCATTAATATAATTTAAAATGTGATCTTTTAAGAGAACTTCAAAATTTTCAAATATATTACCAGCATTTTTTAAAAATTTTTTTAAGATTTTGCAACAAGTTCGAGATAACAGTTTCAGTATAATTTATTAATTTGGTCCTCTGAGGGTAATCCATTGAAATATAGCGCCATTTCGCTATTTTCTCATACAATTCCCAAGTTATATTGTCTTCTCAGCATGTAGTTGGCAGTTCGAAATATAGTTTACAACAAATGCAAATTCTGTTTAACTCCCCATGGTGAAAGTAATAAAGATTAAAATTTTAACCATTTGAAGGCCACTTTCAAGGATTTTAGTCATATTGGCGACATTTCTCGGAATGCTTGTTTCATATCACCGCAGTAATTTTTATGATAGAGATCTTCACTTTTTTTTTCCTCCAGAAAAACGCAGGTGAACCCTTTGGCAGATGTCAGTTGTTTTCTCTCTTTGCGTTCGGCGTACTTGCCAAGTATAGTTTTAAGAACTTGGTCGCACCTGTCATTATGATTTATTTATTACCAAGCCGCTGAACAAATATAGAATTTTTACACTGAAAACTACTTATCCATTGTTTAATTCTATGATTGGGTGTCTAACAGTTGTGCCTCTTTTTCCTGATGGGTCGATTTTTAAAATGAGTGATTACGTGAATAGAAAGGTGTGGCCATGGAAGGGAAAGGTGCAGAGTTGTTTTAAATTATTGTCACGAACTCACAAAAAATGTGACCCTTTACGACTTGGTTGAAAACTTACTCCTGTTGTAAAATATGAAGTTACTATTTGTAAAAAATGTGTGTGAAGGAATTAAGTTAGAATATATGCTGTGATTTTCGAAATAAAACAGCTTTAATTTGAAATTAATAAAATTAATATGCTATCTCATCAGAACAATCTCCGATTAAAATTGTACTATGTATAACTCAAAGGAATACTCTCCAACTAAATATTTAATCCTGAAAAAGGATTCAAAATTAAAAAATAGTAATATTTTTTTTTTTATTTCGAACTGAAAATTTGAAAATAAAAGTATGAAAATTTTTTAATGGCTTGATCAAATTAAAAATATTTTCGACTTCTAAAAAAAATTACTTTTGAAAGTTAAGTTTCATTGCTTTTAATTAACGTAAGATTCTTAAAATATAACGTCTTGATTAAATTTAAACTGAGGGATTCATAAAATACTCATTTAAATATAATCTTACAGCTTCATGGTAATCTGGATTTGTACACTAAAAATTTATGTCAGAATATGCTCAATTATTTAATAACTACTGCTTATATCTGCATAGTATATAATTACAATAGTGTTACTTAATAAAGCCCTTTAATAAAAGATATTATATACGAGGGTCACTCTGAAATTTTTGACATACAACTAGGTTTTTAAAGTTATACTTACAAAATTTTAGGTATGTTCAAAGTAGTCTCCTCCAGCATAAATGCACTTTTGTGGAAGAATTTTCCACAGATTAAATGCCTCAAGGCATTCATTTATTGGAATAGATGAAAAAATGCATTTATAGCCACATCATTCTTTTCTTCTGAATGAAAACGACGTCCACGTAAGTTCTTTTTTAGATTAAAGAATTACCAAACATAGCTAGATAAACCACATAGCTAGATAAGGTGAATACGGAGGATGTTCGATCACTTTAATTTGTTTTTGTTTAAGCAACTCAACTGTTAATCCAACTGTATGTGAAGATGCATTGTCATCGTGAAGCATTAGTCTCCTAACATTCAGTTCTTGTAGAATTTCTGGAAGACATTTAGTGGTATACCAGTTTGCTGTTACTGTCTTCTGTCCTTCCAACTTGATGGCTTTGACCAATCCCGTACTTCTGATGAAAACGACTTACATCACTTTTTCCAGTGCGCGTTGTTTTTTCACCACTGTCGCGTGGGATCCTCTTCAAAGACCCATACTTTGCTTTCTTCACGTGCTGGAACGTCAAAAAACGGTATGTACGTTTCATTGCCTGTTGCAATTTTAGAAATGATACGATGGCCACCATCATTTAGCAATTTAAGAGTTTCTTTACTGATTCTGACACGCTCCTCTTTTTGGTGCTCAGTTAGATTATGGGGAACCCAACGGCAAACTAATTTTTTCATATGTAATTCTTCATGAATGATTCAATGTTAAGTTCCTTCTGTATCATTTGATAGGTACAGCCATCATCATCCATTAACATTTTTCGTATGGCAGACACATTATCTGGGATTACTGCCGATGGCGGCCTTCCTGTGTGTTCTTCATCCTGAAGAAAATCGCGACCTCTTCTAAATTCTCTAAATCATCTTAGTAGCACGAGCTGGAGATTCATCACCAAATGCTAATTACAACCGTTGAACGCATTCTTCTGGATTTAATCCTCTTTCAAATAAGAGAAAATCATAGCGCGAAAATGTTTTCGCGTCAACTCCATTTTCTCTTCTGCTTAAAATTTATTCTACGCTAAGCAAGTTGAAGTAAATCAGTAAAAAATCGTCTTCTGTGTTAAAATGGTTTGTATTTTAAAATTAAACCGTTATTTTTATTTTGCAAATTTTCGTCTGCGCGTATCTTAAAACTTTCAGAGTAACCCTCCTATTTAATACATTGTTTCACATATTCAATATTCATTCACAAAAATAAAAAATTTATCTACATTGAAAATTATTTCTTATATATTTTAATTTTATTTGTATTTTGTAATCTTTATAAATTATGCAGTTTATTAAAATCCTTTTTTTACTATCATTTTTAAACTGATATTATTTGTAACTCAAAATTATCTCTAATTTATTAAAATTCAAAGGAATCCCTAGAAACTTTAGATGACTATAGTTAAAACAAAATATTTCCTTACATTTAATTTTTAATAAATATACTATGGGGTTTGTTAATTTTTTAATTATTTGCAAAAAAAATCGTTATTAATTACCCATACTATATAGCGGCATCTGCGTGATAGTTTTATTAGTTACAATCGCAATCAAAAAATTAAAAAATAAAAATTAGTAGATTTAATATGTACATTTATATATTTTACAAAATTAAATGGTCTAAAGCTAACATTTATTGTCAGTGTTTTTTTTTTTTTTTTTTTTTTTTTTTTTTCCTTTATCGTTTTTTTTCCGATGTGTTATGTTATGTCTATTGAAGCCACTGAATAGTCTGAAAATTTAATACTCGAATTAATGATTTGCCTCTCAGTATGTTGCCTCTTGAGTTATGATTCAGTTTTACTTTCAAATCATATCAGCAATGAAAAATCATTTCACATAAAAAAATTTAATTTGCATAGATTTTCTCAATGTGATGAAGTTTGATTTGTTAAAATACTGTATCAGCAAGCCTTCCAAAAGAAACATGAAAATTTTCCTTGAGAATTGACAACAGTCTTTTTTTTTTTGGTCTTGTGCCAGCTAGGCTGACAATATGGGGGGCGCTGCTTCACTTTTTCATACTGAACCATATTTGGTGTGGAGTCCGACTGCTTCAGTACACACATGCCATAGGGTAGGCAACCATTCACACCTCATTCATACCCAGAAGGGACAAAGACAGGATAGATATAGAGAGAGAAAGTACATCCATACCCGAACATCCATGATTCGAACCCAGGACCTCCCTATCCGCAGTCAGGCACTCTGACCACTAGACAGGGCGGTTGGCGACAGTCGTTAGTAACTTTAAATATATAATAAACTATGAATATGAATTATAAATTATGAAATTTAATAAGAGAAAAAAATTAGTACTGTGGGTACATTTTTGAGCTGGTATAAGGTTTATATGAAGGAAATAAAAGAACTTTGATAAAATACACAGTTGTTTCAAACTTGTTTGATAGAAAGATTTATTGATATTACACAGAGTTATATACCTGAATAAAACATTATGCTTAACAGAAATTCTTATTATACTTAGTCTTATAAAAAACAATCGGATTCCAGATTTGACATCAAACTTTTTTCATACATTATATTTTAGAATGATACATTAACAAAACAGCGCTTGATGAAGAAAAAAAATTGTTATTTTACGTTCGATTATTTATAATTCATGCAACGAAGAAAAGATAAGCTCGAAGGACAGTTTAAAATTATCATAAGAGTCTTCCAGAAATGGAGTCCTTTTATGCATATCTCTTCATAAAGAATTCCAAACTTGATATTAATAATAGAATGGATACAATGTTTCATCAATTAAATGCATAAGAGGATGTAATTAAATAAATATATTCGAATAATTGTATAAAATGCATAATTTATTTTTCTTTATCTCTTGTCGCACGTGAATGACTTATTTTTAGGGATCACGTTTACCCACAGAGAAAAAGTTTCCACAACGAAATAAAATGGCTATGCAAGTTCTCAAGCCTTTATAGAGATAGATTATTTTGTCAAGAAGTAAAACATGTATTTTGACACTTTAGAAACATTTTCTTTGAAAAAAAAATTATGGCCAAGAAAAATGTGGTCTTGGATAACCGATAAGAACTGAGAATGCAATTATTCTTAGCAATTAATAGTATAGATAATTGAAGGAATTCTACCTGCTCTGAATATAGATAATGTGAAAAATTGTCGTCGAAAACCAACCACCTGATTTATGTTGAATTAATTATATACCTCTCATTATAGCTATTAATCACTCTAGCATTAAAAATGATATCTAATCGTTTTCCTTACGTTGACTTAACTGTAAATTTTTTTATCATTAATCAACAGCAATCAATGAATTGAATCCAGAAGTTCAACTTTAATTTTTTTAACCGTTCCCAGTAGTTCCTTATTGAAGATCAGAGCAATTTCAGAAATTTAAATAATGCTTAAATGGAATGTGAAATAATTTCCTTTCTGTTTCTCAGTTTCTGTTCTTTTTATTCAATTTTAAATAAGCTTGCTTCATAAAATCGGTTTCTGTTGACGGTAAAATGTAATATCAAGGGATACATAATTTTTTTTTTTACTTTTTCTAATTTATAGCACGTGACTTTGAGGCGCTTTTCTTATACTTTCAATATTTGATACTTAATTTTTTTCTAATTTAGAAACAAATTTTACGGAGTAAATTTTCAAAAATAAAGTTATTCAGATGAATAACAAATTTTGTCTCATAATGTCCATTACTTTGTGAATTATAAATTAAATCTTAACAAATATTTATTATATATTATAATATTTATTTTTTAATTATATGAATAGGATTTTCATCACAGTATACGTATATTTTTTCAATACCATTGATTGAATTCAATTTTCAAGAAAGGTTCAATAAATATGAAAAGATTATATAAATATTTTCATTTTATTATATTATAAAGAGCTTATAAAGTTTTCTCTGAATTTTTTGTTTTTAATTATTGGCGCTACTTTTTTTAAACATTTTTACCATATTATTATAAGGTGCAGAATACTGTCAAGACTGTTTCTAGAAATCATGTTTTTATGTTAAAATTTACAATTAGAGAAACTCTAGCAGAGAAACTAAAAGCAAGATTTAAGGCATTAAAAATTTTTTTTCTCAAGAATTATCTGAATGAAATATTGTCGAAGTAAGAGATGACTAAATATTAAAATATATACATTTTCATTATAAGCAAAACAACTCACTAGCAGAATATCATTTTTAAACGAATTATCGAAAAACACTGCTTCGAAAAGGAAGCAGAAAAAAATTAATTCCTTTTCGGAATTTATTAAAAAAATAAGTTTCTAATTAAAGAACCTTGAGTTTCGAGAGCTTAATTAAAATAATGAGGAAGATAACTGTGTTGGAAAAGAATTATAAAGGAATAATTTGTGTTAGTGGAGGTGGTTTTTTGGAAACTTCTGTTTATGCCAATGAAAGTAACTGAAATATTGCTCGGATGACAGGTTTACCAAACCGTCAATCAGCGGGATGATTGAGTAATCGCATAAAAAGTTTTTCTCAAAAGCTTGGAGGACGGCTCCAATAATAAGTAGACACACCTAATTTGGCGATCAATGTCAAAAGTAGGCATGGCTTCGATTTGGGTGGCATTATTCTTTTAATACGTTCTCAGTCGCTTCTTGTGGAATTCATTCTTCTAAATTGCTGATGTATTTTTTTTTTTTAATAAAAAGGAAATCGTGGTGTTGGTTTTATATTAAATGCAGATAGCTACCGTTGCTAAAATTTTCCGAATTAAAAAACAATCTTACAGACAAATCAAATCAGGAATAATAAGCGTCTTTACAAATAAAAAATCCAATCTTTCTTTATTAAGGTATATTATTGATGAGAGTTTATTTTTCATTTTTGCTAGAAAAAATCTTAATTTCAGAACTAATAATATAGAATTTAAATAATTCGATAAAATATTTTTTTTAAAATTTAATTTCATAAAGTTTTGAGTTTTTATATTTTTTAAAATGTTTTTAGTTTAAACTTTTATTTTTGTAATAGTTGTTAATCCACTACTATTAAAAACTTGTTTATCTTTAACTGCTGTATATAACTTATTTCAAAAATCCTTTTATGTAAAAAATTTTCCTACTATAGCTCATTTTTTTATATTTGAGGAATTGGAAACAAAATAAAAACAATTTTAGATGACAATTGTTCACACTTTGTACTGTTTTAATTAAATACAACTGATGACGTAAGCTTGTCAGAGCAGCAGAAAGATTCCTAATAGGGAAAAATAAGAGAAAGAATCAAAATCTATATAGTTTTACCTATACTTTTTCTTTATTAAAAATCAAATCTAAAGATGGGAGTGAGTTGAATGGAATAAGTTCACAGAGATTTTTAAATGAAATATACACTTATTTTGATAAATCATTTAAATATTACAGATTTATATTTAAAATTTAGTAAAATAAATTGTATGGAAGTTATATTAAAGCATTACTACATAAATAAGAATATTGTTGAATTATTCAAGAGAATTTAATAAAATATAAAAGCTTATATTAATCGTACTTTCATGATATATGCAAATTATTTGAAATAATATACACCCACTTAACTTTCACTTATTACATTCATTAAGAGAATTAAATATGTAAAAAGAATCATTTTAATGGTAAGGAAATATTTACCAATGTTTCAACATTTCAGGAGTCATTCACTAACCAAGTAAGTGATAAAAAAGATAAGTTCAATTAATCATAAGCATGCTTCATTTATTTTGTAACCTATGCTTGTGAATTAAGACAAATTTAATATAAAAATAGAGCCTGGTAGCAGTTTATTATATCATATTTAACTCAAAAAATTGCACAGTTTTTTTAAAGCAATAATCAAAACTCGGTGATAAAATTCTGTGTCTTTTATACTTTATTTTTTATTGGATTAAGAAAACCATTTAATGAAGTTTAAGTTAAAACCATTAATGAATAAAAGTATAAACAAAGAAAGAGCCAAAAACCTGGGCACACAAACCATTGGATTATCTTAGAAAATAAAGATGTTTAACCAAAACGCAGGTAAATCAGAATAGCCCCCACTCACAATGAGATATATCATACGAAATTGTTTTAGAGGGTAAAAATATTCATAGAGTTTAATTTTCATTAGTTCAACCAAAATTATAAAATGATCACAGAGTATTTACACTTTACACTTTTCATTATACCAATGTTCAAGCAAAATTGCTTAGGGAATAAAGATTAATTACGCTATTCATTATTAGCGGTGTTCAGGATATATTGTTGAAGGACTAAATGGTAGTCACACTTTTCATTTGTATGGGTGTTCAGGCAAAATGGCTTAGGAAATATAAAGATTAATTACGCTAATCATTATTAGCGGTGTTCAGGAAAAATTGTTGAAGGAGTAAATGGTAGTCACACTTTTCATTAGTGTGGATGTTTACCAAAATTGCATAGAGAATATAAAGATTAATTACGCTATTCATTATTAGCGGTGTTCAGGAAAAATTGTTGAAGGAGTAAATGGTACTCACACTTTTCATTAGTGTGGATGTTTAGCAAAATTGCATAGAGAATATAAAGATTAATTACGTTATTCATTATTAGCGGTGTTCAGGAAAAATTGTTGAAGGAGTAAATGGTACTCACACTTTTCATTAGTGTGGATGTTTACCAAAATTGCATAGAGAATATAAAGATTAATTACGCTATTCATTATTAGCGGTGTTCAGGAAAAATTGTTGAAGGAGTAAATAGTACTCACACTTTTCATTAGTGTGGATGTTTAGCAAAATTGCATAGAGAATATAAAGATTAATTACGCTATTCATTATTAGCGGTGTTCAGGAAAAATTGTTGAAGGAGTAAATGGTACTCACACTTTTCATTAGTGTGGATGTTTACCAAAATTGCATAGAGAATATAAAGATTAATTACGCTATTCATTATTAGCGGTGTTCAGGAAAAATTGTTGAAGGAGTAAATGGTACTCACACTTTTCATTAGTGTGGATGTTTACCAAAATTGCATAGAGAATATAAAGATTAATTACGCTATTCATTATTAGCGGTGTTCAGGAAAAATTGTTGAAGGAGTAAATGGTACTCACACTTTTCATTAGTGTGGATGTTTACCAAAATTGCAAAGAGAATATAAAGATTAATTACGCTATTCATTATTAGCGGTGTTCAGGAAAAATTGTTGAAGGAGTAAATGGTACTCACACTTTTCATTAGTGTGGATGTTTAGCAAAATTGCATAGAGAATATAAAGATTAATTACGCTATTCATTATTAGCGGTTTTCAGGAAAAATTGTTGAAAGAGTAAATGGTACTCACACTTTTCATTAGTGTGGATGTTTACCAAAATTGCATAGAGAATATAAAGATTAATTACGCTATTCATTATTAGCGGTGTTCAGGAATATAAAGATTAATTACGCTATTCATTATTAGCGGTGTTCAGGAAAAATTGTTGAAGGAGTAAATGGTACTCACACTTTTCATTAGTGTGGATGTTTAGCAAAATTGCATAGAGAATATAAAGATTAATTACGCTATTCATTATTAGCGGTGTTCAGGAAAAATTGTTGAAGGAGTAAATGGTAGTCACACTTTTCATTAGTGTGGATGTTTAGCAAAATTGCATAGAGAATATAAAGATTAATTAAGCTATTCATTATTAGCGGTGTTCAGGAAAAATTGTTGAAGGAGTAAATGGTACTCACACTTTTCATTAGTGTGGATGTTTAGCAAAATTGCATAGAGAATATAAAGATTAATTACGCTATTCATTATTAGCGGTGTTCAGGAAAAATTGTTGAAGGAGTAAATGGTAGTCACACTTTTCATTAGTGTGGATGTTTACCAAAATTGCATAGAGAATATAAAGATTAATTACGCTATTCATTATTAGCGGTGTTCAGGAAAAATTGTTGAAGGAGTAAATGGTACTCACACTTTTCATTAGTGTGGATGTTTAGCAAAATTGCATAGAGAATATAAAGATTAATTACGCTATTCATTATTAGCGGTGTTCAGGAAAAATTGTTGAAGGAGTAAATGGTAGTCACACTTTTCATTAGTGTGGATGTTTAGCAAAATTGCATAGAGAATATAAAGATTAATTACGCTATTCATTATTAGCGGTGTTCAGGAAAAATTGTTGAAGGAGTAAATGGTAGTCACACTTTTCATTAGTATCTGTGTTCAGGCAAAATGGCTTAGGAAATATAAAGATTAATTAAGCTATTCCTTATTAGCGGTGTTCAGAAAAAAATTGTTGAAGGACTAAATGGTAGTCACACTTTTCATTAGTATGGGTGTTCAAGCAAAATTGCTTAGGGAATAAAGATTAATTACGATATTCATTATTAGAGTGGTGCTCAGGAAAAATTGTTGAAGGAATAAATAGTAGTCACACTTTTCATTAGTGTGGATGTTCAAGGAAAATTATATAGAGAATAAAGATCAGTTACACTCTATAAGCAAATGAGGTCAGGCAAAATTGCTGAGGGAGTAAATAGTAAGTACAATTTACATATATTCCCGTTAAAATCGCATACCCGCAAAATGTATTGCAGCATATTAATAAGTTGAATAGTAAAATTTTCTATGTTACAGTTTTGGTGAAGAGTAACATTTGAATAAAAACAATATCAAATAAAGTATACCAATCATTATTAAAACTATTGATACAAAACATCAGAGTTTTTATAATTAAAGCACTTTTAAATATATATAAAACTTCATTAAGCCTATTATTATGTTGATTTAACTATTTAGGTCTTAAGATGCAGCCTTGTTCTTTTATTTCAGAAATGTCAGTTTTTTCATTTGATGCACTCATTTCGCCCGCTAAATTGCTCCTTATCCTTGAAGACACATCAAACAAAAGTTGTAACGGACATTTCAATCGAAAGTAACATGATACTTCAATTATTTTTTGTATTTTAAATGTCTACGTTCAAAAAATTTTAACCGTTATTATTATTATTATCATTATTTTTGTATTCAGAGTATCTGGCAAACAATTATTCATATCAAGTGTCTACGGTAAAACACTTTTATCTATTCAAATGATTTTTAAGCTCTCATTTCTTAGAATTCAGGGAAAGATTATAGTTTAGTCTCATATGCCATTTTATTTTTTTGAGAAAATAAGGTTAATATAATAAAAGCAATAATTAAAACTAAATTTTAAAATTCAATTTAATTTACTGTCATATTGTATTATATTAATATGAAAGACAAACATAAAAAATAACCTTTTGCTAAGGTTATCTTTCATGTCAATTTATGGTAATATTGGAATATAATGATCTCTGGGACTTCTTGTAGATAATTTTGTGAAAGGAATTATTTTATTGCTCGAAAAATCTTCATTTGCTTTTAATTGCTTAAAAATTTACAATGTAAGTCTAAAATGCCTTATTTTTTTGCTTAATATGAAGGATTAATTACTCATGTTACTTATAAAAAATTTTTTTCATATTTATTTATTATCAGAAATAAAAGTTTTTTAAAGTTTCAAAAATAAAGGTTTGTCAAATTATATTATTCATTTCATTACAAGCATCAAGTTTTACTTAATGATATATTCAGAGAGTTCTTCCTTTTAACAAATGTAACTAATGAAACTAAAAGAAATAAAAAAATTTAGTCATAATTTCTATGCTTGAGAAATTTACAGCTATAATTTGGATATTTACGCATGTAACAAAGAATTTATATCTAAAAATTACATTTGTATTATATAATGTAAATGCGTAGTTGCAGTTTAAAAATAGATTACAGATAATTTTTAATGCTAAATATTAGCTAATTGCGGGATAATTTTGAACCGGTTAAGAGATGATGTCGACACCTGATCAGGTACATTCCCCTAAACACCCACTTGAAGAATAATAAAAGACATAGTTATTCAATTCCAGACATAGCTTTTCCGCGTAGATGAATTTTTTTCAACTTTAACTTGTTCAAAGCTATTACACTCTTTCCTGTCTTTCACGCGATTTTAAAAAACATTCATTCCTTGATATTTTTAATTGTATTTAGAACAAGGAATTGTGAAATTAAATTCTGTAATTTTTTTCCGAATCACATTGTTGACTTGAAATTTTAGCTTAATGCTTCGATTTTGTAGAGATGAGTGTTTGTTTTGAAGCTTGTTTAATTGGATATAATGTTTATAAGAGTCATTTTTTATACAAGTTTACATAGCCTTTGTAATGCATTAATTATCATTTACTATCCTTTCTGGACTAAGCTCAGATCGTCATAGAAATGCATGCAGTTGATATATTCTATTCTTAATCATATGTAATAAAAAATTTATCTACGATTTCCCCCTAAAGCATAACGTACAGTTCGCATTGTAAATATGCAAATCGCAACGAGAGATTTCTATAAAATGTTCGTTCAATCATAATATTAATGAAGTCAAAACACACTTTTCTGTTAAGAAAATAATGAGGATGATAAAAACTGTGTCTCGTAAAAAATAAAAAGTAATTTCACAAGTAAATTGAAAGCTTTCATAATATAGTGTCTTACTCTTTTTTAAATGTCCATATAAGTCTTTTGGCCTTCTGAATGATTTATATGCTGATTTGCATTCTAATTATTCTAACTACGTCAGTTCATAAATTAAATCATTCTCGAGGCTTGCCGTCAGTCGGTAAAAGGAGCATGACTTGTCAACATCAATTAACATGACCATTCATTACCTCAGGTTATTGCAATTAACTAACTCATCAAAAGGATGGAATCCTCTGATAAGAACCAAATGTAAATAAATATCTTAACATTGAAACTAAATACTTTTTTTTATTTTCCTTGTTGTTTTTATTTCCATTTAAATGTATACTGGGAATGAATGAACCATGCTTATTGGGTTCTTGGATGTCTATTTTAAAAGATTCAATGTATCTGAAAAATGTTATTTAAGACAATTAATTATAACCACTGACTTGTGTGCTTTATTATCAATTCTTCCATCGTTATCCTTTATCCTTAATTTTCTCTCTTACCCGAATAATAAAGTTTTAAATACTATTCCTTTAACTTTGTTTTCACTATCTATTTTATCTATTATAAGAAGAATTAAAATCACACTAGGCATTGAATCTACACTACTGGCCATTAAAATTGCTACACCAAGAAGGCGACATGCTACAGACGGGAAATTTATTCGAAAGGAAGAAGGTGCTGTGATATGCAAATGATTAGCTTTTCAGCGCATTCAGACAAAGCAGGCGCCAGTAGCGACAACTACATTGTGTTTAAATGAGGAAATTGTTCAGCCGGTTCCTCATACACAAATTGCATTTGAACGTTGTTGCCTGGTGAAAAGTTGTTGTGATGCCTCGTGTAAGAAGGAGAAATGCGTACCAGCACGTTTCTGACTTTGATAAAGGTCGAATTGTATCGTACGGGGATTGCGGTTTATCTTATCGCAGTATTGCTGCTCGCGTCGGTCGAGATCCAATGACTGTTAGAAGAATATGGAATCGATGGGTTCAGGACGGTAATACGGAACGCCATGCAGGATCTCAACGACCACCTATCACTAGCAACAGAGAAAACAGGCATGTTATCCGCATGGCCGTAATGGATCGTGCAACCACGTCACGAGCCGTGAGTCAAAAAATGGGGTCGTTTGGAAGACAACAAGTGTCTGCACGAACAGTTCGACGACGTTTGCAGCAGCATGGACCCTCAGCTCGGAGACCATGGCTGCGGCTTCCCTTGTCGCTGCGTCATAGACAAGAGCGCCTTCAATGGTGTGATCAACGACGAACCTGGGCGCACGAATGGCGAGACGTCATCTTTTCAGATGAATCCAGGTTCTGTGTACAGCATCATGATTGTCGCATCCGTGTTTGGCGGCATCGTGGTGAACGCACACTGGCAACGTGCATTCGTCATCGTCAAACTGGCCCATCACCTGGCGTGATGGTATGGGGTGCCATTGGATACACGTCTCGGTCACCTCTTGTTCGCATTGACGGTGCTTTGAACAGTGCACGTTACATTTCTGGTGTGTTACGACCCGTGGCTCTACCCTTTATTCGAGACCTGTGAAACCCTAATTTTCAGCAGGATAATGCCCTACCGCATGTTGCAGGTATTGTACGGACCTTCCTTGATGCGGAACATGTTCGGCTGTTGCCCTGGCCAGCACGTTCTCCAGATCTTTCACCAATAGAAAACGTCTGGTCAATGGTTGCCAAGCGATTGTCTCGTCACCAAACGCCAGTCACAACGGTTGATGAACTGTGGCATCGTTTTGAAGCTGCATGGGCATCTGTACCTGTACATGCAATCCAATCTCTGTTTGACTCAATGCCCAGGCGTATAACTGCTATTATTACTGCCAGAGGTGGTTGTTCTGGGTACTGATTTCTCAGGATCTATCCAGAGAAATTTTTTGAAAATTTAATCACTTGTTATTTCTAGTATAATATATTTGTCCAAGAAATATCATTTTGTTATCTGCATTTCTTTCTGGTGTAGCAATTTTAATGACCAGTAGTGTATATGTATGTAAAATCTATAAATGTTTAAAATACTGCTGACCATTAAAATTAATACCTCAAGAAGGTGACAATGTAATATCTTTGAAGTGTATTCCACAAGTGTGCAATGTACTATGATATGTAAATAATTATCACTTGAAATCAATGAATTAATGTTAAATAGACTTTTTAGTATTGATGTGAGATTTGTAGTGACATTAACAATATTTAAATCAAGAAATTTCACAGCAAGTAAAAGAAGACCATTTATGAATTTGATATGGTCGAAATTGCAGAAGACCAGAGCTATGAACATTTGCATCTCAGTATTGCAACTTACATGGGTTGGGATGCTATTGATTGTTTGAGAATAGATAACAGATGGAGTGACATATGGAAAACCGGGCTGGATCTTAGCGGTATGCAGGAGTGTGCCCGTTCAGGTGTTACTTTCTCACCTGATCCTGGTTCAAACTGGTAGCTGAGAAGACAGTCATCGTACTTCCACGTCACAAATAGCTCTAACACAAGAAATGGGATCAACAAGCGTATGAACATTTTGACGAGATTTTGAACTCTTAGCTAGATGACCGTGGGTTAAGCTGTTCTCGTCGTTATATGGCAGATGAAAACATCTTCAATGGAATGATCAATGATGAATCTGGATACGAGAATGTGACAGTGTTTTTAAATGATTTTCAGTTTTGATAACAGTATTTAGACAGTTTTATTGAAGTTTGGCGTCTTCCAGGAGAAGGGACAACACTTTCAGGCATTTGATATCGTCATACTGGTGTATCTCCTTGAATCATAATATAAGATACAATTGGGTATATATCTTAGCTACGTTGTTTCCTTTGAACAGTGACCGTCACATTTCTGATGTCTTCAAGTCCAGGACTCTAACTTTCACTTTAACCCTATAAGACTATATTTAAAACTGTCTGAGACTACTAATTGCCATGTTTCTTCAGGATAATGCACGACTGCAGATTAGATAATTTTATAGACCTTCTTCTGGACAGCAAACGTTTAATTGTTATCATAGTCAGTACTTCTTTTAGAACTCTCAAGATTAGAAAATGTTTGGTCTATGAATGCTGAACAATTAAATAGTATCCATATGCCAGTCATTACTATCTATAAATCATAGCATCATGTTGAAATTACCCGAAGAGCTGTATCTCTATTTGCGATCCGATCTCTGAAGCACTGATATTTTAAATAAAAAATAAATTTAATATAAAATATCAGTGCTTAAAAGCAAATAGACATAGTCATAAACTGAATAATATCAATTTTATATACAATATTTCTCATTATAGAATAAGTGTAAAAATAGGAAAATTCACCATTTATTTTAAATTGAATCTAAATCAATATAACTTTCAAATATCATAACAATTCTGCACGAAATTTTTATTTATTTATTTTTTATGAAATGATAATCAATATTCTTAATTTGAATAAGTTGCATTTTCATGCAAAATTATTGAAAACTTTTATAATCTTTTTGCATGTAAATGAAGATATTTTCATATGAAAAATAAATATATTTTACTATATTATTTGCACAATTTCATTGTTTAAGGCAAAAGTTGATGATATAATTAATAATAACTGTATTCAAATTATTCATATTAGAAAAAATTACTTAATACCATTTGAAAAATTCCATGAATTTTTCCAGATATTTTAATTATTCATTGATATTTTAAATTTGAACTTAAGGTTTTTCTCCAATTGTTTAGCGATTGAACGTTCAAGTAATCCATTTTGCCATTGTTAAAATGAAAAATTTTATTTAAATTGCTGGTAAAAAATTGATTCGTATTAATGTTTGAATTGAACTAAAGATTTTAAAATCGTGTTTAAAATTTCGATAGTTGGAGACTTGATTTTCTAGAAACAGATCTCAGGACTTGTTTTGTAAATCTTAAATAGTTTTCAGAAATAGTAAGTTTGAGAATGTTTGGAATCACAGTCTACGTATATACTTCAATATATTTGCTATTTTAACTAAATCGCACAATTCTGGCAAGTTTCAGATGCACTTTTATCGGAACATATTCGTAAATTATATCAATAACTCAGGCATTTAAAAATAGAACGAATTTTAATATTAACTGTAACCACTTACAATAGGTACGTAATCTTTACAATGTTACTATTACAATTCCAAGAATGTAACACTGGATAACAGCTTTTACAAAAATATAAATTTTTCGATATAAATTTATCTAATTTAAGAGTTATAAAATTTATTTTCATTAATATTAAATAATTTAAGATTTATGTTTGAAACGAATTTTAATTTTTAACTGAATAAAATAATTAAAAATAAATAATTTCAATTTAAAGATTAGAGTGGATATAAAAATTAAAAGCTTTAACATTATCTATCTATCTATCTATATATATATATATATATATATATATATATATTATATATATATATATATATATATATATATATATATATATATATATATATATATATATATATATATATATATATATATATATATATATATATATATATATATATATATATATATATAATATACAATCTTCTACTTTTTTCTGTGAAAAATGTTGATAGAAAAAATTGGTGTGTAGGATTTGGATATCTCTATTTAATGCATTTATTTTTATTGATGTTTCGTTTTTATAACGTGAACAATAAACTAACTCGATATTTTCCTTAAAGACTTATTAAATATTCATTTTAATGGTTATAGCAACTGCTTAGTATTCCTAACTCTTTCTCTTTTTAAGAGGGAAACTCCGCAACGATGCATGAAAAGCAGTTTCTTTCTTTACTTTTAGAACAACAGTGACACCATGTATCTGATTTACTTAGTCCCTTCCAGTCAAACAACCTGTTTACAGCAACACAACGTTACATATTCAAACTAGGCCTTGTTTTCTATTCAAAAAGTTAATGTCTTGTTACACTAGTTAACCTTGACAAGGTAAGAAAAGAAGCATTCGTACTTTGTCTCGTTTTCCCTCGAATTTATGAAGGCCAAGTGAGCAGAAGCCCGCATCTTCCGCTCCGAGGGTCGACTTAAGATGGAAACACCCTCATATTTCTGAAAATGCAGCCATGCTATTCATTTTCCTTACTGTCATCCTTACGAGAAGCGAAATGATAGAATAGGTCAAAAAGATGCATTTATGTAACATGTTTATGAGTTTTATTGATTTTCCTGATTATTATTTGCTCAAAATACTCTTTAGAATACAAATCCCGTGAATCAGCAGAGTTTTAGAAGTGGTATACTTATTTTCAACTGCTATATCTTAACAGTAAAGAATATTCTTTTCAAGAACACATTTCATGAACTTCCTCTTTTTAGCAAAAAAACAGGATTTTAAATGAGGCACGACATTCTCAATGAAAATTACGTTCCTTAGGTAAAATAAAAAAACCAACAAGCATAATATATTTAACATGAAGTGACTATATGCTTATAAATAAAGATATTTTTTGGTTATATCGTTTCCATCAACTTTAAGATAAATTTTATTTCGATTTGCTTACTTTTACCGGAAAAATTAAAAATGTTTTTATAAGTTTTTTCCTCATCATTCGATTCATAAATTGTTCATATCCAAAATATCTATATTTTATAATGGTTATTTTTTTGCATACCCATACATACAAACAAATATTTTTGTGTATTTATTAATACAAGTATAAATATTGTAATATAAATACATAATACACTAATCTAACTTATTGAGAGTATTACAGAAAATAAAATAACTATCCAAAAACAAATAACTAATATATAAACACGTAAGCTAACAACATGATTCCATTCTCAGCGATCTTTTTGCGACATGAAAGTACATTATTAAACTGTTAGATCATAATTATTGCAAATGATATGATGTGAACCTATGTCTTATGGAAAGAAAAGTTTTAATAATTTAATTTCTTCGGTATACATTGAAAATGAAAATATTTTTATTATGTGTCTAGGTTACTACAGTTAAAATCAGATATTTGCGAATTTCTATTTATTTTAAATTCCTTTTACTTCAGAAACTATTTGTATTCAAGAAAAGGAAATCTTTTAGAAGATTTGAATCTATCTAATTATAAACTAGGTGGTATCATAATTCAGTCAATTAAGATCTATTTCTCATTTTTATATTAAGTACCAACTAAAATCAAGAATTAACATATATCTAAGGTTTTCAAACCTTCTCCCTTAAAGTGGTAACTGAAAGAATCTCTATTTTGGATTGCTTCGAGCAAGAATAAGCATTTTTATAAGTAACTCTTAAGGCAGCACTTAAATTAAATTACTTTGACTTACAATTAACCAATCATCTCTAGAATCAAATTTACGAAATCTAATCTTTATATACATTTATCACGTGCCAATAGTTTTATTTTTCTCATCACTTTTTTGATTAAGTTACCATACGGAACAGTTATCTTTTTATTTTTATATTGATATAATTTACCAATGAATCATTCTTATCGCCGAATCAACGATATGTGATGATGTTGCCACAGTTGTCTTTTCAATAATGCATTAGGCACTTCAACTAGAAAAAGAGCTCACAATGGCTAGCAGGTGGATAATTGGCAGCGAATAGATGGCTTCTTTAATACCACCGATTTTTTATGCCATGCTGGGTTACGCTTTTATATGTGAAATCGGCATGAAGAAAAGAACTGAAATTGAGATGAAACAATATTTCATTGTTTAAAGAAGAGGCATGCCACGAAAGTTGAACTGCAGCTATATTTTAAATTAATGGTATATGCTAAGAATAACCTGTTTGCCATAGATACTTTAATGAAGATACTACCTTAACTTATAATCCATTTTAATGTAAATAAAAGGATATACATTGCTTTACGCTGAAAGGCTTTTTGAAGGATTCACTATATGTGCCATAAAAAGTGAATAAGCTTTATTTTTGTAAAAATGTTGAAGGAAGTTTCTTTGAAATGATTGTCCTCAAATCAAGTTGAATGAGAAATAGATGTTAGATAGCTTTTTAGTAAACAAATCATGTTGTAAGTAGATTAATTCGCTGACTCCAAATTTTAATAAAAAGGATATTCACCTAAAGCAAATGAAGCTTAGTTTGGAAAGGAAAGAATTTCATAAAAAAAAAAAGAATTAAAAAGAATTTCGTAGAAAAAGAACATTTATAATTTTTTAAAATTCATTTGCTGTGTCGAAATTTCTTTAGAGCTCCATTCATCTTGAACAATTTTTTTTTGAATACATAAATATTGCAAAAATTTTATTTTAAAAATGTAAAATAAATAATAAATACTATAACTAACAGGTTCATACAATTTATATTGAATCTTAAAATATTTATTTGAAAGTGTCTTCATATTTATATTCTGGAAAAGTGTGATTTTTAATTAGATGAATGCTACATGATTGCTGAGGGGCACAACAAAGTTCTTCGGAGGAGAACTTATATTATTCCTCTTCAGTTCTGCAATGAAATATATTAATTACTAATGGAATGTAGTTCCATTTGTAATAATTTTACAGTTACAGTTACATTATCAAGCATTAATTTACAGTTACACTATCAACAACTTTCGTTCACAAAATAGAGCTGGCAGTCCAACGGCTAGCGTTCTGGCTTTCGGTTCAGGCGCTTAGAGGCTCGAATCCCTACTTGATCTTGAGTGTTTATAGTGATTTGGAGTCTAATTTAAACTGCTCTGGATTTAATAACTCCTCGTATTAAAAAAATGATCGCTCAGGCGCAGTCAATTTCGTAGATATGAAGTTCCAAGGATTTGCCTTATTGATAAAGAATTGAACGATTCTAAAGAGAAATTAAAATAATCCGTCGTTGTTCTTGTTATTACGATAATTTTTCGTAATAAATAAAATTTGTTATTGAATAATATTTGTTGTAACAAAAAAAAATGAAAGAATCGGAAAAAAAATTAATGCATTTCTGTGAGCAATTTTTATTAAAATTTTCCCTTTTTTAATCGTAAATATTCCTTATTTGTTGAATTGCTATACGTTGTATTTATTTCTTTTTATTTTAAAAACAAAGGAAAGTAAAAAAATATTTTTTTATTATTAAAATATAAATTTTTTATATAGAACAAATAAAATAAGTTATATGACAAGGATTTTTAATTTTTATGGAAAAAATTTAATTATGAAAATCTGATTATTTTAAAATACATTTACTAATCATTAATAAAATATTTGTTAGTTAAGCATAAAATAAACATGCCAGCATGAGATGTGATAAACGATATAATTGAATATTAAATATTTTTCAATAGAAAACCTCTACATAGTATAATAAAACAACAAATTTTCATATTTTTTGTATTCAATTCAAATTGAAATTTAACACAAATTTACTTATGATATTTTCAGTTAAAATTAATCTCAGTTGAAATGTTTAAATTGAAAGACTCAAATAGCTAAAATAACTTCATTAATAAAATAAGCTTCCCTTAAATGGTTTTCTTCATCAATATTGTATACTTTTTATTTTGGTGATTTTTTTAAATAAATTAAAATTAAGAAACGATAGAAATTGAATAGATATTTTTTAAATAGAAAATATTTATGACCAAATATAAGTACTTAAAACAAAATCCCGTAATAGGAAAAAAAAATTGATTTGGAAAATAAATAAGAAAGCTATTTTTATTTTTTATAGAACAATATTAACTTATTTGTTTCTTAACTGTCTTATTTCTGAATTAAGTGATTTAACTTTGAAAAAGTTGAATACGCTAAAATAGTGATAAAGTATATCATCCGACTACATTCATTACGAGAACCTAAATTTATACATTATTAGTTTTCTGCACATAACTACAGGTATAGAAATTATTATTTTGGTATAAATTTGTTACACAATAATGTAACATAAAAAAACTGATTATTATAAAATGCATTAAATAAATCATTTTTGCATAGTAATCAAATAACTGAATCATTTTTACACTGTGCGATGTTCCTGATTGAAGTAAGAAGTTTTTCTTAATATCCACTCACTTTTTAAATGTCATATTAGCCAAAAAAAACAGCAATTTTACCTTTCGATGCACTCGGAATATTTCACACTCAAATTTATTTGTTAACAAATAAAAAGATGAACACGTTATCAAGATCAAAGAAAGATATATCTGGTTTATATTGCGTCATTAGAATATCATGTGTTGCAAGAAGTAATCATTCATCATCACTATCTTCTTCTTACTTATCCCTCTGATTTGAAATCAGATCAGATTCATAAGATCGCCCGCATTTAATTTCCACACAGCCAATACCGGGTTTCCTTAGTCATGATCATTCGTTTCCTCTTTGTTAACATCATAGAAACTTCCTGGAAATACAATTAATTATATTCATACAACGTTTCAAATGTACTTCCAGTCTAATAATTGATTTTGAATATGTACACATGATTATGATTTATGAATTAGTGTTTGGTTACAAAACATTAATCTTATGCTCATGGTAAAAAAAAAAAATGTACTGTTAATCAGATTTTATTTTTATTTTTTTTATCTTGAAAACCTGTATTCAAATTGATAAAATCTAATTTCAAACTGAGCAGAGGGAAGTGACAAAGTTGGGAAATATTGTTGTGAGCATTCTAGTGTCTTTGTTCATTACGATGATTGGTTCAAAATCTCCTGTAAAGTATTAAAATTATGGATAAATAGGATACACTGTTGGAATTGTTAACTGCAACCGCAAAGCTTCAAAATTATGATTAACGTTGTTGGAAGAGTAAGGTAGAGTCATTATCAAGTACATAACTAAACATTGTACGGTAAAACTGCGGTCTCCAAATTTTTGTTCTGCAATATGAAGATACCATTTATTACTTCATGTATTTATCTGAAGATTGGTTATTGGTCTACAGAAGTTTACCTTTAACCTTCATTCAACATACATACATAGCATTGAAGGCGAGCATCAGATTGTGCCATTAGGTTAATGGGTTTGGAATACACGCCCATCACCAAGTGCCTCGTAATTTTGAACCACACTCAGGTGACGAAGACACACCTGAGCTGGAACCCTCCTCTCCACATCCACGCCACACTAAGGAAAGGACTTTAGACGTCGTATATTAACAAGGACACGTCCCCAATCCACGGAGCTCCAGCAACCCAATGAAGGAGAGTAAGTCGTGGTCACCCTCCCAACCACTGCCCGCGGCAAATGATGTTCGCTTTCCTTCATTCAACAGTAGAATCGCTTGGAATGACTTGTATTTGACTCAAAATAATGATTTATAAGTACCAGAATGTTCCCCCAGTTTTGAAGAAGGCGATCACTAGACATGTTCATAATTAGAGACAGAAGCCATTCCTTTTTAGTGCAGTTGCATGAGAGTGCTTTTATAACAATAGATGTCATACACAATCTATCCCAAAAGATATTAGTCTTATTAAATTATGGATTAGCAAATTTCACATTGCACATTCGCAGAAGATATCGAGAAGAATCTTCTTCCCAATACATTCCATGGACGGGCAATAATGAAAAAATTTAACTCATTAGAATTTCGATTATTATTTTGATGCTTGTTCAATTTAATTAAAAACTTTAATGACAATTGCAAAATGAATAACTAAAATTTATAGCTTTCAAAACGATATGCGATAAAAACGAAGAAAATATAATATTTTAAATGTTTTGCGTTGTAACTAAAATGATTGTTTTGAAAAAGAAAACTACTTACGAAACATTTTGTATCCATCGTTATATAACTGTTTAAAGATACGTAACATACTAAAATGACAGTTACAAAATTACAAAAATTTCTGAATGTTAATTTTCATAGAATTTTCTTTCTAAAAGAAAGAAATAGGAAAAAAGAAATATACTCTCAGGAAGCTTATTTTCTACTTTCCCATCTTTCATTGTTTTGCATGATGGACCCATTCATTTATGTCACTATTATTTTTTTTCTTCGTCTTTCTCTACGAAGAATCTACAGATTCACCGCAACCGTGTTCATTTGGGCTCTTTCGAGTCGCATGTAGTTTTCAATCAAAATCTTTAATTACCGGTGTCGGTTGGCGATTGACATTTACGATTGGGTTTTTATATGACAAGATTATCTCTCCTAATGGAAGACTGTCTTTCACTTAAGTGTCAAGTGATGTCTCGTGTTGCAATCGATAACCAAAAAAAAAAATTGTCACAATTGCGTTTCCCTTTGTGATTCCACTTTTCCCTCAGTTCCCACGACGTTACAGCTATAAAGTTCATACTACTTCTTAAGTGTGCGAACAAAATAATTGTTTTACTTTATACAGGGTGTTTAGTCCATAGTTGATTTCCTGGTTGTATAATATCCAATTCCAAGTTGTTAATCATCTATTGTATTTCTTAAAGAACAATGAAATCAAGCCAGATAATGTCATTATTAGGGAGTTTAAATTTAGCTACAATTAAAAGATTTCAAAGGAGACTTGTTTTTCAAAAGTTGCCGTCTAATTACATTTAGAGTGCCTTTAAACACATAATCGATTGAATACAACTATCCTAATTCCAAGTTTAAAAAATAAACTTGAAACAATAGTATAACTTATTGATAAATTAATACACCTCAGAATTAAGTACTTTTCCCTTAAGAGAATAGGGAATAGAATAGGTTAAAGTAATTACATTCAATTTATAATGTACACTACTTGTACACAAGTATGCATATTATATAACCCAAAATGAGTCAATAAAACAAAATGTATAAATATATGTCAACATTTTTAGAAAATTTCATTTATAAGCATCTTCTAGACAGGATATATTTTTCTATAATTGTTTTATTTATACTTGAATACAGTTTTTAAAGTTATTTATGTATGGAATAATTTAATTTTAAAAACTATTATAGCAACGTTCCCTCAATGATATTTTACCATTTTATATAATTTTTAAATAGTTCAGAACTAAAAAGGCCAAGGGTAGAAGTCAGTTAAAAAATAATTTTTATTATTATTACTCTTTTTTTAAGTTCTGTCAAAAAAATGCTGGACTTCAAAAAGGGGCTTTTGTAGGCACATTTATATACGTTAACATTACATAAGTCATAATTCTAAGACACACTTATCCTTATAATCATATCATTACGAAAAAAATTCATACAGAAACAAAATCAAAAGAATTTTGAGTTTACATCACAATTTTATATAAATACATTTTATCACTGCAACTACGAAGAAACAATTAAGTTAAATCTTAATCTAAATGCAGTGTCATTTAATTTAATTTATAAATATAGTATACATTTAATTTTCATTTTTAGTGAATTTTATTTTAGCTAAGTTGTTTGGTAAATGGTACGTGTTGTGTATATATATATATATATATATATATATATATATATATATATATATATATAATACACACTTATTCTTCATAATTCGTTTTTGATTTAAATTGTTCGTTGTTAATCATAAGCTATTTAAATATTTCTTTCGATCTTTCAATTTTGGCTTATTTTAATCAATTTAATTATATAAAACTTGCTAATTTTTCATTTAACCGAAAGATTTTGTGATATTTTAGAAGTTCAACTAAATTTCATAAGACCATTGATGTGCAAATTTATTTTTCATATTTGCACACTGGGTCAAATGAAATTTTATTTTTAACTATGTTATCCAATATATTCAAAATTTTGTACTAAAATTCGTAAATAAAATGCAAATAAAATTTTATCCTTTTAAAACTTTCTCGTGTACACTGCAGCATTTCTGTGATATTAAGGTCTACAGGTATGTTCTTGATTCTCCGATTGTGAATAGAATAAGGATATTTTTCAAAGGAATATTCGTTGTTCGGACACAGAATTCTTTTTTACATTCGCGGTGATACATAAAAAAATGTTTCTTCGCGCTCAAATATAAATATAAATTATAAATAAACAAATTAATTTATATTTAAATATCAAGTTAAAAAAAAGTTTTTTTTTTGAGGTTGGTTATTTTAATATCAATGATTAAAAAAAATTGGTCCGTCAAAGAAAAAACAGTCAAACATTCAGAATATATTTTGAAAAGCTATTTCATGTATATAAAATGTTATTAATTAAGACATATTTAACTGATTAACATAATTTCTCACATGAATGAAGAGTAAATTTAGAATAAAGAAACATTAAAAACTAAAACGTTGTCTTTTTTTACCTATACATTGAAAAAGTAAAGAATACCTGTGTGAATGATAAAAAATATCTAAGACTTAGGTAAAAAAAGACAACGTTTTAGTCTGTATGTTTCTTTATTCTAAATATTTTAATATCTAAGACTTAGGTTTTTAATATAATATTTCAACATTTTATATTACATTTTGACATTGTATATAAGATATATAATTCAAAATTTTAAAGAGAATGTTTAGAGCTTTTTTAAATTTACTTTTAAAAATTCAAACATTGACATAGTTTCACATGTACATAAAAATTAAGATTCATAAATTAAAATTTGTAAAAGAAAAAAAAAAAAAAAAAAAAAAAAAAAAAAAAGACATTAAAAATAGACTTGAAAAAATAATTAAGAAATTTCCTTAATTTTATTTCTAAAATCACAAACACACTGACAATATTTTGGTAAAAGCATAAGAAGATTTATCATTGTATAAAAAATAGTTAATTTGTATGAGTTAAAATTCTAAAATAGAAATGATAGAATCTCTTCCAGAACTTTAATTCTAAACTTTAATACACTCAAATATGGTCTTACACATGCATTAAGAAAGTTAAAATATATGAATTAAAATCTCAAAAATAGAAATGTCTAGAAGCTTCATGCACTTTAAAACTCTAGGCTCAAAAACATTCATATCACATGGTTTCACATATATCTTAAAAACATTAAGATCTGTGTATTATAAAGTTCTAAAAAAGAAATGCTTAGAAACTTCAGTTCTAAACACTAAAACATTGACGTGATTTCCTTAAGAATACTAAGATGTGTGTGTGTGAATGTGTGGACTACGATTTGAAAAAAAAAAAGAAATATCTAGAATCTTCCTTAACTGTACCTGTCAAAGTTTTAGTTCTAAAAACTAAAACTTTGACATGTAGTTTTATATATGCATTAAAAAAATTAAGACGAATCAGATAGAAGTTTATAAAAAAAAATGTCAAGAAGTTTCTTGAACTTCAGTTCTAAAAAATAAAACATTAATATGGTTTCATATGTGAATAAAAAAAAACAAAAAAACTTAAAGATATGTGAATTAAACCTAGAAAAAAATTTCTATAAATGTAACTGAAATTGTTACGATGCATTTTCAAGAAAAAGATGAAAGAAAAACGTATATATTTATAGCTGTAGGAGCACGCGTCTCGGAATACGTTTCTCAAAAAGCTGTTTCAATTTTTCTTTCTGGTACCATCTGTCGTCTCCAGCGCGTTGACAGAAGGGAAGACGACGACCACCTCAAATAAAAAAAAATAAATAACGATATATCAAAATCCTAGAAGTAGGGGAAAATATAGTCGAGAGCAATTTCACTGGCGACGGAGTTTTTTGGTGCTTCATTCTGGGTACTCTTGACCCTTTTTCCATCTGTTCGTTTCGCAGTTGCTTAAGAGATTGGATTAACGGATCTCTTATTATTTCGGAAGAGGTCGGCAATTTTTTTACCTTTTAGGAGCCCCTTTTTTCGACACTGCTATTAAGGATTGTTATTGTTTCTCTCTCTTTTTTTAATATATTATTTGTCTGATTTCTTTCAAAATAGGACTACACTTCCTCTGTAGTAGATAACTAATTTAAAACATTTATTTGATAGAAAAGTGATAAAACTTTTCTTTAAGAAATATATATTTATGTTATGGCACTTGGACAAGCCTCGCTCGTTATACGATGGCTATGCGAAATTAAGTCAGAAGGGTGTGTCTTACGTTTAGCAAGAGCACCACGAAGGTGAAAACACGTCTTTTCTCTAAGACTTTTCCGATAGATGACACCACCAGAAGACCGCACTCACCGGTATTAGAAAGCATTTTTGTATGCAGATTTCGAAAACAGCCCTGAAAATAATTCTATCATGTATGAGTACGAAATGAGTTATTTTATACATGAACAGAGAATAACATTTCTTGATAGAAATGTTATTGAAAACACTAAACATACTTTCAAATCTATTTGTTTTGATTTGTGTTTCTTAGGATTTTATAATTTCTGTTAAACTGTTCACACTAAAAGATGACATACAGAATTATGATTTAATTGAGTTTATATGTATAACTTCCTATATTTTGTTAGTTTTCATTTCGGAAATTTTCTTATGGATATGAATTTTAATAAAATGCAAATGAAAACTATATTTATAATCGTACGTATGAGATAATGTTCAAAATTTGATGGATTTATAACTCTACTTCGACTGATATTCTGTCAAATTTTGAAAACTAATTGTGGTTTCGCAAATAGAGCCTTATGACAGTTTATTTTTAACAGATAAGGCTTGTTGTTTATTTTTAACAAATAAGAGATTTATAGTTTATTTTTATCAGATAATTGCTTGGGTGAGCCACACAATCTTTCACATCCAGAAACAGTTTTAACGTCTGTTCTGAAAGAGGACTATCACACTGAGTTTTAAAGTCTCATTGGGCTGGTGTTCGCATGTTGTCGAACTTTTGGTAACAAATGAGACTAACTTTTTTTCCATCGACCTTCGTGCAAAATCAAGTATCGACTTAGCTAAGAGTAATACATCGACATAGCTGAAAGTAACAGAAAAATACAACCGGAAACATCAAAACTTCTAATATACTTGCATCAAATATATAATGCAAAAGTATATATTGTTTCTTTATAAAATAAACGCAATGCATTTACAACGGTTTAAAAAAAAATTACTGGTTTGTTATCAATTTAGAGAAGTTTTTAAAGTATAAAGATCAGAAATCATACACAATATATAAGCATGTTTTAATTTTTTTCGATAAAATCATTTCTTTTGATCGAAATTTACTTTATTACTAATTTCTTTGGAAACTCATTTTGACTTTTTTTTCTTTTTTGAAAATGTTGTTTAGAAGGGCGTTTTTATGGAAGTTCCTATAATTAGTCACTGGGTCAGTGGAACTATTGCATCAAGATGCGGGAGTTTTCTTACTTACTTTTTCTGGAAGACATTTTAAAAGAGATCCACCTACTTCTCACTTTTGACCTTCACACACATTTTGCCCTTATGTCCTACAGGCGGGTGACATCTTACGGTAATTGGACTTCGTTCATAATGATGCGGGCGACTCGAGATCAAAGAAATCGATAGGATACTTTTTTTTAAAGACTATTTGCACTGAAAATGGAATGAAGAGTGTTTGTAAAAGATCTCAAGGTATGGGGGCTATTTTTTTCATCCTTACTTATATATTAAAAGCTGGCTCATATATTAAAATAAAATAACAAATGCAATTTTTTTTTTTAAGTTTATTTCATACAAGTTTTCACACACTACAGTTGTGAAATTATTGATTCCAATTCTTGTTTGAAGATTTACACATCCCATTTTATTTTATACAAAAATACATTATATGACGTAGGCCTTTATATTCTGTAATTCGACTAATCTTCTCACTTTTTAAATATGAAATAATATTTTAATTGCTTGCTAGTATAACTGATAAATAATATTTCATTCTTCAGTTAAATTAGCTAGCAGTTATATTGTTACTAAATATGATCTTGTTCTTTAATTTACATAAAAAGAAAACACTATACAGGAGAAGAAATTTATTACTCAACTCATCTCTCATTTGCTTAGGTGCCGAATTAAGTGAGTATAGCATGCGATGGTAAAAATTACCTTAATATTAGTTTTTAAATAGTTATATTACTGGTTCTTAGTTTATGTTCTCTCAACAGATGAAAAAATAAATACCTATTCTCCTTTACAAAAGATTGAACTTGGACATGGTAAGATTTTAAGCAGGAAAGGTTTTTATTAAACAATTATAAATAGTAGTGCTGCGTACGCTTCTCATGTTTTAGTTGAAATGATATATATGGAATTGTAAGAGCGCTTAACGGGTTTTCTTTTAATTTTTTTTATGTGATAAGTATAAATATGTGTGTGAGTGTGTGTAAATTCTTATGTCAATGCAACTTTGTGTTTTATTAAATAAGTCTTTCAGAAACTGTTTCGATTAAGACCAATGAACAGTAGTTAAAAAAATCATTGTATTTTTAAGATAATGATAAATAATTTTTAACACACAATAAAATTTTTAGTTTATTAACTTAATCAATAAAGTACATCAAATATTTTTTGTCACGGTAAGTTATATTATAAAACAAGATATGGGCAAGATTGTGTTCTGTGTAAAATTTGCTCATAAAATTTTTGTGCATGAAAATGAAGGTATCTAAACAATGGCAATGTTAAAAATTTTAATATTTACACCTTTTATTACAATTGAAAGTGATGAGGAATTTATTCAAAATTTCCATTATGCTTGTATTTGCTTTGAAAAAAAAGCTTTCTTTTTTTGAGGAATGATTAGGTTGTCTTTACGAATATGCATAACCAGTTATAGAATTTTTTATAGGTACTACTACTCTATTTTATTTATTTACTTTTTCTGTAGTTCGTCTCTTGTATTTCTAGTTGTTGACTATTTTAAGCACAATGAAGCACCTATAATATTAATTTTTCTGTGAATTGGATTACTTTCTGTAATTTCATTATTGATGATATATCTGTATTAATATGAAGACATATCACTTTCAGTTTTATTAAGATGTATTTTCTTCATAATTTTCTTCTTTTTTTTTCCCTTAACATTAATTTTTAGAATTTTTATAGTAAAAGTTTTGAATAGTTATTATTCCCTATTTTTAGCGTTTTAAATTAACATATTGTCTTAAAACTATTCTTTATTATTATTTAAACACTTATTCGTCAGCGTTTAGAAAGTATTTATCATTATTGAGAATATTTTCCACAAAGATTTCAATGTTATTTTGCTTGTTCCAGTGTGTGTGTTTTTATGTATTAAATTTAAATTTTTAGATTTGCGTTAAACTTTTGCGTTTATCTAAAAAATTATGTTATTTTCTAATTATGTCTACCATGACTTGTTCTAATTATATATATATATATATTTATATATATATATATATTATAATTTAAATAATTATAAATTCGTCATACTTTAGGATTACAAATATTAATTATATATTATAAATAAATTATTATTTATATTAATATTAATTATATCTATCTATCGATCTATTTATATCTATATATATATATATTTTTTTCCGATGGCAGACAGTTACAACTGCAACAGAGTCTATTAATCGATTGTTCCCTGATACCCAAGGAACCGGCCAGAAACAGTGACCTCTTAACCGCCGAGGCGTTGCCCCGGGTGCACCATAGGGGGTGGGTCACCATCGCATTCTCACACATGCCATAGGGACCCGTTTATAGGGTAGGCATCATTCATACTTCATTCACACACACAAGGAGAGGACAAAGACATGATAGACAGAGAGAAAGTACATTCATGCCTGAACTGAGATTTGAACCCAGGACCTTCCTACCCGTAGTGAGGCATACTGACCACTAGACAAGTTGGCCAGTATATATATATATATATATTATAATTTTAAATATACAACATACTGAAAAGAAAAAAAATCTTTGCTTCGAAATATCTCAATAATTAAGACGATTTTTATTTAATCTGTTAAGAAATTTTACAAAATTTTGAAAAGAAACTAAATCTTTAACCAATCTGGTTTCTGTGCGTTATAATTTATTCAGTATTAACAACATAAAATTGAAGAATGCATTAGAAAGAGGAGTCGCCGCCATACTAATTAGTTAATTTTGTCAAAAAAATTAGGAAGATTTACGCTAAAACCACTTTTGTAGCTCACAAACATTGATAAAATATGAGAAAATTTTGCGGCACAAAACTGAATAATTTTTAATAATCGTAAAATTTGTTTCATATTTCTATAATTAGTAACAACATTTTAATTTTTAATTTGGCAGTATTAAAATAGGATAATTATGCTAGAAAATATATTGCCCCAATAGCAGAAAAATCCACCGGATAAAATGTTAAAAATGTTAACATACAATTTTCATTATTGCACTAAAGAATTTTAGAACAGAAATTTATATGAAAATATATATAAAATCTATAATGATTTATAAAGTGAACATAATAAACAAATTTAAGAAATGTCTCACACAACATTTAAAAGATACATTGTTGCCATAATTAAAATTTAAAACAATGTAAATTTTATTCTTATCAATTAATTAATATATTATCTTAATCAATAGATTTAACTATGATTTTAAGATTCATTATAATTTGTTTGAATCTAAGCAAATCACACATATTATGCTCAATATGGAATCATTGTTGAATAATTCATAATACATTTTATTTTGTGACTAATTTCTTGAAAAAATATTTTGGGCGAAGATTTGTCTTCATTCAATTGATAGAACTGTCAAAGAAGTCAATTACAAAATGTCTTAACTGTTTCAACAGAATTCTTAGACGATTATTTCTGACAACATTTTATCTTTTATTAAGAGGATGAAGTGTTCAGATATTTTACTCAATCTTGTTAAAACATTATATTGAGATAATAGGAAACTTCTTTCTATTTTTTTTTATGGATGTCCATTGGAAATCAGTAGGATGTGTTTATATCTTTTAGAAAAGAGTCAGTTTAAAGGCTTTAAAAGGATATTTCAACCGGAGTTCAACGAACTAAGATCACCTTTTGCATCCAAAGCGTCATTAAACATCTTGATTAATATTGTCTTATAGATCCAATAGTAGAAAAAAAATGTAAGTAGGAATGAGAACTCGCGTCTACTTTTTAAGTTTCGTTGAAAATTTAAAATGTAAGCTCAAGGAATATTTAAAATTGCATTTTGGGTTCATTTTATGCAACATTAAAATCCCTCTACCTCTAAATATATAAAATAAGTAAGTAAATTGAAAAGCTATGTTAAAAAATATATTAAAGATATTTAAAAATTTAAAACTTTAAAATATTTATAATAAGATACTTAACTAAATGCTAAAGAATATAATTTCCTTTCATATACTATGTATTAGTGTCTTTTGTTTTGAAAATAAGACTTATATTTAAAATTTAATAGCTCTAATGTGAAAAATGAGGGATCGATTATCTTTTCTAGCCACGTCTTTTTGACTTTGCGAATTTAAATTTTCAAGTAGTATAAAGTTCTCCATTTCGTTTACACTCATTAAGACGGTTGAAGCTAATAAAATAAATTCGCAATTTAGAGTTAAGCGCGTTACTATCTTCATGAAATTTTTGCACCCAAGTCTTCTTGAACGTCAGTGAAAAATTTACATGTTCAATGGATGGCAATGGTCTCATCTTCAAAAACTGGCCAAAAAACGGATCAAAACCCTCATCATTTCCTGATGCGTGAACCCCTCCCTCCTTACCAGAAAGCTTCCCCTTTGACGAAAATGGTGCGCGGCTCTTACCCTCTCGGGCGACCTTCCCGCTTTTCTTCCATAACTTGCCCCTTCTGAAACTTGGTAATCGGAGAAAACCAAACCACGAAGAGATGAATCCAGTTATTATGATTGTGGAACAGCGGAAGGTGAATTCGCCATTTTTTATATTTTCAAATTTCACTCGCTTATTATTATTATTACAGCATCCCCTCACCAAATTCTCTTACTTTACTTTATTTTCCTTGTGCTCTTCAGTATGGATCGATACCTTCTTTACCGTCTCCCCCCCCCCAACCTGCTTTTTTTTTTTATAGTCATCGAATATTATCGACCAGAGAAGAATATTTTTGGCGAGGAAGTTCTTCCAAAAAGGAATAATGTACTATCACAATGGAAGAATCCGTAGTTTTTACAATCGCCAACTGTAGAAGGGTAATCCGCTCGGTGCATAAGAATATATACATCGCGACCCCCTTTCTTCGTTTTTCTTCTATCTTTTTCGTTCAATTTTCGGCAAGGTACGTTTTTATTATCCTTTTGTCGGGTATGGCTCGATTGCGGTCGGATTTCAGAATGATTTTTAGGCCAAGGATTCGGGTGCTGCGCATTGCTTTTTCTTCCTTCCCTGCCACTATAAAGGATTCCAAAAAGCGAAAGTAACCCCTCCTTAAAACTCACTTACTAAAATGCAGTTGATTGCAGAAATGTAATAAACTCACTCCGCAATGCATGACATGGTTTTTGTATATTTAAGATTTCGAGAAAGTTTATTGAAATGGAAACAGGACAAAAGCTTTACTATAATTGTAACATTAACTCCTTTTCGTAAAGAAGGCAGTATGCCTGTCTTCTTTTCAATAATAATGGTGTGTTAAGAAAATAACGTTGGGGGTTTAATGAGGTTGCTAATATTCATAAATTTTAACCAAACCAAACAAAAGCTTAAATAAATGCAAGTGTAATATAATCAAATGCCACAATTTGCTGTTAAATATGACAATGAATATGTGTAAAGTTTTCTGCATTAATAAAATATTAGCTTCGAATCTTGTCAAATGATTTTTCAAAAGAATATCAAATAACTCTTAGAAAATTCTCATATTTTATCAAATTGGACAAATAGAAATTTTTGTAGTGATTTTCGGAGTAAAAATGGAGATTTTAATATAGTGCTATGTTTAAAGTTTCGTTTTCATTATTATGAATATTATTTATCAATTCCCAATTGTAATTGATGCGTGGGTTCAAAGTTTATTTAATCCTACGTCGGATTGTTCAATATTGCTTAAAAACGTTTTGCGAACATTTTTGGAGGATTATATCTCTGACAGCTTGAGGTAACAAAATATGAAATAAAACGAAATGCTTATTAATAAATTCAAACTAATTTTCACACAAGCTCTTCTAATATTAAAAATAATTAAGTTTATCATAATCGTTAAATTTAATAATGTTTAAATTTTAAGGAATTGCATTTTTTCTTCGAATGTAGGAGCACATAAGCCTTCCTTTTAATGCCTATTCAAATAATGAATTACTGAACCAATCAGTTTCAGTCTCATCAGTCAATAGTCTATAAAATGCATAGATCATATTTTTTTTAAACTTTTATGAATAACTCACAACAAATAAGAGAAAAATGGATCAACATTTTTGAGCAAAACATGAATATTTGGAAAATAATATCTTAACAAAGCTAGTATTTTCAAAGCTACCATAAACAAGATAATCTATCCAACTTCTGAATATATTACATGATTTACGACGCTCTTGACCTCTCCAGAGAAAACGCAATCATCCCGCTTAATATCCTCAGATAAAAAACATTCATTCAGCAGTCTGCTAAATACCAGCTTAAAATGAGCTAATCTTCAAAATTTAGCATTAAAAATTCGTCCTACTTTCAATAACTCATCCAAAAATATGTTTTATATTTATCCCTTAAACACGGACTTTAGCTCAGCGTGAGGCTGGGGTATCGTATCCAAGAGTTACAATGAACAGAATTTCCAACTCGCTTTGGCCACCCTCGTATACTTTCATAATAGAGTGGGAGCTGAGGGTGCTGCTATGAGCTGGGTGTCCCTTTTCATCCGGCACCCCCTATCACCCCCGCAATTACAAGGATTTTTAGGGGGAACTCCCGATGCTCTTTTTTGGGGTGACCTATTGGATGACCTAAGGCCTGCTTCACGGGTCGAAGCATAGGGAAAGTTGGTGACAAAAGAATATTCTTCTTTCTTTTTTATGACTATTCATTGTTCGTGGGCCCTTTGTTGGTGTCCGACTTCCTTTCTCATCTAGGTATACCCCACGGACAATGCCAGACGGACCGGGGGCACTGGGAGTCTTGTTTACGTCTGGAGAAACCGCAGAATTCAGGGTTGAGCTGAGACGCTTGATAAACAACGCAATTCGATTTTTAACGCGCTTCGATTTTTTTGAGATAAGAGCTCGGGTATCAGCTAGTGAAATCCGATTGCGTGTATTTCGATCGACGACCCGCGATTTTCCTTCCCTTTTCATCCGCACTCCACCTTATAGCAGAGCAGCCAAGCAAACGACCACGCTGGATTTGTGTAATTGCTTTTTCTAGTCTTAAAAGATTCCTGTTTTTTTTTACATAAAAGGGAAAGACTCATCAAAGTTCTTGATGACCCGATTATTCTGTTTTATTTATTGACCCATTTCTCAAATTCAGTGTAAATATTCTCCTAAAAATCACTGGCTTAAAGAAGAGGAGAGGGTAATTTTTAAATTTATATTGGTTGACTATTGTGAACTTTTTTCCCTTTATGCCAATAATTTTCAATATATTATACATTCGTTTTCTATTTACATATAAAGCTATTACCACAACTACTCTCAAAAGTTAAATTTGATTCAGACTTTTAAGCATAGATGTCTATTACAGTATCATAAATTTTTATATTAATTTTTTTACCCAGATGTCAAACACGAAGTTTGGCCAGTGGAACAAGACATTGAAAAATTGAGAAAATAATCCCAAGTGATTCTAATATGTTTCAGTATATCTGCATATAATAATTATTTGCTGCAAGAATCCCCTTGGTCTCAAGGTAGCCCTTTGTTCCGATCCATCAATGTTGCATAGTGGCAGACAAAAGTTTGTTTTCGATTTTTTTCTCGATTTTGGTCAGAATGTATAATGTATATGACACATATGAATAAAAACACTTTATGAGAAATTATTTATGAAAGTCTCTTTTAAAAAACAATAAATATTTATTTGCCTATTTTTATTACTACTATTTTTAGTTCTAAAAAATAAACTCCGTTGTATCTGTAAAATTTAAAAAACTTTTTATGCTATGTTGTTTCTCCAAAAAAAAAAAAAAAAAAAAAAAAAAAAAAAAGAACTAAAATTATTTTAACAGTTCAAATTGAAGATTATATATTTTCTCCTGGGTACACAACTAATAAAATTATCTTAATTTTCTTTGGAAACATCGCTGTGTACGTAAAAGAAATGTAGAAATTGATCGAAATACATAAAATCAGAATAAGTAAATGCTCTATCCTGGGAAAAGATTCTGTATTAATGGAAATGCGGAAATTTTTTCTAAGTTTCATTAAACTCATAAGATTTTTTATAATATTCATATGAAATCATAAGATTATCTGCATTGGTATACGAGGGTTACTCTGAAATTTTTGAGATACGCGCAGACAAGAATTTACAAAATAAAAATAACGGTTTAATTTTAAAATACAAAGTATTTTAACACAGAAGGCGATTTTTTACCGATTTACTTCAACTTGTTTAGCGTAGAATAAATTTTAAACAGAAGAGAAAATGGAGTTGAAAATGGAGAACATTTTCGCGCTATGATTTTCTACGACTTTAAAGCAGGATTAAATCAAGAAGAATGCGTTCAACGGTTGCAATTAGCATTTGGTGATGAATCTCCAGCTCGTGCTACTGTATTCAGATGGTTTAAAGAACTTAGAAGAGGTCACAATTTTCTTCAGAATGTAGAACACACAGAAAGGCCGCCGTCGGCAGTCATCCCGGATAATGTGTCTGCCATACGAAAAATGTTAATGGATGATAATCGCTGTACCTATCAAATGATACAAAAGGAACTTAACATTGGGTCCGCAGCCATACACAAAATCATTCATAATGAATTACAAATGAAAAAAGTAGTTTTCTGTTGGGTTCCCCATAATCTAACTGAGCACCAAAAAGAGGAGCTTCATTTTCATTCAGAAGAAGAGATTGATGTGGCTATAAATGCAACTTTTTCATCTATTCCAAGAAATGAATGCTCGAGGCATTTAATCTGTGGAAAAGTCGTCTACCAAAGTGCATTGATGCTGGAGGAGATTACTTTGAATACACCTAAAATTTTTTAAGTATAACTTTAAAAGCCTGGTTGTATCTCAAAAATTTCAGAGTGACCCTCGTATAGGGGTTGAAAAGTGTTGGCAATAAGCATGTAACTGTGTAAAGCATTGTGAATTTTATAAAAATACATAATTTTTTTTAAATGCATTCAATCCTATTTACAGCTCAGAAAGTATGAAATATTCATCATGTGCTTAAAGTATGTGGATATGGCGATGCATATAGTTCTTATTCCGAACTTCATCAATAGCAGCACCCGCGAATCTTTCTATTTAAATAGAATATTTTACATTTATTTATATACTCCTTCCGTTAGTTAAAAGTACATAATTCATCAATGTGATGCTTAATCTAGTTAAATATCCGGAGTTCAATTAAGAGTTCTTGATTATTAATGCATATTTTACAATGTATCTAGATTCCCCACTAACTCATTATCCATATCAGAGAATTCATCGTGTGTCATACATATCTATATCTATCTATCTATCTATCTATCTATCTATCTATATATATATATATATATATATATATATATATATATATATATTACATTAATATAATCGAATTATACACATATACACATATCTGCCCCTGGAAAAACTATGGGTTCTTAAAACATGTATACATGCATAATATATACATAAGGAATTGTGATTCATAATCGCAATCATTGAATTTATTCCACTACAATTCAGTTTATTTAAACATGATATGTTAACTCCATAGCTTTTTGCAAACAAATACTTTTTCATATGTTTTTCTGTAAACTTCATCGGCCTTAGAGCTATCTTATAAGCGGTGAGTTTTCTAAATGACGACTTCTCTGTGGTATGTCTTGTTATTTTACAGTAAAACTGAAACTTCTAATCATATAATTGATGCCCGTGTAAACGTTTTTTAATAATAAATCATTGCACCAAAGTAAATAAAATATAAAAACATATTTTGCATTTCATTTTGCCATTTAGAATAATATCCATTTTCCTACTTTTTATTGGATTTACCTATTAACAGAAAATTATTCCTGGTATATCAATTTGCATTCTAATTAATTAAGCGTTTAATTAACTCCCTCAGCCTAAATTTTAAATACTTACAGCACTTTTGTTTGAAAATTTAATTTAATATCATTAATTAGATGTAGATTTGAAAAATTTAAGGAATTTACTGAAGCTATAAACATATTAATTTTATTATGTAGAAAATATATTTTGAATGTAAAAATTACTCAAACATGCTTCATACAAATTAAAACATTATATAGAATAAGTTTTTAATAAATACAAATGATAATACATTTAGTTGATTTTTTATGCAAACAATTAATTATGTAGTCTAATGTTTACTTTGCGTTGGGTTTCTTTTATATAAATTTAACATTGAATAAAATAATATTAAGTTACCCCCATTTCTTCAGTTTATAGAGGCAGATAAACTCTAACATTTTAATGTTAATATATAAAAGTTAAGCTAATGCTAATATAATAGTCTAATGTAAGCATTTTTCATCAACTTATGTATACTTATAGTCACTAATGCATTTCAGAATGGCTGTAATCCTATAAAATAAAGAGTTATATATAAATTGATAGCTAAAAAAACTGTGGTAACATTTATGGTTACAAAATCCTTTTTTTTTAAATTAAATGAATTCTATGCATTTAAATACGTGTAATAATACTGTTAAACAAATGCGATAAAATCTTACAACAATAAATCACTGCATCTCACAAATTTACTCCAGGAAATAACAGGTTTTAATGTGATGTATAACACATGAAAGAAAAGTTTTTCCCGTGTTATCAATTTAACGACACTTTGGTTACAATCGATTCGAATGTCTACTTGTCGACTTTCACAGAATACCAATTAGAACTTCTGTCGTTAACAAAAAGCCTTGGAATTTAATTTAAAAATATCTCCTGCTGTGAAATCAATGTCTTGTGAGAGAGAATTGCATAGAAGAATAAAATACTCAGTAGAAGGTAGAAGACAGATTTAAATATATATATATATATATATATATATATGTGTGTGTGTGTGTGTGTGTGTGTGTGTGTGTTTTTATATACATATCTGAGAAAAATTTCCATTGAAACTTTAAAATATTCCCTGAATATAAACAAAAATAAAATAGGAAGTAAAATAGATATTTTCTTAATAATAACAAAAATTAGTCCATTTAGGTTAAGCATTTTAGAAAACACAATAATAATAAAAAAAATGAAACTTAAAAAATTCAAAGTTATTATTAAAATGAATTAATCCCTAGAAATGATCGAGATACATAATTGACAATATTGTTTTCCAAGATGAAAATTTTATTACCAAATACTAGCTTAAACGTAGGTGAATTTAAAATGAAAAGAAGTTTACTATACTCTCGGAAGTAGGTTTTGTAATTCCAATCGTTTTTTTACAAGATGAATACCAAAACATTTATTTTCCATGAAAAAAAAGCCATTTGTAAAATGTTCAAACGCACATATTTCGCTGATGAAGTAGCATTAAATTTTTCTCTTTTGAGATTCCACTCTTTCTATGGAAACTCATCATGAGTATACTCAAGTAATTTTACAAACTATTGAACAGAGTTTCACTAGGAAGAGCTTTCCATGGGAAAACAGTGAATTTCACAGAGGAAATGATTAAAACAAAATACATGTGATATTTGCAGAAGGGTCATTTTAATGTTGACGGGGTCGTATTAAAACGTGTTTGAATTTCATAGATTGTTTTCTGAATACAGAGAAAAGCTGCTGTTGAATATGAATAATTTTGACACATTAAATAATTATGCTACGAATCAATCTTCTTAAACATGTCTATTCATATTTTTATTTTGCACTGTACAATTTATTGAAAAGAAGTTTGGTTTTGTGTTATAAATCTTGTTCATAACGGATTTTTAGCCCAGAAGACAACAAATTATAAATTCAATTTTAAAATAATAATTGCAAATCTCTCTCTCTCTCTCTCTCTAGCTACAGAAAAACAATTTAATTCACTACAGCAGAGAATGAGCTTCCTTATCTATATTTATTAAAATATTTTTTCTTCAATTTAATCTATACCTTCATTTCATATAAAATTTAAATTACTAGGACAACCAGAATTGTAAAAATTAAATTTGGAAAAAGTAAACAGAGTCTATTCATGATAGCTTGAATTATAAAGAATGAGAAGTTAACAAAAGCGTAAATTCGTCATACAGGTAATTGCTGCAGATATCTTAACAGTCGTTGCCTGTTATCAATTGCTAGCTCGGAAGGCAGTAGTGGTTGTGCATCATCTGGAGTAATAGATGTTTCTAAATGACAGCATTTGAGAAATACTTTGAGATGCACTTCATCGAAGCGCGGCTTAGAAACTTTGCACTATTCGAAACACATGCCCACTGCTCGATCCTATCTATGGCTGGTCGAGGTAATCTCAGATTTTCACCCCAACAGTGGGTAGATAAAAGCTCTGAGAGTCAAAAATATTTGTGAACTATATACTGAAGGCTCAGCCTAATTCGAAACCATATAGAGTTCAGTTTCCAAGCATGCTTGATTCTAAGAACCTCATGACCAAGAAACATGCTTCACATCCCATGTCACTCGGTCAATTAAACAGATACCGGTACTGCAGGTCTTGGCTTCATGAGGACTGCCATGCCACCGAGCTTTTAGTATTTCTGCATTATTTCCAGCTCAATTTTGTCGCCCAGTTTTAAAATTCTTATTTGAGAATTTAATTACTAACCGTGTGATTGATGCCAAAGAAACAACTCGCATTTGTGTGTCATTTTTTTAAAAAGTCTTGCTATCATACTTTTATAGCCTTGGCACATTTTATAAACTAGTGAGGTTTGTTCTATTTGAAGGGAGTTTTCAAGCCTCAAAAGTGTCCTAATCAGACTTAAAATCCATGGCTACATAATGAGGGAAATTTGTTTACCTTCTCCAATTTTAACTGCATCGTTTGGATGATGGCGCATCGCATTTGCTATTATGGACATAATACAGTTCTCTTGTAACTGCATCCTGTACATATGTACTGACTGTTGATTTATAAAAAAATCATTATAATTATTATTTTTTGGTAATGTGACTAAACATATTTTATGGGGTATAAAGATGTATCTCAAAATTTAATTCCTATCGGGAATGCCTAGGGAATAGCAGCTCAAAATACCCTTAATATCAGCGTCAAATTAGGCTTTGTATGCCAAACAATAACCTTACTGTTATAAATAAGGCAAAAACAAACCTAATCAATTTGAAATTTTATGCGGTTACTCAAAGAGTCTAATTTATCATGAAGATTTTATGCAGTTGGTTAGTTACACTTTATATTTAAAACTTCATATCAGTTACGATATACAACTGAAGAAATTATCGATTCTACAAACATACGATAGCTATTACTGTCAGCAACTTTAAACAAATTATTATTGAGTATATGCTTCCTGATGAGACTTTTCCATAATCTGCAGCTGTTTCAATAAAATGTATTGCCTATATATTTAACAAGCCGGTTCATTTTTCATTGTCCTTTTCGGGATTGTTCGAATATTTTAATGATCAAAGCCTAAACAATGAATATTTGAAATGTTGATGCATTAATTATTGGCCATTTCTTTTATAAAATAGACTCCTTGCAAAATTAAACGTTTTTGAACATATTTTTTTTTTTAATTCCATGAAAGCATTTCTATGTAGTTTACATAACTTTGAGTAACTAAAATAATCTGCTTTCCCATTTGTATTATAATTATACTTCTGAAACTTGTGGATGGAGAAAGTTTAATTTCAACAACATTATACTAATATCATATTGAGAATATTTTTCTTAATATAACTTCAAAAATAATGTATATAAATTATCATATATATTTATATTCAAAATATTTATTTTAAATTATTTATTAAATGTATCTTTACCAAACTGACTTACATTATAAATTTTTTTAAAACGACTTTCATCTGTATACTGGATCATAATTACTCAATTATATTGATTTTCATTCCATATTTAGTTCATTAAAAAGAGCTAGAAAAATAAAGCTTCTATTTAGAGATTTTTGATTGTTTTGAATATGTTAGTACTAAAATTACTAACATAAATGTAATGCCATGAAATAAAAAAAAAAGTCATTTTTTAAAATACTGTAGAATATTACATTAGTATATTAAAAATTTGATAAGAAATTTCTCACGAAATTCTAATGACATAAAACTACTCATTTAATTATTGTTTCACAAATTTATAACTACTCTATTTGATATAAATTTTGATATTTGTATATAAATACTTGTGTACTCTATTTGATGTAAAACTTCTGTGATTAAATTTCATTTCTTCAAATATATTCTTTGGCTTCTTATAAATTTTCTTTAAAATATTTATTACTTTCAATAATTGTTTTCCTGAGATTCAATTCCTTTTAGGTTTGAAACTAAATCAATTTTATTTTAAAGGGTAGAACTGTAAATATTAACAAAAATAATAAGCATATGGGGACCATGTTTTCTTTAAGGGATTATGGTTAACTGTGTAAAAGAAATACAAACAATTATATATATGCATATATATATATATATAAAGAGTCACTCTGAAATTTTTTAGAATAGGTTTTTAAAATTAAACTTAAAAAATTTTAGGTGTGTTCAAAGTAGTCTCCTCCAGCATCAATGCACTTTTGTAGACGAATTTTACACAAATTAAATGCCTCCAGCCATTCATTTCTTGGAATAGATGAAAAAAATGCATTTATAACCAAATCATTCTCTTCTTCTGAATGAAAATGACATCCACGTAAGTTCTTTTTTAGTTTAAAGAATAACCAAAAGTCGCACGTAGCTAGATCAGGTGAATACGGCGGATGCTCCATCACTTTAATTTGTCTTTGTTTAAGAAACTCAACTGTTAATCCGGCTGAATGTGAAGATGCATTGTCATTGTGAAGCATTAGTCCCCAAACATTCAGTTCTTGTAAAATTTCTGGAAGACATTTAGTGGTATACCAGTTTGCTGTTACTGTTTTCTGTCTTTCCAACTTGATGGCTTTGACCAATCCCGTACTCCTGAAGAAATGCATCACTTTTTTCAGTGCACGTTGTTCTTTCACCATTCTCGGCGTGGGATCATCTTTCAAAGACCCATACTTTGCTTTCTTGACGTGTTGGAATATCAAAAAACGGTATGAGCGTTTCATCACCTGTTACAATTTTAGAAATGATGCGGTGGTCACCATCATTTGGCAATTTTAGAAATGATGCGGTGGTCACCATCATTTGGCAATTTAAGAGTTTCTTTATTGATTCTGAAACGATCCCCTTTTTGGCGCTCAGTTAGATTACGGGGAACCCAACGGCAAACTACTTTTTTCATATGTAATTCTTCATGAATGATTTTGTGTATGGATGCGGATCCAATGTTAAGTTCCTTCTGTATCATTTGATACGTACAGCGATTATCATCCATTAACATTTTTCTTATGGCAGACACATTATCCGGGATGACTGTCGACGGCGGCCTTTCTGTGTGTTCTTCATCCTGAAGAAAATTGCGATCTCTTCTAAATTCTCTAAGTCATCTGAATACCGTAGCACGAGCTGGAGATTCATCACCAAATGCGAAATGCAACCGTTGAACGCATTCTTCTTGATTTAATCCTGCTTTAAAATCGTAGAAAATCATAGCGCGAAAATGTTCTCGCGTCAACTCCATTTTCTTTTCTGCTTAAAATTTATTATACGCTAAACAAGTTGAAGTAAGTCAGTAAAAAACCTCTTCTGTGTTAAAATACTTTTTATTTTAAAATTAAACCGTTATTTTTATTTTGTAAATTCTTGTCTGCGTGTATCTCAAAAATTTCAGAATAACCCTCATATATATATATATATATATATATATATATATATAAAGCAAAAAATATAAATGTATATAAAGTAATGAATACAATACAGAAAATACAATATAATATAATAGGAAATCTAGCCAGCGCAAAAGCAGCTAAAGGAAGATTTGCCAATATAAATAAGATAAAACATAAAAAATATGAAATTGGAAAAACACTAAAATATACGAAACAAATGATGAAGACGTGGTCCCTATACCTTCTTCTTTTCAGTTGTTTCGTATATTTTAGTGTTTTTCCAATTTCATATTTTTCATGTTTTATCTTATATATATGTGTGTTACACGATTGAACTATAAAAGTCTATTGGTGTGTAATATATTAAGAAAGACATTTGTTCTTAAACTGTCCGTTGTAGGAGAAAGAAATATTCAAAATTAACTAGTAAAAAATGGACTCTTATTTTTAAGCAGAAAAAAAATATCCTTATTACATCTTTGATTTCAGTTTCTCTCTCTATATCCTTTCTCTAACTAAATTATTTAAACTGTTAAAAAAGTATTTCTAAAGTGTTTACAATTGCGTAGTGACAGATTAAATGCCTTTGCAGAAAACTCCAAGCATCGTTATTTGACCACAAGTCAAGTTTTTTTCAATGCATATTTTTGTATTGGAATACCGCATAAAATCGTAACCATGTAATTCAACTAAATATTCCGAATACCCACATATTGTATTTTCAAAATGTGCTCTAAGGCACCCAACTGTTGAAATGATGTAAATCTTTCAGTTTAAATATATAAAGCTGTTGATATATATAAATTTTTGTCATATTGTTAATTGGTTTCACAAGTAATTCGTTTATTTTACATTTTATTTTGATTTAAATATTACTTTTGTAAAAATATTTATTTAAAAACGAAAAAAATTATTATATACATTCATTACGACACATTTTATACATCAAAAAAATCTTAAGAGTAAAATATAAATTAATAATAATATAAATGGTGTGTATTATGTAAAAAAGAAAATTTATACATATTTCAACCATTAAATTCAGTTTTATTAGCTAACATTAATTAACACACAAATATATATATACACATACATACGATATTATCATCGTTTATAATGTATGCATGTTTTATAATGATAATGAAAATTAAATTTGTAAATAATTTTAAATTCCTAACTTATTTTAAAATATAAATTTATATTTTAAAATGAGGAAAAAAGGAAAAAAAAACAAGTAAGAAAGGAAAATAATTATGAATTTCATTATATTTTAAATGAAAATTTAAGAAAAATCATTAAACAAATACAGTTTTTACCACATGAAATATAAATAGGGAATATAACAATCAAGATGAAAATTAAATATAATATAACTCAAGACACATCTATTTTGTTTAAAAATTGTCTCAGTTACGAATCTTTACATTTTTAAATTGGGTTGAATTCACGTTTTAAATTCAGCCTTTCAATAATATCTTTCAACTTTTCACTGAAAAGAGAAAATGAAGAAAAAATATTATTACTCACATACATATATGCGTGTGTGTGGTGTGTTCCTATACTCTCATTATATTTCTTCATGCGTAAACAAACATATGGAAAGGAATGTTATAACTTTAAGTTAGTTCCTCACATAGAATGGTTTCTGGTTTTAGTGAAGTTGCTTCCTGGAGTTTTCTGAGGATATTGTTTTCCGGTTGTCGCTGACAATTTATGTATAGTTAGCTCTGCTGAGGATGTTAATGAATGAATGAAAACCTAAATACTTGGAACAAAAATCTATGTATTTACCACCTAAATACTTGGAACAAAAATCTATGTATCTACACCCATAAAACCTTTATATAACAATATACGAAATTAGTGTCCGGTGTAGTTATGAATAATTTTCAATATATCAAAATATAAATTTCTAATTATATTTTGTTCTGCTTAAGAAGGAGTGACAATGCAAATTTCCTTGCTTGTATCAGGTCGCTTGGAAGACTTCACATAATGTTTTGCTAAGCAATAATGTCCCTAATTTAGTTTCAGTATTTAATTTTGGAATTACAAATTAAGTATTGCTTCTCGATGGATTATACCTAACTTACAATTTTTTTAAATAATACTAAGAGAAATATATAAGTAACAATATAGTGTGACATATTTTTCCCGAAAAAAGTCCAGCGCAATAAAAGGCCTCGCTTGTAGTACAAAATGGACTAATGGAATTCCATAAGCAGATGCATTTAAACAGTTAAATATAGATAAAAGTATGTTTCTTTACATAAGAAGTCATGAAAAATAGTTTATTAGTATGTTTTGAACCCTTCATCTTCATTGTATAGAGCATCTATACTCATAGGGTGTTAGCTTAGAATAAAAGAGCACAGCTTCTCAAGATTGGAAATAGGTGTACTTGATATCTAGCTCCCCAATATCTTAATGAACAAGGCTTTTTAATGGCTCAAAACGGCTAAATATCCCATCCCAGGTTTGAATTAAAAAGAAGCAGAATCTTGACCATGATATTCGCCCATTGGTCACTTACCAATTCGTCTTTTGGTCAATTCAATAAAAAATGCATGACTTAAAACTACAAAGTAGCTTTATCAGCGATCTCGGTTTAATTTGGTTTCTTACTTCCTCAACGATCATTTTTTGCACACGAGGGATAGTTAGACCGGAACCTACTGCTTAAAGGGGATTCCGAACTACTATAAACAACCAAACCCAATGTGGGATTCAAACTCATGAATTGTTGAATCAAAATAAAGAGAACTAACCGTACCAACTGAGCCTAGCTGTCTCGATCGGTAGAAACAGACAACTAGAAATGAATGTAATGAACGAAATATGCGAGAAAAAGCTCTTTCTATTTGGAAATGTGCGTATTTCAAGTATTAAAAAACATTAGCAAAAAGTTTCCCAAAAAAGATTCATTTAAAGTTCAAAAAGAAAAGAAAAATCTTATAAGTTTTTAGTCTGAAAAATTATAAATATCGTAATGTAACTTTTAAATAAAAAATTAAAACAAATAATTTTTTTGTGGTATTTATTGCTCTTATATTCTAACATTTTTACTCTATCTATCTCCACAGCATTATCATCTGAACAAGCTATAATGTTATTTAATCAAAAGCAGCACATTCAGTAGCGGAGATACGATAAAATTCACATAACTCTTGTCAAAAGCGTTTAAGAATGCAAACTTGTGGAGCGAAATTACATATTTATGTCAGGAAAGGAACATGCTTCTCTTTAAGCTTCCGTTCTGCTCATATCAGCCCTCAACTGTCAAAATTCGCTCATTGTGAGAAATTTGAATCAGAGAGAGCTGGAGAGCCCGAATATTCGTTGAACCAGATGTGAATTGGATCTGAATGCAGTATCAATGATGCTTTATTTTGCTTCAAGAGGCACTTGACCTGCAGGGACTCCCCATCGTCTGTCACGGTTACAGTCGTGCTTCCTTTGCGAATTACAAGTGACCATTGTCCGAGCTGAAGTGCTGTACATGTCACCTCTGACCCCTGTTTTCACTTCGAAGCCGATGGAGCGAAAAGAGATCTGTGCTCGAACATTTGTCCCTTCCAAAATATCAGGAGTTCAATGGCATTTTTATTTCCAGATTTGAGCGATTCGGGGGAAATGAGGATCAATGAGTTGCTGCTGCTGTTGGAGTTTCACTTTCGGGACCCGTAATAAAAGATAGCAATAACAAATTTTACTTGAAAGCTTATGCGAAAAGACGATTATATCCAATGGGAAAGGAGCTGAAACTCTGACATTTCAGGATGTTTATTCTGAGATATGGTATTAAAAGCTTATAAATTCTCTTCATTGCAATCAGAACTACATTTTCATAGTAAATATTATCAAAAGGGCGATGATCTAATGTTAAAATATAAGAATTTAATGCAATATTATACATTAAATAAAAAATAATGCAAGTCTCTATTAATTCTTTAATACTTTGGAATAGAAAATTATTGGAGAAGCTATATATCACCTATAGAATCCATATAAACTACATACTATATCTATTGTAAACCTTATATATTAGAATCAATTATCATATTATCAACCATTGGTGTACTATTATTGTGATTATTGCATCATTATTAAATGCAGCTGATACTCGTATAGTTTGAAATTCAGATGTATCGGATATTTGGACTGATTCAGATATCTAATTATTTGAAGAAAATGTTTAATTTTTAGTGCAACTTTGGAAATATTTTATTTTATAAATGCTTTTAATGTAAAGAAAAACAACTTTATTAATTATTCAAAGCTCATTTTCTGCGGGGATGAAAAAGCTTAAAAAATAGGAAATAAGGTTTAACATGCACACACACACATATATTTGATTTACATTTTGTACATTTCATCTATTAACATGTTAACAAATGTGAAGAATTATCAACCAAAAGAATAATATCAAAGCATTCTTAGATGTGGTTGCAAATTAATATCCATCTACTTATAAATATTTTGTTTAAAATTCATTTATAGTGTGAAGAAACTAAAATTGAATAAAAGTGAGTTGCTAACGATGTTAAGTATCTTGTGGTCTGGGAATTGCGTTTCACGTGTTTTTATAAAATTCGGTATAGTTGATGGTGGAGTTGTAATAATATTGCAGATACTAGCTACTACTAAAGGGTTTTTACTAAATTTTTCGGCAAGAAATTAATTCATATGTGTTCATTCCGACTATCTTAAAAGAAAGCTTAACTAATATTATCGCTGTCTCCCAGGATGTGATACGTAGACTTGAAACCCAGCGATGCAAAAATAATTTTATGTTATTTTCTTGTTAACAATAAAATGGCTATTTCTTTCGTTAAAGTTGAGATCTCATGTTTACGTCACTTTATTACAATTTTCATTGACTTAAAATATCCATGACGTCAAATGACATTACAAATACATATTAAGATGGCGTCGTGATTCCGACTTGTCAACGAATTTCCTGCCTGTCTTCAAATAACATTCTTCGAACGGCTGCAAACAAGACGAATTTCACTATCAAATGTTGAAAATATTGTTGAAGTTCATTTCGTAAGTAAAACGATTTTTAAAATAAAAACCAAATCATTGGCTTAAGAAGCCGCTTTCCATTGATTCAAGTTATTAACAATTGACAGAACAGAAGAAAAAGCAAAATGAAAAAGACAAAACAAAACATACACTTTATGGTTAGTTTAAATCAGCAAGGACGATTTAACATTTTAAAAATAGAATAAATATAATCATAATAAATAGAATTAATTCCTAATTCATTAATAAATAGAATTCATTAATAAATAGAATCATAAATTAATAATTGCAATATTTTTTAAATTAACCAAAGAAATAAAATCACTTTAAAAATACTTCTTATAAAACAAAACAAAGCAGATATTAACAACGGCGTTATAAATCTAAATCAAAAACGAAAATAAAATATAATTTTAAAATTTTTCTCATACTTTATTTTAATTTTATTTTAAAGTAGTAGTATGTAGTTAATTAGTTGAATAAATGATACGATAATCTACTTCCATTTTTAATGTTTCTTAAATAAAAAAATTATTCTTTTGTTTTATTCTGAAAATTTTATCTGATTTTAAGTAGGATTTGTAGAAGTGTAAATTATTTATTCTCATTCTTTAAAGAAAACACCTTTCATTGCTTCACATTTTTCATAAAGTATTTGAGTATGAAACAATTGAAACAAATAATGTGTGGATAATCATATAAATAAATTAAATGATGAATCATCATAATCACCAAAGAGATTAAGTTAAAAACTTGGAGTGGCTTCTAAGAAAATTCTAATGCAATCATACAAATTAATTTCAGTTGTAAAATTTACTAAGGAATTCCATGGTAAATATATATTTTAGTAAGGGTCAGTTTTTTCAATCTGTATGTATTATTGAATAATCAAGCATAACTTATAAATTATAATTAATTTGTGTGATAATAAAGGAATATTTAATTTAATTGTTCCATTAAATGTTGTTAAAGAAAGTTCAGATTCCAAATGGAATATTTTTGGGAGTTGAAGTTTAATTACTTAATTTTTCTTCTTTTAAATTTCATTAAGAATACAAAGGATTCTTTTAGTCCATGGTTACAAAGTATTGTACTTTAGAGCTTATATTGTATATTTAATAAGTTAACTAATTAATAAAAACAAATATGCATATAAAATGGAAATAAATATGATATATTATAACTTGAAAAAACATTAATGTGAAATATTCTATCAACATTATTTTTTATAAATTAAGGAAGAAAGATTGATTTTATGAAAATAAATAACTTCATACAAAACACATTTGTATAATTTAGATAGACACGAATACGTAAGTAAAGAGAAAAAAAGCTGCTAAATTTTGTACATTCTTAAGAAATCTGACAAATTAAAATTGGAGTATTAGAAAATAATATTTATCACTATCTCTTCTTATGAAGGAATTCATACTATTCATAAGAATTGCTGCCAAATGGGTTCTATGTAAATCGAAAGAATAATTTATAAATGTAAACAATGAGTCTCCAACAATATAACTACGGAATAAAAAGTGATGATATCTTGGTACTCTCAAAAAAATTGTTCTCTAATAAATTCTAAACGTCTCTGCTAAAAGGGCAGGAGCAATAAACTATTAAGAACTTGACGCAAAAAATATTCGAGTCGAGCCCATCATAAGATAGCGCTATATATATATAGCAATTGCTTAGGCAGTCTCCCATCCACACTGATTACCACCTCATAAATCCAACCCCCTTTGTCTAGGACAGACAGGGGTAATTATTTATCCCATTAAAGAATAAGATAAAGCTCCTTCTCAAAAGGGACACCCACTCCCAGCGTTGTACCCTACCCTGCACTTGGCCGTTCGTCTTCTGCATTGTGTGCCGGCGCACACCCCGAAAGCTTGCTTCTTTTCGAAGACAAGGATCCCTACCCTGTCCCTTTTCAGCGTCGGCCATGTTTGTCATACAGCCTTGGACCAGGGGCTTATAAGCTGGCCTTTGGCACGCCTTGCCTAGGCACCTGTAAAGGTTAGGCCATTCATGCCAAGTTCGAGGTGCTGTGTCTTGATGAATCGCGGATAGGAAGGACCTCCTGTGTGTTTGGATACTGCCATGCAAACGATCCAAGAGGTGAGGCCAGTGAATCGATCGGGAGGCCCGTCGCGGGGTGCTGGCCGAGAAAATTCTGGATAAGCCATAGCTCTGCCACCCCGTCCAGACTTAGGGAATTCGGACATATTTTTATAATTCCCTTACAAGCCTGTATATAAATATGCATATATATTTTAACTAACCAATAGGTATTGATTGCAGCTCTCTGGTAACATGACCACAAAACAGTTTTACGATACCATCTACCGCCAAATACTCGAGTAACATCTCACGAGGATCAGCAAAGCTCTGTGCTTTGCTGCTAGTAACACTTGCTTGCATTATATTGAACACATTACTAAAAAGGTTTTCTGTAAAATACTTAAAATGATATCATAATGTTTATTTATTGGTGTGGTTTGTACAGAAAATTCTAGAAATAATATATATATACATATATATATATATATATCATACAAATCACTAGGTTAATGTATAAAATGCCAGAAATTTCGGATTGGCAAGAAAATTCTAATCTCAGAAGCTTCAATTTTGTTGCATTTTCTTTTGGAGATTGGAATCTTCCCTCGTATATTTAATATATGTTTTAATTTAAATTCTTAACAACCTTATAATTATTATAATCAAAGAAACTTAAAGTATTATATTGACACAAGACCTTTAAAATGTACAATTCATATTATAATTTGATTTTTAATGTTAACTTCTTGACAATATTTCACAATCATTGAATAAAAATATGCGTTACTTGTTTAATTTTAATAGGTTTCCAAACAAATACCGTAATATTCAAATGTCTGTCAAGAAATTCCCTTAAAATGTTTTCGTGTTTACTCAAAAATCAAGAATTTCTGTTGATCTAACAACAACTGTTCCAGCAGGAAATTACAGTATTTTTAGGTAATAATTTTTTGCCTGTAGGAAGCAAATAGATAGCAATGAAATAATTTGCGTCCACATTTACTGCGGACTTAAAACATTATATTTACTATTATTATAAAAACATATAGAATCTTTGAAAATAATATTTTTATATGTATTTAAAGTTCAGAAGAGATCTTTTTTAAAATTTTACAATTTATTTTCAGAGTTTTCAATAGTTTTTATGTACTCCAGTTAACAAAGTTTTTACTCCTGATTTAAATAAAGTTTAGGAATGCTTGCGTCGTACTCTGTTCTCATTACTTTTAATAAATTAGTAAAAAAGATTTTGGATTGTTTCAGAGGTTAATCGGATTCAAGAGCTACTTGGGGCCTGTTGGGATTCCAACTTGGACATAAGAAATTGGAAAATTAAGTGATCTTACAAACGATAAAAATATTTCTAATTTTTGCGTATTTTAGAAAATAATCTAATTCTAAACATTATTTTAGCAAGATTAAATAGTTTATTGTCCGAATTAATCAATTCAACGCAGTGTATCCCTGTGAAATAAGTTTCATTTTGTTCATTTATAAAGAAAGTATAATGAAATAGATTAAAATTAAGCTAAGCATATTTAGCAGGTAAATTAAGAATTCATATTTAGATTATATAATAAGAGTTCCATTATTTAAAAAATACCATATATATTTTAAGCATTTCTAATCATATATAGTTTTATTTATAATTTTAAGTTTATAGTTTCTTTTAATTTAAGAAACAGTAAAAAATTCTACTAATAGTTATACTGAAATATTTACTATTTTTAAAAATATTGTAGCCTCTACATAATTTGTCTAGTTTTATTCGTTGGAATAAAATGCTTTTATCAGTGTCTTTATTTTGTTTACCAACAAATTTTAAATTTAACAAAATTCATAAACTCTTTATACAATCAATATTTCCATATTTCTTAATAGAATGCAATAAGAATACATTAAAGTTAATTTAACAAACTCGTTAAAATTAACGATATTTACTTGCTATTTTAATTTGATTTAAAGCAAAGCTTTTATGATCTTATGAAAAGATGCATGTAATATGAATGAGATTGATAATCAGAAATAATTTCTAACACAATACCAAATAATACTTGAAAATACTCAATAATATATTTTTAATTGAATTTCTTTTTGAAATTTGCAATTATTTTTTAATTTAAAACTTTAATTAAAAGATAATTTTTTTCTTTGAACTAGCTGTCACAAATTCCATGGATGCTGAATGCAGTGCACATATTGTTGAAGTTAAGCATTTTTATTTATAGTAAATAAAGATTTTTTTTTCACATATATAAAAAAGTTAAGACAATATGATCTTCTCATATTTTTCTTTTGAAAAAATAACGAATAAGTTTACCCAAAATATATGTTTTTCATATTCATTCCCTTGATAGTATATTTTTTTCTTTTCTTACGAGAGTAGCAAGTGAATGTACGAGAAATTGTCAACGTAAGTTTTTCCCACGTGACAAGTTCCTGTCAGATTCGCGAAGAAAGTGTTTTGACAGTGGATCGTAAAAACTTCATTTTAAAGCACATTAAACGCTGTTTACGATAGGTATTTCATTCGATGAAAATATTTATGATTAAACTAGAAATTGGATTTTTATTGTATTTAAAAAAGAGATTCATGTTAAATATAATTATTAGTAAATTTATATTAAGAGGAAGAAAAACATTTAGAAATTTCGTGTGTGAGAAAAATATTTCTGTTACTTTTTCACTATACCCGTGCTTTTGATAACGTAATGATAAAGAAAAAAATAGTAAATTACCGTCGTAAATAATCCGTTTGAATCATTAAAAATGTTTGTTTTGAAAGACTATGAAAAAATAATACAAACATTTTTATATTTTATAAAAATAACAATTATCACTTTTTGATAAAAGTTTTTCTAAACGCAATTATTTATTTCTGGAGGAAATTTTCAGCAATCGCTTGGTGACCGACTGCGTAATTACAATATAATAGAACACTTTTTTCAAGAAGACAAAATGAAATTCTTCTGAATTTATTTATTATTTATTTATTTTTGGCCTTGCTGATTTGTAAACGTAATGCTTCTTTTAACTGACAAAATTATTACCAAGCAACCTTTTGCACCAACTAACTTTAGCTTTGTTTAGCATTAAACCAGTTCACCATTGTTTATCACTTTTTAATCAATTTCTGCACAAAACATTTCGTATATATAACAATAAAATTTTGAGCTAATAAAATCGTGGTATTTACGTTACATGATTTTCGTTTCTTCGTAAAAAAACATGCTATTCCTTTAGGACCAAAAGCAGTAGTATAATGGAAAAGTAACAAATTTCTTTTATTATAAATTTATATTATTTCGTAGAATTTTTAAAAATTGTAACTCATTTTAAAACCACAATAAGTTTGCAAATTTTATATCATATTTAATTTTCATGTGTTTTCCAGTTTTGATATTTCATACACTGATTTAAAACATAATATGCAATGCTTCGTACTATTAATTTTAAATGTCTTATATAAAATATTTACATCATCAAAATTTAAACTCTGAGATGATTCACGTGACCGTAAATAATTATTTATTATTCAATTATTTAATAATTCTATGTGTTGTGCATGAAATTTTAATGACACAATGGCAACAGATCATGCTATTGTGATACTTTCTTTATTATTTAAAAAAAAATATGTGCATTTAAATATTCCTTTTGAGGTAATTTGATAAATATTCTGTTTTAAAACGACACACATACAACGTAAGAAAGATATTGATATTGCAACAAATAATTAAAAAAAAGAAAAAGTTATTTTTTGATTTTTCAAATAAGAGTATACTTATTTGGAAAATTAAAAACATGAACTTGTATAATTTTTGTATTAATTTTTATGTTGTCTGAAATAATTTGATATTATTACCATTTTTAATGAATTTACTGTTAATTTTTTGAGCAAAAATTCATGATGTCGTTATCATACATCAATTTTTTAAAATACTGCTTAAAGTGATATAACATATTTAACCCTCTATTTCAAATATATTTAGTGTGAATACAATTTAAGATAAAATAATAAATATTTAGAAATTTTGTTATTCTTGTAAAACCAAAACATTTTCTAATATAAAAATAAAATTTTTTTGCATGTGTATAAGTATTTACATATGACTGATTAATCTGTAATTAATGAAGCACATTTTGGACTTAGTTTAATTACTTCAAGGATTTAGAACTAGAATGCATTTGATTATGTTAGTGATTACTTACTTTAATTTTTATATATTTGAGTTTAGCAATGAAAAATGTTAGCATGTATTGATGAATGCAATTCTTTTACTCAATCTTTAAATCCAGAAAATTTGAATTTATTTTTTGTTTATTTTGTTGCCTCTCGTGTTGCTTCATATTAATTACATAAAAGTAAAAATGCCATTGAATGAATCACTTTAAAACAAATTGTGTACAAATGAATGGCATCTTTAAAAACATATTTTATAGATCTTTCAAAAATATAAACAAAACAATATTTGAATTTTGGGAAAATAAAAGAGACACACACAAGAGATACGCAAATATGAGCTACAGCTAAATAATAAGAGATACGCAAATATCAGATATAGCCTATATTTGTGTTATTAAAAGTGTTATGCACTGTGAAACTGGACATGATTGTTATGTGCTATTATAATAATTTTGATGTAAAATAATGATAAAATAATGAATTTACTGTTAATTCTTTGAACAAAAATTGATGATGTCGTTATACTACATCAATTTTTTTAAAAATACTGCTTAAAGTGATATAACATATTTAACCCTCTATTTCAAATATATTTTGTGTGAATACAATTTAAGATAAAATAATAAATATTTAGAGATTTTAATGATATAGAAGGATGCAGGATATATATATATATATATATATATATATATATATATATATATATATATATATATGTGTGTGTGTGTGTGTGTGTGTGTGTGTGTGTGGTACAGAAATACAGAAATGTGGAGTATGATTGTGTGTGTGGTAAAATATGGTACAGAGCAACCTTACAGTGTGTGTGTGTGTGGTACAGAAATACAGAAATGTGGAGTATGATTGTGTGTGTGGTAAAATATGGTACAAAGCAACCTTACAGTAAATACATATTTGGAGTACATATACATATACAGTAAATACTTATTTATTATATATTATACAATTTGGTCATTGATTTTAAAACTCAATTATGTAAAATGCCTTAAAATCATAATCAGTTTAGAAAAATATTAGCATCAATAGTTAGTTATCTTTTTAAAAAAATACTTCATGTATTATTTTTAGCTTGATATGAACTGTTTCCTCAGATTGATACTATTTCAAAACAATGTTTTTTTAAATTTATTCAATTGAAACTCTAAAAGGATTATTAAAAAGCTTTGGAGAAAATATAATTTTATAAAATCTTTTTAAAGTAACAAAAATATTACACACTACAAACGTTGCAAATATATAATTTAAAAAAAAAGGAAAACAATTTAAATAAACTTTAAATTAGCTAAGAATAAAGGCGTGAGAATTATCAAAAAAAAAAAAAAAAAAAAAAAAAAAAAAACACGGTTGTTTGATTTGAAATTTGGAGAATCAAAAAGCAAGTAATTGAATTTTGATATTACATATAACTATTAACATTGAAAACGAAACTGCTGGCTCACATTTGGTGAGTGGGAGTTTTTTGTTTGTCACCCAATGGTCATTTTTTGTACATGAGGGCTAATTAGACCGGGTCCTAAGGTTTAAAGTGTATTCCGAACCACTACCACGCCTAAGGTGGGATTTGAACCCACGAACTGTTGAACCGAAGGCAAGAGCTCTAACCATTCGGCTGCCAGCTGGGCGATTGAGTGGGAGGAGGTCTGATGTTGGTAGACTCTTCTGATCACGCATTAACACACTTGAAGTTATTTTTCAGGCATCTAATCCAAATAATTATCAATCACTCATTGTATAGCTTTAGTGAAATGTAAAATGTATACAGTTATGCGTACAACATATCTTTTATTTAAATTCGAACACTTGCTCTACAGCTATTTTATACTATATTACGTCACGATAGCAATATAAAAAAGCTCACAAATGATTTTTCATTTAAAAAACGATTCAGTGTTTATAAAGTTTTTTAGAATAAAAAAGATTATTTAAGATCATTTAAATGCTTTAGTAAATTAAGATTGAATTTATACATAAACAGAATCTTAAATAATTCAAATTCAAGCAAAATATGATAAATTAGGTGATATTTATTATTGAATACACAAATATGATATTTTTTTTAAAGTAGCTTTATATTTATGTACATAAGAGTTGTTTTATTTGTGAATTTTACTTAAACTTTATTTAATATTTTCGATTTTTTATTTGTAAATCATATTAGTAAAAAAAAATTATGCTTTTGATTTAATAAAATTTTCATTTGTTGAAATGGAAAAATTAATCTTCAAAATGAAATCAACAATTAAAATAAGTTCACATATCCAACTAATTATTGTGAAGATTTAAAATAAAAGAGCAGAAACAATATAAATTAATGCTCAATTAGGGACATTTATAAAGTTAAACTTATTAAAGGAGAAATTCTCATGTCTGCGTGTTTCTAACATAAAGTTCAAGGTCTATAACTCAAATTCTGGTGACTTTTCCTCCGTACAATATTCCTGTAACTTCAACTAACTATTATTCTATTAAAACACTTTAAAAAAATAATGTTATTTCGATTCAACAAAGTTGTTCGTTAAAAGTATAATTTTGTGTCTTTAATTGAGACGTAACATTCATTAAGTAAACATTTGAAGTAAAATTTTCAGTTCACTATGATAAACTGAAAATTTTAATTTAAATGTTACTTACTGTGTGTGAGAGAGACTTATTTAAATTTAACTTCAACACAAACAAATATCTCAACGTATTAACTTGAAGATGTAATGCATCATAGAAATTGTGACGAAATCTGCTTGTGAAGTGAATACATAATTTCTCAAGTAAATTAAACATTGATAATTTAAAACTTGTTTTTATTATTAGAAATTAAAACTGCAGTATATTTTAGTTTAAATCAAACAAATTAATTTTCCAATATACAGATTTATTGCATTAAATAAATAAATAAAACTTATCTCAAAATTATAAATAAATTATATTTATCTCTCAAAATTTTTATGTATCACTGTTTAATAAATTCATGAAAAAAATGCATTCTTATTTAATTATTGCGTGAAAATTTCTCGTGTTTCATTAAAGTTTCATACTTACGGAAAATGAAATAGGAATTTGAGAAAATTTAAGATTGATTCTTTCTATAAAAAATAAAAAATATATTTCAGTAATACAATAAAATATTCTTATAAACTTCGTTTAAAACTATGTAGTTCGTTTATTAAGAAATATTGAGTACTTGGAATGCATTCGGATGCAAAATAACGGAAAAAATAGGTCATACTTACGAGTTTTTATCCCCTCAAACCATCGACTAATTTTGCATCCGCGCCCTAGACCTTTCACTGTCACCTAACCTTTAAAAATTACAAACACCCCTCTAGGTTGTTCCAACTCCTCCCTAAAAAATAAAGCTAAATAAAGAAAGGGGGAACAATTTAGCCAGTGTCCGAGACAAATTGAAGCTCCCCCTTCGTTACAGCGATCCCCCATATCAATGTCAGCTTTTCCCTTTCACCCTTATAAGTCTTTATATAATAATAACCTTTTTAAGAGATAGTTTCCCCGCCCCAAACTCTTGTGATACTCTATACCGAGCTTCAAAAATAAATTATGGAAGCATTTTTTTCGGAGGGTAAGGTCCTTTGCTTTCCTTCGAAATTGATATTTTAGGGGTGAGATTATAAAGGAAAATATGAGTACCAAGATTAAGCATTTTTTCCCCTATTGAAAAAAAGCATAATTCTGGATTTTTTTAAACTGAATCCTGAATTTCTCTAAACCATATAAATCATTTAAATTGCGTTTATATGTAAACTATAAAGTAAGTGTGTATTATATATATATATATATATATATATATATATATATATATATATATATTATATATTATATATATTTATATATATATATATATTATATATATATATATATATATATATATATATATATATATATATATATATATATATATATATATATATATATATATTATATATATATATATATATATATATATATATATATATATATATATATATATATATATATATATATATATATATATATGTCCACATTAGAAAGATGACCTTTGTACAATTAAAGCTTGTAAATTATACTTTAAGAGGAAAACCGATAATTTTCTTCTTAAAGAAATTTCTAACAATAATTGCAGCATCTTTAAAAAATCAAATAAATTGCCATAGTAATATTTCAATATTTATAGAAATCATTTATAATTAAAAGCAAAACGGTATTAAAGTTATAATTTTTGGCTAATCGTAATTTTATCTTAAATGTTAAAAGAGAGAAAATCAATGCTATATGTGAATAATATTCAGTTGGAAACTTATTATATTGTAATCAAATATTAATCACTTAAATCGAAAATGAAATTTATTGAATAAAAAGTCTGATTCAAATTTATTATCTGAAATTATCTTTTTCTGATAATCGCCATGAATTATTTGAGCACGGAGAAAAACGCCATTAATTTTTACATGAAAAATTCTCTCTCTCTCTCAGTATGGTTCATATTTCTTACAAGTTATCTATATTAAATATCTTTTAGTTCGGATTATATTTTTTCCTTAAAATAACTTTGCATTTCACTTTCTGCATGTTTGTGAGGTGAATAATTTTAACTTAATATTAAAAGAAAAAAAAAATTGAATTTTTCGATTAAATGCATATGCAACAGCAAACTTCATTTTTCATTAGGCATCTTACACTTATATTTAATTTTTCTCCCTAAAAAGTTTATTTAAGCAGTTAAGTTACCGAGTTAAGACGGTTAAGAGCACAAAATATAATTTGAGAACGCCTCCATAATTCTGACAAGCCTAGAGCCATCGCTTCAAGAAGATATGAAAAATAGACACATCTTCAATGAAATGGCATTTTCTTTTTAAAATTTTTATTTGAGGATAGAATGGCGCAGGGTGCTGAAGAAAGATGACACAAAAGACCTCACCATCAGAAATAATAAATAACGAAATCAATAGGGATAGTCACGGGGCGCTGCTGTGCATCTGAATGCCTAAGTGAGGTGCGTTACGAATCAGATTAGGGGCCGAGGTGTAAGTCGGGCATTCGTTCGAGGGATAATCACATGCGGCACTGCCTCTGTTTGGAAAATGTGATGGATGTAATATCTCAGAAAGGTCGCTCGATGAGGTAAACAACCGTTTCTCAGAAGCTGTTGTTGAATATGTAAGTAGAAATGCACACAGTGTCTCAGGCCTTAAAAATATGTTAGGCAATTATTTGATGAAAAGAGATAATCTGGATAAAATTGATCAAAAATAGATGTGAAAAGAAAAATTGTATTCGGAAATTTCAGAATAAAACAAAATATTTTCATTTAGAATATTTCGTGAAAAAAAAGAGCAAAACAATTTGGACAAAAAATAATATATTAAACATTTTTGTCTTTCCTTATATATATATATATATATATATATATATATATATATATATATATATATATATATAAAGCTAAAAAAATAAAGTACTATCGTACATTTATAAGAAATAATATTTAGGAGCTTAATGTAATTTTTCTGCATCAAATGAAATCAAATAGAACATTTTACACTGATTGCAACAAAAATGCTGGTATTTAATAAAGTAGTGCTGACATAATATTAACATGATTTAAACTTAAGCAATCAGCTTACCCCTTTTTTATTATTATGTCTTCCGTTGTTTTGATAAAGGTATGAAAGAAATATTTTTATTGCATAAATGCTTCAGAGAGTCCATTGAATAATATATGTTTATATTCAGAACAGTGAGTCTGATTTTAGTATAATGAAATATATGCTTAGGGAATTTCAAACCAAACACTCAACGTAAACCACCTGAAATTTTACCAACTGGAAGCAAATGAATCATCTCCTTGTAGCTATGATTCTCAAGATACTTTGTCTCTTGTTCTTTATTCTCTCGGTACTTTTTGAATATACCTCCGCTTATGATCATAAAGGAATAGCATATTTCGTACAGAAAAGTGAAAATAATATAACGTAAATAGGATAATTTTATTGGCACAAAATTTTAGTTGTTATTATATATACCAATCGATTTTTTTTTGTCCAAAAATTGACTAAAAAGTGATAAACAATGGTCAACAACCTGAATGCTGAACAAAGTTAGTTAGTGCAAAAAGATTGGTTGTTGATAATTTTGTTGGCTAAAAAGAGCATTGCGGTCACACATCACTAAAGGCAAAAAAAACATCTACAGCTAAATATAGCAAAATTTAATTTTGTTTCATTGAGAAAAGGTACTATATTACATTATACTTACGCAATCGATCACCGATGCTATTGCTAAACAGTTTCCGCCAGAAATAAACATTAATATTTAAATAAGCTTTATCAATGAATGATAATTATTTAGTTTATAAGATGTAAATATAAAACGTTTGTATTGTTTTTAAGTAGTTTCTAAAATTTAAACCTTTTCAAACAATACACGATGCAGGCAGATGGAATATTTATGACAGTAATTTCCGATTTTTTATCTTCCCCCTTACGGTGATTATCGTATAATAGAATTGTACCATTCTCTCTTTAACGATCCATGCTCTTAATTAAGCGAATTATTTGCTAAATATGCTTTTAATTTAGCTGACTTCTTCTTGAATACATACTGAGGACTGAATAAAACGGGCCATGCGAGAAATTTACATTTCATTTCGCGTCATATGTTTATTTTACATGAATCTGTTCATGGGTGATAAATAAACAACTGCATGTAAAATTCTCCTATTCCAGAAAATGTTTGAGCGTTTTTAATTAATGGGCAAAAACTATTTCAAAGAATATCAATTGTGAATTATATCACTTCAAATAGGAAAACCAAAATTTTTCTATATAAAGAATCACAAAATTTTTGTCTCATGTAATTTTTTTTTTTACAAGACTAAGCTGTACATCTTTAATTGTCACCTTTTTATAATATCCTGAATGAATGACTTTTTCTTTAATGTTTTTTTTAAGCTTACAAGTTTAAAAATAACATTTAAAACAATTGCTGAGACTTCTAATTTCGTACCTCTAATACATAGTAAAATAAGTACAATTACTGATAAAATATATAAATGAGCTATCACCCCTTAGAGTGCTTTGTAATGATCATTTTCTCAAATTTCTCAAATAAATTTGAACTATTGAGGCACAAGATTTTAAATGTTGTTTTTCAATTTTAAGCGGACAGTGTTTAAATTAACCAATATTGTAATTGTACCCCTTAGATTAAAATTTAAATGTTTTACGCTTACATAAATTTAATTTAATCTTGAAGTTCTCTACTGCAATTTTTTTCAAACTAAGGCTCCATTCTTTAGAATTTGAATAAAGTATTAGGTTGAATTTCTTCATCAATTAATGTTCCGCAGACACTTTTGCGAGCCAATTTTAAAAATATTAAAGTTAGAATTTCGAAATTTTTATTATATTCCAGATATTTTTTTAAATTTTCGATTATATACTTCTATTATTATATGGATACTCTTCTATTATAGGAAAAGCTATACGCGGATTACTCATCATTTCCAAAAACGTTTTATTAAAACAACGTTTTATTTAGTTTTTCAAACTCATTTTATGCAAATAAAAATACAAATTTTAAATCTATTTTTATTTAGCAGCGTTTCAGAGAAATAAGATTTAATATTTGAATTAGCTTTGCCTTTTTAAGCCAAGTTTGTAGAAAATAATGTATTTTATTTCAAAAACGTTATAAAAAACGTAAAATGTAATGCAAAACGAAAATTGAGAAATGAGTATGAGAATTAGTTTCCATTTTATAATCCATTTTATTATCATATTATTTAAAGTAATTTCATGTAGAAAACATGCTATAAGCGCATCTACTTATTTATGCTACAAAATGAGCTATTTGTGACTTTCAGAGAACTCCCACGCTGCTATCTTTAATTCTTTAAAATGATTAACATTCAGTAGCAGTGCAGTATTTTTCATTAACGCTCGAAGCTACAAAATGAGTTATCTTGGATAACTCATTTTGTAGCTTCGAGTGTTAAAGAGAACAAACTTGGCCAAGAGATTGAAAGAAAAATTTCTCATTCTAAATGATTTATTACCGGGTGGAAAGAAAACGAATACGATAGTTCCCTTATTGCTTAAAAAACAGGAAGGAAATTAATTACCAATTTCTATTCTAAAAGTGGATAGTTAATTATATTTACTAACATTTGAAATATTCTAGTTAATAAATTTTTTTCTACTTAGATTTAATATCCAAACAATTGGGTCGAGATTATAGATTTATGCACTGATTAAATTAATTTTTTCTGGTGATTTGATTTTTATTATTTTCCCATATTTCATTTAACTTAATTCACTGGAAAATTCAATTTAATTTAAGGCAAACTTATTTTAAGACTTAATATCAAACAAAAATGGAATTCACATAATGTAGAGTAATGATGAATTAGTTAACATATCGATAAGAATTATAAGACTTTACATTTAGCACAATGTGCGGCTTCATTTTGAATTTTTGGTTTCTTTCAAATTTATTTTCGATGATAAAATGTATGCCAGACCGAAAAACCAAATACAACAAATCAATACATTACTTTTCTTGTCACAATCACTAGAAATATGGCTTCAGAATTCCTTGAAAACGCGTTTCGATTAAACTAATTTATTTGCTCAAAATCATTAGTATATTATTAAAATATTATCGACAAAGATACACAGTGTATATTGCTTAAGTGATATACGTTTAGTGGCTTATACATTATTACATTATTTGAAATAGGTATAATTTGAATTTAGGTGGCTGTATATGAAAAAAAGGAGGTACATTGCTTACAGAGACAGCACTATAAAGCATGAGTATTTTAGTATCATAAGCACTTAAGCTTGCTGTCTCCTTGGTAATCATCCCGTTCTCTTGTCAGTAAATAAGCGTTTCTTTCAGACTACACAAGGATCAGATCATAGCACATTATCTTTTTTAAGGACTCTAGCGTACTTATGTTGTCGCAGTTATTTAAAGGCGAAATAAAACCGAGCTCAGAGAAATTTTGCAAAAAAATTAATTTTGACTCACTGACTATTCGTAATAGTCGTAACAATGAAAATGTCGCAATTATCGCAACAATGAAAATGTCGCAATTATCGTAACAATGAAAATGTCTGACTCCTTGAGCGATGCAAGCAATAATTAAACTTGTGTATTCTTTTCAAAAAATAAAGTAATCAAATTATCAATTCCATACAAGATTAATTTCTAAAGCATCAACAAATTTTCTACACATTTCTAGTTTAATTACATCTTACACACTTTAATTCTCCTTTTATTAAAATGCATTTTTTCTCTTACCTTTGTGTACAAGATTCTTTTTTTTTTCTGACTTGCAGAAAACTAATCTTAATTTATTTCTTGCTCATTGTACATGAGAATAAATTTCAGTAACTGCACTGACCATAAACCCGGAAACAACCAAGAAATTTTCCTTCTCATTGAAAAGCATTCAGTTAAAGAAAAGATTTCCTCTCCTAAATATGATGTTCAAACTATCGAGCAAGCTAAACTTCAATGGAAAGAAATCGAGTCCATTATGAAGTATTGAAGTCGGCCTTTTTGAAAAGGAATGAAGGGTGGCTTAAATAATATGATAAAAAAATATAAAATGTGAATTTGTCGTTCGATTTTTTGAATATCATTATCGGCCTTTCAAAGAAGGATTCCAAGGTGGAAGGAGAATGAAAGCATAGAACAACGTTCGCTGGGATGAAAAAGCAGAAAGAAATAATAATAAAAAGATAAAAATGTCGTCTATCCTCAAGAATTACCACTAGATAAGACGGGGAATTTGAAAACCATCTTTTCTTTAGTTTCTCAACTCAGCAGGGCTATAAAGTTCCAGGAGGCCTGCACTAAATTACAGCCATGCACTCATGTGCATACAAAAGTGCTGGTTTTCTTCCATAAATATTGTAAATTCTATAATTTAATCTACGTTTTTTATGTAAGTTTTTGGTGTTTATGATTTGTTTCGGAGGCAAAACTCTTAGAATCTAAGGTTTATTCAGACACTATTGCGAGTTATGTGTGTATGTTTTATAAGTTGTAATTTTATTTATTGAAATTATTTAATGATATATTCTGTTAATAACTTCTGCCCTTTTAATTTTTTTAATAACTATGTTTAAAAGTGAATATTTTTTAAGAAACTTCTAGAGATTATATTTACTTAAGTGGTTAGTGAAGCAAAGTTAAAAATATTTAATAACCATTTCGATATATTTTGACTACCATTTTATGTATAAAAGATATTAAAATTTCAATAACTATTTTGATTAAGGTAATTAAAATATTAAATCAATTCTATCTCAATGTGAAATTTCTGTCTTTTAGTTTTTTTAAATATTCAACTTGAAAAGATTAGTCAAAGTTAATATAAATAGTTTACCACAGAAATTTCTTACAATTTTAAAATTTATTCTTGATAAAGTGAAAAATTTTGAAGCTAAAATTTAAAACAAATTAATTATTAGGATATTCTGTTTTATTAGAGTATGGAGTATTGAATTTATTGATTTATTAGGGTATTGAATCATTGAAAATAAGTACATTATGAGTTTAATTATTTATTGTACTTTTTAGTTCATATTTTTATTTATGTATACAGAATTTTTTTTTAAGAATGGTATAAACTTCCATCCTTGAACAAATATTTTATTGAGGTTTTTTTAATTATCTCATCTCATAATTACAAAGAAAACTTCTCAAATTTTGTTTTCGGAAAAAATTTAGAATAAATATTTCTTTATTCACAATTTACACTATTAAAGGAATGTTATAAAATGCTTATTTTTACTATAACACATTTCATTTTTAAGTAATTAAATAATTTTATAATTATATTTTATAAAGAAAATGTTATTAGTAGTGTGAAAATTACAAATACAAATTAGCCTTTTAGAAGAATTTAAGAATTGAAAAGCAGTTTCTTCATACTGAAGAAATGTTTGTAAGCAACATTCTTCACCTTGTTATATATTTTTCATTATTTTGTGCTTCTTAATCACCTGAATGAGAAATTTAAAAGATTTATTAGACCTGTCCAGCTTATTTTATTTTATACTGTCACTGAATTTATAAGTCACGTAAATTTTGATATATTGATATTCTTCTCTGAAATTTATTTTAAGCAATAACATATTCAACATATGGATTCTTAAGCGTTTTCCGGAAGTCTTACTTCCAGTCCTTATAAGATTTGGACTTCCAATAATTTCTGCCATTGAGCTGAAGTGCATTTGCAGTTCAATTTGATGCAAATGGCAACTCTTTAGGGCCGCACGTGTTTCGTAACGGAGGAGGAAGCGGCGATGATGTGCTCGGAAATATGCAAATTCGACGATTCCAAAGTTTGCAAAACTTGTGCGCGTTCAAGTGTGTCTCGGTTGCATTCCCGGGTGTGAATTTCTCACACATAAGCAAGCTGTCCTCGACTGCCTTTGTTTCCTGTATTAGAGAGTTCACAGGAAATATAGCTACTTGACCTGCCACCCGGTGGTTCATCATAATGCCCCTAAAGGGATAATTCTTCCCGCAAGAACCCTTTGCATCCTACTTCAAAGACTCCACACTTCAATCCTTCTCCTTTACTTGATCAGGTAAGCTGAATTAATTCGCATCTGACCATCCAACTATGACACCCTCCACAGTCTGACGTTGGAAGAGGACAAAGCCAGAAATCCTCGATTGTCTCTGTAATTCCTTTATTCGAAACCGGTGGAAGTAGAAAGAAGGAAAAAACTCCTTGTATACCAGAGTTTGCTCCAACCGTGTATTCAAACAGGAGATTATAATGATAATAGATTTTCGTCCGTGACAGGAGGGGGGAGCCTGGAAAAAATGTCTTACAGGGCTCTTGTTCCCTTTGGCGAAGCGTGAATACTTAAACTTCTCCAACGGCTTCTCACTGTGTGCGCAGAGCTTCTTCACTCTTTCCTATACCTCCTGCAAGTTAAACGTCCTCGTAGACTGCCTTTGAACTTTTGCGGAATATTATTACTTTTTTTTTTCAGAAGTCAAACATAAGAACCATGTTTTTTGTGTTGGCGGGTTTTTGTGATGTCCTCGTAGCAAGAATTCTATTCAGTTCGTAAGCGTGGCCGATGCCAGCTATTCTCACACAAATTTCTGCTCCCTGAGTTATTTAGCCTAACTTCCAACTTTTTCAAAAAATTGACAGATCAAACATAACCAAAGAGGCTATGTCGTGGGCCCATGCATCAAAAACATTTTTAAAAAAAATGGAATGGTAATTCTCAAGAAATTTAGAAAATAATGCATTATTTTCGGACTGACAGTACCGATATTTTTGTTTTGTCACCAATAATTATAGTATTATTTATAAATATGTATTTACTTTGTGAATTATGGAATATTTAATGATTAAAAGAAAAATAAGCAAACGCAAATTACAATAAAGCAATAAAAAAAACTCTATATTACTGCAAAAATACTGTCCTTAAAATTTAATGATTTCAAATTATAAACACTTACAACCAAGCGATTGATTACATACTAAGAATAATTAAAAAAATTTTATTTGTATTTTATATATAAACATGTTATAAAATATATAACTTTTTTAAAATATAAAAGTTATTTATTATAGCAAAATTATCAACAAATTTATCTACTATGCAATTACCTTCCATAACATAAAATATTATTAGGAATCGTAAATTATACACACATCTGCAAAATTCTTTTCGAACTAATAGACTAATCAATTTTAAAAAAAGAAAAAGATCATGACATTTCTTCACTTTGAAATCGATATATTTGATTAGAATCATTATAGATTTAGTTATAAGTAATAAGAAAACATTAATGAAAATTACATGCCAGAAATTGAATACTCGGTCATGCAAATTTGATATATTCATTAATCGACAAAACATTGCATTTTTAGGAAATGCAAACTTGAATTTATATAATACTTTTTTTTTTATCTTTAAATAAATATTGAGTCAATGCCAGTGAAAAAATACAAATTTAGTTTAGCTCTTAAAGCTTACAAAGGCACTGGGATACATTTCTTTATGATAATCTTCAATTCACATTGTAAAGTGTGTTCATTTGTGAAATAGTTCTTTTTCTTGCTTATGAATTTTTTATATTAGTTTTTCAACAACAGGTACAGTTATTCTACTTTATTTTTGAAAATAAAATAACTGATGACGCAGTTTTTCGAATTCTTTTTTACTCAATTATTCAAAGAATCACTACATTTTAACAAAGTTCAGTAATTTATTTATCTTAAATATGAAAAGACCAAATGTCTTAATACTTTTCTTCTCGTATTAAATTTTATTAAAAATTCTAAAGAAAATTATCACTTTCTAAAATATTTCTCTCAGGATGAATATCTTTGGATCAGATAAATAATTATTACATTTATTCTTTAGATGGTTAACTGCATGATAGAATTTATTAGATAATTGACTTAATGTAGAATTCTAGATTAGTGTCTCACAATTTATTAGGTATAATTTAAGACCTTACAACAAATAATAGTTATTAAATATTATCAAAAATTTAGGAATTGTATTAGGATCACAATTTTTTTTTGTGGCTTATTCATTTTTTCTATTCCATCTTTTGTCACAGTAATCTTTTAAACACATATTATTTTATTGAAAGTTTTATTCAAATTAATTAACAAATCACTGAAAAAGAGACAAATATTACTTTTTATGAAAGACACAGCACTTTAGTTCTAAAGTTCCTACTTGTTGCAAAAGAAAACTTGAAAATACTGTTAAAAAATCGAAAAGTATTTGAAAGTTCTTCCTAACAATACTATTTGAAAATATTCTACATGATATAAACCCTTTCACAATATATTGACTGGAATAACAGAGATAAAAATATAGTTTTAAAGAAAAATTTCGAATCATTAAAGTTTTATTTATCTCTAAAATTATTTATTTTATAAAACAAAAGACACACATTTTTAATAATTTATCTGAATAACTGGAAATGTTTAACAGAATAATTTAGTTTAATTAATTGAGTGTATATATTATAATCTTGGAAAAAATTAAAATAATGTTTTGAAAAAGCAATTTTTTTGAAAAATATATTTTTAAAAAAATCAATAATTATTTTAATTTGATTAAAACTATAAGAGTTTTAAAGATATTTTAAATATAATGCTTGTTCTTATTTTAAATTTAAAAAAAATCCCAAGTAATTCAAAGATGATTATATTTAAGCATTATATTTATTGATATTGTCCTTAATCCTATTTTAAAATACCTTTGAAAGTCTAATAATATTTTGTTACAGAAATTTAATGGAAATCATAAATATTTATATTATGTAAATTTCAGAATTATCGATAAAACATGCATTTAAAAAATATCGAAATGTTTAAATGCACAAGAAGATATCATTCATAACTGTTTAGTTTATAAATTTTTAAAATATTTTAAAAATATGGCATTCCTGATTTTCTATTCAATGATGATAAAAAATACGAAAAATTATTGAATGAGTTTTTCAACTTTGAATCTAAGGTGTGTGAACATTTCATAGCACCACAAATATTTAATGTTGGCCATCCTAATGAAGTAATTAAATCGCAGTTACCTGAGGGATAAGTTTTTACTGTTATAAATAGTTCATAATGTTAAAAATTATTCCTTCACATGATTGTCAATGTCTTTTTGACTTTAAGCGCACAATTTTTAAAGTGTTATTTTAAAAATTTTGAGAGAGAGGGAGGGGAAAGAAAGGTAGGCGTAAGAGAGGAAGGGAGGGATCTAAATACACTTAATGAAACTAAAGTAAAGATAAGTATATAATGAATCAGTATGCAATAGAATTGCAAAAATATGTGATAAGAACATTTTGCTCCAATTTTTGAAGCGTTTTTGCACAATTTTATATTAAATATGCTTATAAATTTGGGGATTGTAAGTAACCCAAATTTATTTAAAAAATTTGTATTTTTAAGCATTGATAATAATAGTTATAAAAACTAAATTTTTTATGCAAAACATTTTTTATTTTATTTACATATGTATAAAAATTTTTAAGTGAAGTAAGCCATTATAATATGATGAAACTAAGAAAAATAAGAGAATTTATCATTTATTTATCATCAATTTATCATTGATTTAATAAGCTTATTTAATATTTTTGTTATTCAGAGTCCACAATCATCAATATATGAACTATTCATTCTCAGTGGATTTTATTTTTACAAATATATTTAAAATCATTAAGACAAATTAATCAATGTTCTTTGATATCATACTCCAGTCCCTCAAATAAACAAAGGTAGATAGCTTTACAAAATTTTTATTTATCAGTGTAAAAAATGCGAATGCTTGTATTTAAAACAAATATCATCTTTTTTATTTCAACAAAATGTATATGTTAAACACCAGGCGTGTCCCAAATGAGACAAAAACTCATATTTTTTTAATTAAATCTATCAAATTCGAATTTTTTATTGGAAAAACTCTAAAGAAGTAATAATAAATAGAATATTTGATTCTTAAAAAGTTTTAAAGAACATTTACATTTATTTCATAGTAGCTTTTGTACTATTTTAATGAATTTGAATGTGTCTTAACGCTAAAGTTTAGCCAAAGTATTATCGCATTTTTAAAATTTTTTTAAAGAAATGAATGTTAAATTATCTTTTAAAAATTAATATAACATAACTTCAGTATTTTTAAGAATGGTAAATGCAAACTTCATGTTTAAAAATGCACTCCTAATTTCATTAACCATTAAGTGGTTGTTTCTTCGTTCCAGTTAAAATTTTGATTACAACATTTTATTGCAATTCTCACAGGTTTTAAAATATCCATGATGTCAGATAACGTTTTATCTACATCACGTCATATTGAGACGGGGTCGTAAATTAGACTTGCCGACGTATTTGCTGCCAAATCGCCTTCTGCGAGAGGCAGCAAGCAAGGCGAAGTTCGCCATTTAATGTCTCAGAATACTGTCGAAGACCATTTTGTAAAAATATTTCTGTCTTTATATAAAAAGAATTTTTATGTAAATACCAAATCATCAGCTTAAGAAGCCGTTTTCCATTGATTTAAAAAATTCCTTTGACTTGAACATGATAAAAAGGCATTAGAACAGAAGTGAAAGCAAAATGGAAAAAACAAATCGTCTACTTTATAATTAGTTTAAACCGGCAGGGACGATTTTGATTTTTAAAAAATTCTGTAATTAATTAAATTCTAAATTAGTAATTACAATATTTATAAACAATCTCTTATGAATCTTCAGACGAATGCATTTCTTACGCCAACATTAAAAATTTTTCTATATATATATATTTTTTTTAACTTCCAAAAGTCCCCGAGATGAACTAGAGCTTGAAGAACAATTTAAGGGTCTATGGAAGAAGCACTGAAAGGTTCCGCATGACGTGTCTTTAAAATTATACCCGTTGTGCCAAATAATAACTAGAGATGTACTATCTACCTAGTTTTGGTAGTCTGGAATTGGCTTTTTTTTCCCGTTGGGTCCTTTGGGTGTCTCTGAACCGAGTAAGTTCCATTGTCCTCGTCCAACAACCCCACGCCTTAAAGTTTTCAATTTCTTCACTGTGGGGGTTCCATCTCCCGCCATCATGAAAAAGATATAGAAAATAAAATACCACATCGGTGTCAATTGACCTAATCAGAAATTTTATTTCCAATTTTTTTTTTTTTTTTTTTTTTTTTGAAAAAAAAAATATCTATTGCTAAAGACTTTGGTGGTTTTTGTCTCTAGTACTTTAATTTGAGAAACAATTTCAGACGAGGAAATAAGTGTCCTATTTTAATTATTTAAACTCAATTATTACTTTCTTGTTCATCAATATAATTCTAGGAAAAATCTTGAAAACAAGTAAGGAGGATAAAATTATTCCCCATCGGTTCCACGAGTTTTTTCTAATTTCAAGAGGAACTCAACTTATTGTGGTAGTAGACCTTTAAACATTTAAAATCATAATAATCATTATAATGATGTTGACGGGACTCCTACGAGTAATAAACCAGGATAGAAAATCGGGGTATGATTGTAATATATTACTTGGAAAGTAACATCCTATGCCTTTACTGTTATCTAAAATGCTTGCTTTTATATAACGTAACATTTTGTTTCCTTTTTCTCGCAATTGCTTATATATGAACTATAATTATCTGCCAAATTTGTTGATTTAATTATAAGTCAAACTGAACGTGATGTAAGCTTTGTATGATGTTTGCATATTTTTAAATAAGAAAAAAAGGCAAAGTTATTCCCGATGGTTCCCTTCTGATAATTATTACTTCTCATTACCATTTTATTAAAAAATATTTGTAAAATGGTAAAAAAGTAAAGGAAAATAAATATGATATAGATGTATTATCCAGGATGCAAAATTCTGAATTTTTTCGGTGGTGAAGAAACATTGCCAAGATGACGTATTGTGAACATGCGTGATGACTTAAGTACTAGGGTTACCAAAGTAGAATTTTCTTCATAATTCTTATAGGTCTCCATATTTATGATGTAATAAAAACCAGGTTGCCAAACACACAAGAAAATCCGCCAAAAAAAATCACCAAACTCCGAATTTGGCATCCTATATTATACGGCAACTGTGCCCGAAATATATTTTAATACATATATTTCTTATAATTTCAATCCGTCGATTTCTTCAGTTAAAAAATTTGTTAATTCAATTGAATTTGAAGAGACATGTTCAATTTGAAGTGACATTAACAATGACAATTTGAAGTGACATTAATTCAACTGAAATGAAGTGACATATTTTCTCAAAAAGCGGTTTTTTTCAATCATGATACATTAAGCAGAAAAAAACTAAATATTTGTAATAATTTAAATCCATGTATTTTATGTGGCGTTTGAACATCAGATATAATGATTTATGAAATAATTTACTAAAATAAAATTTTATGAAAAAATTATAGCGTAATTCAGAAACTAATTTAAATTTTACTCATTGTGCCTTATTTTTTGATGGATAGTACAAATATATTAGTAAAAGATATCATATTAAATATCATTTCATTTGATTTGTATTAAATAAATTGCCCTATTATGATTTTTATCATATTTATTTTGCATTTTCCCATTTTACCATAAAAGTATTGATGAGAAAGTAATAACATAATTTTTAAAAGTAAATCTGAAAAGACTGAGAGAAACTATTTTACAAAACTGTATTTATATTTTTTTAATTGAAAGCAACATAGAAATACATTTAAATTAAAATTGTGACATAAATTTTCCAAACAAATTATAAGTAAAAACAAATTAAAATAAATATTTTGCTTTTAGCAATTGATTAGTAAAAAAAAACTGTATATTTAAAACTGATTTTTTTTAGGTATATATAATCTTTTATATCTCTTAATCTGTTTCTGTTTTCATTATCCTAGGAACTTGGATTTGAGTTGTAAATGGAAATTTCCGAAATACGAAGAACAGTATTTTTTCTGCATGCATATCGAACTTATTATATAATTATAAGTATATACCAGCATTTAATTTAGATGCAAGGAGAATAAGAATGAGTTTTTGTTAATGCAAAATCACATATACCTAATTTTTCAATTTTTATATTTGATACACATTTTGTATCTGTTTGGTTGCATTTGAGATTTTATTCTACTTCGTAACAAAGAACCTATTATGCAGAATTATTATGACGAAAACAAAAATATTGGACTATTTATGACAAAAAGTTTTAATTTAATGTTTTGTATATTAGTTGCAATGTTTTTTCAAATTAATTAAATTATTAAAATTTTGAAACTTTGCATTTAGAGCGCAATACTTCAAAATTATTAAATTAAATCTGTAAAAAATGCAATAAAAAATTCAATCATTAAATGAATTTGCTATTTTAATCATGTATAGACGTGAATGTTAGGAAACAAAAAAAACAAAACATTTAACAACTGATAAATGTTATATACTCATTTTATTAACATTTCTAACCATTCTGTTATATAGTTTTCTTAGTATGCAAGTTAGTTTCAGTTTCTTAATGAAATAATATAATTGAAAATAGACAGCACTTTTGTAAATAATAAAAACTAACTACAGCAGAAATTTCCTTGTGGCTATACTTAGTTATTTTAAGATTTAAATATTTTAACCATTCAAATTTATGAATATGCATTATATCTGTAGACTTAATTTCAATTCATTGAAAGATGCGAAGAGAAAACCGGAAATGTGTCATTTACCTCTACAAACCAGGATATTTATTATATAATTATAAGTATATACCAGCATTTAATTTAGATGCAAGGAGAATAAGAATGAGTTTTTGTTAATGCAAAATCACAGATACCTAATTTTTCAATTTTTATATTTGATACACATTTTGAATTAGTGTTAAATAAATACAACAACTACATATATAAATTGAAGGGTTTTTACTCCTTTACTCTAATACATGTGTATGAAAAAAAGAACTACTTTATAAGAAGTCTTTTTTTTTATTTACTTAAAACAATTACAAAGCTAAAATAATCAGATTTCTTTAGAGAGTGTCTCCATCAAAGACTTTACGGCAACTTGAACTGTGGAGGTTTATAAGAGGTCAAGTCTTACCGCGATAAAAAAAAATGTAACCAACTGAGAAACTAAATGTTTGTTATCTTATCTCTGGAGGCTCAAGCGCCACACTTCTTGGAGAGAGCACTTCACATTTATCTCGCAAGTTCTCGCTCCACTCAGCTACATCTTCAACAAAGAGAGCGATAATTACACGATTTAAAGTTTGGGTGGAATTGAAAGAAGAGAGCTACAAGAAAAAACTGACTAAATTGCCATAAAAAGAGGATTTTTAGCGGTGAAAGAATTCCGATAAAGGAATTTTAATATACGAATACGAAAATTTGATTTTTAACAAGCTTTATATATAAAACCACATAAATATTGGGCACATGTTTGTTTTCCCATAATTATGATTTCCAAAGGAAACTGTTTCAGTTTCTTTACATTTATGTTGATTCTGATATATATGTAGTGTTTTTTTTTTTTTTTTAAGCAATATTACTAATTTTAAAACCTGTTTATTTTACCAAGAACTTACCAGTGTTATTAAAGAGCAATTACCAGTGTTAAAGAATTCAAGTATATTTATTATAACCAAGAGTGAACTATTAGAGAACATATGGAACCTACTGTAAGAGAATACTATGCAATTCCTGAGAAGCGATTAGCCACTTATTATTAATTTATTTTGTATAATTGGTAAAATATGAGTGATGTATCCTTATTATAAGTTTATTTTATTTTAATAGTAACCAAAAATTACAGTTAAAACATAAATATTTCATGCTATATTTATAAAATGTCATTCAACATCTTACAGAAACGAAAGTAATTATTAATTTACGAAATTCTACAATGAGTACTGTTTTTTTTTCCATATTTTATATTATATGCACATACTTAATATTTTATATTATATGTACATTCAACTTATTTGAAGTTTTGACCTGGGTTTTACTTTAACTTCAAACATGAGTTTTATCAATGGTAGAGGAATTAAATACCAAAATGTAATATTTTTCTATGAATTTTTTTTTCATTTCTGAAATACATATTGGATCTCAAGCAAGCACCAAAAAATTATAATTATATAATGTGAAACTGAGTTTTAGCATAATGGTTTAATTCGTTCCTCCCTTATAACCAGGAACCGGCCAGAAACTGCGACCTCTTTGCCGCTGAGGCATTGCCCAGGTGCATCACAGGGTGCACCACTATCACACCCTCACACATGCCATAGGGACTCGTTTATAGGGTAAGCACCATTCATACCTCATTCACACACAAGGAAAGGACAAAGACAGGACAGAGAGAGAGAGAAAGTACATCCATGCCTGAACCGGGATTCGAACCCAGGACCTCCCAACCCGTAGTCAGGCACTCCAACCAATAGACAAGTTGGCCGGTTCTTTTCTAATCATAAAATGGTTGATTTAACTATTTTATTTTGAAATTAATAACTTTAAAAATAATAATTTCCACACAAAATTTAAGCTCAACTTAAAAACATAATATCCAGCGACCACAAAGAAATAATAAATAATTGCATAATAGAAAAACTCCTTATTAAAAATGAAAAAATAAAAATAATTATTAAAACTGCGTCAATAATTGAAAGTAAGGCTATTTTATTTACGTAACAAAATAAACAGTGAAACTGATAAGCTGATCTATAATGAATGCACATTTTATATTGTGTTAGGCCTATAGCTGGGAGAATACACGTAATGAATATGTTGACTGATATTCTCATCGGAGAAGTCGTATTAGCTACGATAGAAACCGCAATCAGCTCATATAACAGGAGGGGAAAAAAAGTTGTGAAAGGACAAATTTGAAGTAATTCGCGAAATGTAAAGATAACAGCAGACGAGTGTAGTCAAACAGATCCACCCATCCATATGTGCGATAAAAGACATTGTGTTGAAGAGACTCTTCAAACAAAGGTGAGAAGCCACGTGGCTGAGGTTACGAGACCACCTGCCATGGAGTCATTTCTTAAGTACAGATACTTTAAGGGTATCGGAGATAATTTTTAATGAACGATTTTAGAACATTGAATAAGGACTTCAAAAGATTATCAACAAAGTGTAAATGAATTCCTAATCAGGTTATAAATGTTCCTCTTTTGACTCTCACATCGTCTCCCTAAAAGCTTGCTCATATTCCTCTGGGTGGTTTCATTATATTTATATGCATTGTTATGAGTGCGCATTTTTTGAGCAATAAATAAAACAATCAAGCAAATTCTTAACTATAATTATTCATAATTTTAAACTAAAATTTATGAAATTTGATTATAAGCATGTTGGAATCTATTATATAGGAGAATTGTGATAATTTATTTGCTCTTTAAGGGAGAAAGAAGGGATGGAAACAAGAAATTGAAAGAAATATATAATAGAAATAATAAAGTAAAAGCTAACATCATGATTGATGTTTATTAAAAGAACTACTTCTGAATAGAATGTTCTCACTAAAGTGATGTTAAGAGTTTCTAAAAATTATAAACACATAAAAACTTAATTTATTTCCGATTGTTGGAATTCTAAATTTTAAGAATTTATAGTTTTGTAGGTATTGCATTGTGTGGGTATGTGTGTGCATTTTATTTTTAATTTATTTATTTATTCATAGAAGCAGCTTCTGAAACATCTATGTATACTTAAATTATTTGAATATAAATTTTAATCATTGTTTCCTTTTCTTCAGCATATTTTTATTAATAACCAGATCAGACAGGGAACAAAAAGTAATATCATTCTGTCTAATATACATATCTAAATAAGAGAAAAATTTTAATGCATGATATTTAAAAGAATAAATTTTTGCAAGTTGCAAGGAATAATTTAACACATTTCAAACAACAAGAATGGTTGAACAATCTATTTTTTTACGTATTAAATAAAATCAGAAACAGCAGTAAAAATTTTTCTTATTTTTGAATATTCTATTTTCTAAGATATTTCAAACATGTAAAAACTTTTGAGTATGTTTATTACTTATTGAGTTTTAGATGTATGAATATAACCTTTTCATGGACTAATTTTGATGCATTGAATAAAACATAGAATTTTTAACTCTAGTTGTGTTTCAATTCGAGATTAATTTCGCATATATGATATCGATAAGTTAAATTCGAATTCCTATTTTATAAAATCTTAATTTTTCATATTTTATAAACGATTTAAGTTTTTCTATTATTATTTCCATAATATTCATATCATAATCAAGCGTTAAAATTGTTAGCATTAATAATATTAGAATAGTTCAAATAAATTGAAAATAATGAGCTAAATGATGCAGAAAATACGACACTGTTAGTTCTCTCTTTTAAAATTCGAATGTTTAAGATGAGGACATATCTGTCACTGGTAGTCCAACCCAGGACCAATTTGAAAAATATTATGATAATTTAAAGAGCACAACTCTGTACTAATATCCATATATATTTTCTTCTCCGGCTTTTAATATGCTAATTTTTTTTTTTAATTTTAGAAAAATTTTATTTATAAAGTTTCGATAACAACGTTTTAAAAATTAAAATCTGTAAGTTACGTATCTATCTGTAAGAATTGTGTCTCATTATGAAAGAAATATGTAATTTTTTTCAATTTCTTTTAAAAATATAAAAAATAGGACGTGTTAGTTCTTGTGATAAATTCTCCGTCCTCTTATACGAAAAACAAAGTATGTATTTATTTACAAGATTTTTTGCAATATTGTATTAAATTAATATTGCTATGAATTAAGATCCGGATTTATGGATTTATCAAATTAAATTATTGCCATTTTGGAGTCTGAAATATTTGTTGTTACTGTTTTTATTTTATCAACACCATTTAAGTAGTTTTTCTTTGAGCAAAAAAAAAAAAAAAAAAAATCCATGTAGCAGCTTATTTTTATTGCAGCTTCTAGGTACTTCTTTTTTGATTATTTCAGTAGTTTCATACTCATTTTAATTTAATCTTAATCTTATGCGAAATCAAGAGTTTTTCTTTTTTATTTTCATGCACCGGTGATCTTTTAGTCAACTTCTATGCAAGTTGTACGCATAATACTCTTGAATGAGCAAAATACTGAAAAAAAATAAATCACGAATCTCTACTTAGAACACTTGCACTGTACCGTGAAAGGAATATTAATTTGATATTGATTATATATTTTTTTATTTTAAGTGAAAGAGCGCGTGGATCTTTCAATGTCGTTATTGATAGAAAATTAATTGCTTTCACATTTCTGTCATCATACAACGCAGATTTAAATATTTGAAGACACTCTTTAGAATATTATTCACTTTTTAAGTTTAGTGAGGATGTTTTGTATTTTTGGTAGCCAAAAATTACATCGGTCTGAGTTTCTTCACCATTGATATAGTTTCCCATGAAACACAAGATGAAAAGGATAAAAAGAATTTATTTATTATTGTATATTTAATTAAACTTCAAAGACAAAATGATAAATAAATAAACAGTTATGATATTAAATTAAATTGAAGATATAATTTTTAAATAAGGATTTCATATCTTTTTTAATTGAGTACTGATCTGAAAAATACTTAAGAGGAATTGTCAACAAAAAAGGATGAATCTAAAGAAAGTAAAATATTTCAATCTTACTGTAATTAGTGCTTCAAATTGTACATCTTTATCTGAAGTACGCGGGATTAGATATTGCACAATAATACAAAGCACTAAAATCTATATATCATTTGTTGAATTCTTATCAAGATAGACTTGATTACATAACTAATTGTTTTCATAAGCAAGATAAAATAAGGATTCTTGTGTAATTTTACATATATTGAATTCAAATATGAAATCTCAGATTCCTTTCATTAGGCATTTTTTTGGGTGAATGTCATATATTGTTTTTTTTTTTCTTTTTAATTATTGCAAATCAAGGATAAATTAATCCAGAACTACTTGAAGTCATATATAGACTGATATTCATGTCAAAAATTGATGCAAGAATGCTTATGTCTACTATTCATGTTTTAACATGTTAGTTTGCTTTGTTTTAGTAAATAAATGCAAGTAGTATTGAAATAATAGTGAGACTGGCAATACAAATGTGGTGGTTACTGTTTTTATCTCTGCTGTATTTTTGCACTGTGTTTGTATTAATTTTAAGTTTTATAAACTTTTCAATATGCTGAAAAAGTGTTTAAATCAACTAAACAACTTCTGCTACACCTGCTATAGGACACACATTCAGCTTCACAGATGAAATTTCACACCATTTTTTTAAATATGCTGTGAATTGTATTTCACTTATAAAGTTGGTGATTTTGATAAAAATTGGATCCCAAATATATGATGCGCATCATATTGGGAGTCAATTTTATCAATTTAGGATTCTGACCGGATTTAAAAATGGTACTCGTCTTGTACCGTTTTCAGTCTCTATAATTTGGAGGGAACAGAAGGCTAATTCAACTGACAGTTAGTTCTGAATAACAAACATTAACGGAATAACACCCAAAACAAAATATACGGTAAAATATCCCAATTTAGCATCTACAATGAGTCTCGTACCTCATGGTGAAGAATATCCTGAACCAAAGTGTGCTGATTATATGATCGCAAGAAATAACTTCACCTCCAATCAAGCTCACACTGAAGACGAAAGGAATAAGAAAACAATCCATAATTTTATATCGGGTATTTCTTCGAACCTCATTTTCTATCTCAACAAGATACTAATGACCTTATAAGGGATCTAAACTTGACTAAATAGCCGGAGGAAATTTCCATTTCCAGGCTCCAATTTTACTTAAAGAAGACGTATAGATAATTACTTATTGTAATCAACATATTCATTTTAAAAAGATTATTTTCTCAAGAAAGCAATGCAGTTTATAGTAATAATGCTTGTTCAGTAATGTAGACTCTTGGATATCAACATCATCTACATGAATGGCGATTGTTCAGAGACTCATCGAAAGTTAGCTTGAAGGCCGATGATGGAACTGGCCTAGTGAAAAATTGAATTGCGTGATGGAAATGAATTACCACTAATACCAGTCACGCATGTTAGTGACACGAAAGAAACATGAAAATAAGAAATTGTTGTAAGGAAAAATTCGGTACATTGAAAATAGCTAGAATAATTGTGATGATTTAAAAGTAATAGGTTTGTATTTAGTTTTGCAACTTGGATACACATTTTATTGTTTTTTTTATGTGAATGGAACAACAGGCATTGGCATTAAATAAACAATCACTGGCTTAAGCGGGAGTTTCATATTTCAGACATAAAAATGCATCAAACACTCCTTTAGTGGTTAAAAGGTGTTTTTACCTCTTCTAGATATAAAATAAACGCTGAGAAAATTTTTTTGTAAATGTTATTTACAAAATTTCTGTGCCTAGATGTGTCTGAAATCTGAATAACATAAAATACAAGTGATGCAAAAAGTAATATTTCTAGGACTGCAAAAGATCACTAATACCGTATGAGGAATAATTTATAGAACTTTTGAATCCATCAGAAAGGGCAGAATGAAAATCTTCAAAAAAATTTTACTGGGGATTTTTTGGCAATAATAACGATGAAAACTGTATGGAAATAGTAAGTGACATTTAAACTTCATACAAAGGACTGAGCTTCTTAAAAATTCCCAGTTTGGACTCCCATCTAGACTTTTTTTATTGAAGATCTTGGGATTGCTCTCTGATGAGCATGGTGGCTAAATATTTATCATTAAGTGTTTCTTAAGAATGACAATTCTTTTAAAACCTTAAAAATGTGTCCCTAATGGAGATAAAAATTAAGAATTATTCAGAAATACTAATCAAAAGAAATAACTTCACTTAGAGGATTATCATATATTTTCAAATTAACTTTATAGCATGCTTATGTTAAAAGTTACAAGAAGCCATCAGATGATGTCAGCAGTACGTCATGTAGTAAAATAAAAGAGGGGAAGAGAAAGTATGCTATATATTTAAATCTTATACAATATAATTAGAATAGAATAGAATATAGAATAGATAGTATATAAAAAAAGTGAAGAGAGACTGAGAAAACAAACAGTATTTAAGAAATCATTGCAGAGCTTTAATGCTGAAAGTACCCTATCCATTTTACAGTACCAGAATGGAACACTTATGACAAAGAAGACAATCGCAGGTGATTTTTTACGTGACAGAATTTATTGCTTCTTGGAATGGAGACATTCCCAAATTACAGTAGTTGAGGAACTCTGAATAGCACAATAAATCTTTTCTCTAAAATTGGATAATGATTTCAAGAGGATGGAATCGTTAATAAAGCTTTTTATCACGGATCTTCCACAAATTATAATGTCGAAAAACAACCTATATTTGGGAATGATTATTAACAGAAGCTTAAATTTTCCAACGTTAGACACTTTCCATCAGAATGCTCAGCTAAGGATTGCACAGTTTAAAAAAAAATCTTGAACAGACGATTAGTTTTAATATCATATAGATGTTCTCAGACCTAACAAATGCATGGTTGTGAGCATATATGTTCACAACCATGCATTTGTTACTCAGGGCAAGTCACTGTCTTTGTTCATTCGAATCGTGAAGAGACATGTAATCTGGACTCTTACTCAATGGGTATGTGTGGTGCTTTCTGGGGAGTATGAAACTAACTTAGATTATGATTCATGTCTCACTTTCATATCGCTAATAATTACTTAATACTTTGCTGTGAGATTTTTATAAAATTCTTCCATAGTTATGTGTCGAATAAACATGAATTTTATCTTCTAAAATATAATCTTAACAATTAATATATCTCATTGAATTCTCTTAACCCTATGTTTCTGATGACAATTTAATAATGATGCAATAACTTTTAATTTAATTGTTTCTATAAATTTAATGAAGCAAAACTTAATATTCGCCTCAATGGAAATAATTCTTTATATTAGCCTCAAAGAAAATAATAGATAGTTTAATCTTAAAATCACACACACACACACACACACACACACACACACACACACACACACACACACACACACACACACACACACACACACACACACATATATATATATATATATATATATATATATATATATATATATATATATATATATATATATATATATATATATATATGTATATGTATATATATATATAAATTATATCCATTTTTGTTTGTTGTATAGAGTTTGTGAATTATAAATCATATTCATGAAGAGAAACTTTTATTTGAACGTCTGTTGATTATTTACAACATCCTTTGTGCTTTATGGTTAAATTAGAATTATTGTATCATATTCGTTCAGAAAAATCCGCCTCAATCATAAATTTTCAGGGAATATAAAAATGCCAATTTTTTTCGATAAAATTATTAGCCCTGTGTCTGTAGTAATTAAATTTTTTTCCTTGTTATGCGGGAATTGTATTTGTTTTGCTTATGTTTAAATAAAAACAGGAACGTTCTAGGCAATACGTTCTATCTGAATTCGTAAAGCGTGTTTAAGATTAAAAAAAAAATGATCGATTTCTACAGACTTATTTCCACATCGCAGAGCCATTTCAGAAAGAAAAAAAATGAAGGGGGCGCGTTGTTTCGATCAGGTAGGCAAGAATGTCAGACTGAATGACAGCTTCATCGGTAGCGATTCGTTTCGCGGGAATGACAGATCCTTCAATACCGGCGCTGTCACTCTCTCTCTCTTCCTCGCGAGCGATCGCGCCCTGTTAAGAAAGGGGTTTTCCGAACCGATTCTTGACTCGAGATTGAAAGGTAAGATAGATCCTCGCAGCAACTCGGAGAAACAGAGGCTTGCAGGAGAAAAAAATCGCTAAATGAACACGATTTAGGTGTCACGGAACAATGGTACATCATCCTTTCTCGCTGCATGTGAGGGGAAGAAGGGGCCCAGAGTGACAAATTGGCCTGGACCGTTCCATCATTTGCCGAGATAAGTTCAGAAACCTCTTCCAGCTACCGTGTTTCCTTCTTTCTATCTCAATTGTAAATCTAGAAACATGGAATATTTTCATTTTTTTTAACCCATAATGCCAGTTGTTTTTAGTTTCATGTTTCTTTCATGAAACCATTCTGTCTTCTTTTCTTCTTAAGATTGTCGTAATCCTAGCTACCTGTGACAAGTGAAATATAACAGACTCATTTTTCTCCGTCAGGACAATATTTTTGCAGTGAGCGAAAAGATAAACTGATAGAGCTAGGAAAGAAGCTTATTTTCACTATTATATGATTTACAGATCATTTCTGAATTATGTATTTTTAAAATTAACACATAATTGACACTGATATAAAAAAAACATGTAGAAAATAGAATTAATATTAAATTTTCCTACTGTCTGAACTTTTCATTGTGTATTCATAAATGGAAAGATTAACAAAATATATCACATAAACAAATGATGCCGTACATTTTTTAATAAAATCCATTGAAATTTCTTATTTAATAAAAATAAAAAAAAATCTAGTAATAGAGAAACAAGATTCAATACTAAATAGATTTATTCGCAGAGAAACTTGTCAATAAACTAAATTATTTTTCATTGTAATACATGAGTTTAATTTTAAATTCATGAAAATTTTTCTTTTCGTTATTAATGTTTCAATATTAATTATATGAATTTGTATTTTATTATAAAAATGGGATTATATATATATAATATGTGTTTCATTGAAAAGTATCTTTCTAAAGAAGTTTTAGTCAACTTTTTGTAAATTTAAAATGTAAAAGAAATGTGTGTACAATTTTTTTCCGAAAAATTTTCAATCATTCATAAAGAAATAATATTCCTTTATATATAACTTGAATCAGTAAGTTAATTATAATCAGTAAGCTAATTATTCTCACTTACATTATATTTCACGTATGAAATTGCGCAACAGTCAATTTGAAACTGCATTAAAATCGTAATTAGAACTTTAATTGTAAAACTATCAGTGCATTTTTATACAACTAGATATAATTGTGGTTGAAAATTGTAATATATTTAAGATTATATTTTTTCTTAGATACAACATTGTGATTTTCTCTCTCTTATTTTTATAATCTACTATACAAGTAATGTAAATCATCAAAAATTTCCAGATGATGCTTATCAGTTGTTATTAGAAGTCGTAGTTATCATTCCTACAGACTTTTATGATAGCTTAGAAAATTTCTTCGATTTTGTTGCACTTTTTTGTCACTGATTACAAGTTATTTGCAAAAGTTTAGTTGTAATAATCTTATAATGAAAATTCATAAAATTAATTTCATATGAAGTATTTTGTGATCCTCAAATGGAAAAATTCGCATCAAAACCAGAGATTTGCAATTTAAAAATAAATTATCTTTGATGTCACATGACCACTTTAGTAACCAATTTAGGTTCTTAAACTTGATCATAACTTGATTCTTTAAGAGAAATATTAACGATAAGTTTCAGAAGATTTTTGAAATTATATATGTAATTTATGATTTTCATTTATGAAGATATTTATAAATTCGTCATAAATATATATACATATATATTAATATAGTATATATATTAATATAATCAATAATATTTTAATTAATAAATATGTTATTTACTCAGAGGTTTCATTAAGTGTGATATAACAAATTAATGGGTCACATTAGATAAATCTTTATTATGTAAAAAATTATGAATAAATCAGTACTACATGCTACAGCTTCAGTATAAATGCTAATATATGTACTAAAATATTTTATGAATGGTAAATTTAAAGTTAATGTCATAAGAGATGCATGTTAATACTTTTGCAGATTAATTTTCTTAAAATGATTACTATAATTTATTTTATAGTTTTTCTAAAACAAATTCATTCAATTTAAATGTTTACTAATAGGGTACGAGAAGGAATGACGATCAATAGGAAAGTTTCAACTGTTTAAACTTTGTGTAACAATATCATTCGAAATAATTATTAAATACAAAAGTTATCTTTTAACAATATGGAAATTGATGATGTTATTATTGGAAATCTAAGAACTGAACAATATCATTATAAATCCAACATAATAAATGCTATATATTTACATTTGCAATTTTATGAAAAATCAAGAATTTACGTATAAGAAAGTATTTTCTGAATTACAATTTTTGAGCTTGGAAACTAAAATGTATAGGAACCATCTATTGGAAAACACTAGTTATCTGTATTATATATAATGCTAATAATGAAACGTATCATTTCTTTTTTTAGAATCTATATTTGGAATATCAGATAAAGATCAAAGTATAAAGAAACATTAAGCACATAACAAAGGTCATTTTAGTATTTAGAATTCAGATTCAGTCATTAGATTTTGGTCACAGCTCACAAGCCATTTCGAGAAAAATTAAATTCCTTATCAAAGAAATTTAAAAAAAATTCATTGAGATGGAATAAAGTAAGATTAGCTTATACATACAATGCCCAAAATTTATTTCAACATAGAATAAAAAAGCTATTTTCTTTTATTCTTCTTTCCATTATGCAAACACATAATAATAAATGTAATAATGAAATTTCAATTTTCATTGTTTATTGTTATTTTATTATCATTATCCCTAAAAAAATGTCATAGACAAAAATGTCAAAGACGAGTTCGTTAATTACAGTGATATATTCATAATATCATATACGCAGGAAAATTTTCATGGTTAATTTTAAGAAAACATGCTGAGTGTGAAATTTAAATCTTTTCATAAGAATCTAAAATCATTTTACCAAAATTATTATTTTTAAAATGTTCTAAAATTGGCTCTGTAAACAAAGCAGATTTTGAGAGTTCAGTGTATGCTTTGATATATATTGTCATCATATACGATACAGAATAGTATATGCTAATCCTAATTCTCCTATTTTAGCTTCTATTTCAGATGAAATGTTACATTTGACATATTTAAATGCATTTGCTTTTATGCTCGAATAATTTTATGCATAATCTTATATAAAAACTTAATCTATTTTTATTTATAACGTTTATGTAACTATTTTTGAATTTTTTCTTTTATATGTTTATACCATTGTAATTGTTGTATAAGAGAAATCTGCAAACTGAAATATTCATATAACAACTTAAACTTAATAGTGTAATTTTAATCTAAAAAAAATTCAATTTTTTTTTTTGATAAGTGTTATTTAAATATGACAAACTAAACAATATGTTTGAAAAACGTTCATATATTGGTACTGAAAATATAGTGAAGTGATATGGGTGATAATCTTGCAGATTTAGCAATAGCAGTAAAAAGAAAACAATAAGAAAGAAATGCAAAGACCTTGGTACCACAATTGGCGGGAAACAAAAACACAAATTGCGAAGACGACAATTTTGTTTCCACGTGTTTTTATTCCCTTTATTTTGGAGTGCAAAATGTGTTATTAAAGTGAAAAAGAAAAACCGGTCTCTTCTTTTAGTTGATCTAAGAGACGAGAAACCACACCTCTTCAGAAATGAACAGCAGGCGTTATATTAAATGGGAGGGAAAGAAAGCATGGAATTGGAAACGATTGGACGGACTTCCTATTGTTGTGACATCGGCATCGCTAAGAAGGAACAGACCTCGAACTGTATGACCTTCTTCTCCTCACAGCTAGGGAGTGGAACAGGGAAGCCCTGGGTGCTCAATTAGCTCCTAAGGAACAAATGGAAATAAAATCTCATCAGATTTATCATTCCTTTTATTGGCTGTGTCACAATAAATAAAAAGAAGGAAACGAATGATGAATTGGAATAAAATAGAAAACTATAGCACATCTCAAATGAAACTAATAATTCTGATAGTTACTATTAACATACAATGCCTATTAAAAACTGAAGGACAAATGAAGTGGAAACACAAATTTTATATGTTTTCAATTGCAAATTGAGGAGACAAAATATAAAAACAATAAATAAAAATATAAATCTTCAGGTTGTGTTAAATTTAAATTATTTTTTTTTTAAACTTCATAGGAATTAAAGCATTTTTCGATTTTAAAAATGTAAAGAGAACATTTAATTTTGTATTTTTTTATGAAATTAAAATACTTCATAAAATTTGTTTTACTTTCGTTCTTGCTTTATTGAATATAACTAAAGGCTTTATGACATTCTAGCAATTTCTCGTTGGAGATAAAGCATCACCATTTTGTTTTATGTTATTTAAAATAAGAAAATTAAGCACTTTTATATTATTCATATAAAAATCAGTATAAAATATTTTTTTAATAACATTACTTAAAATTGCCACATTTAATGAAAATATTTTCAAAAGTGTATTTGGATGAAGAATTATATAATATTCTTGCTGCAATTGTAATTTTCACCATCTAACGAATTCAGATTTACAAATTGAGCTAATTATTGTCTCAATGATTTTTAATTCAAAAGAAAACAAACAAAATTTCTGATTCTGAATATTATTAAGCTGAAGTGCGATATTAATAAAAATATTTTAATGAATACAATTATCAGAATATCATTTTAATAACTACACTAAAATGACTACATAAGAAGTAAAAAAAAAAAAAAGGATATATTAAGGAATAATAATAGGAATCTTAAAGATACATTAATGAAGATTTAAAAAACTTATTTCTTAAAGGTATATTAATGAATAAATAATAGGAATATTTATCTGTCAAGTTATCAACTTGTAGGATGTATCTATTTTTAATGTTACCAATTTCGTAAATGATATGCACTGTAGGTTATAACAAATAACTGCTTACATTTAAATCAGTTAAGGAGAATGAATTTTTTTTTCTTTTTTTACTCCATAATCTGTGTGAAAGTGCTGCGCATAGCCACACATTTCAATAACAAAGTTTAGAGTATAAATTACAATAAGGAATGGGAAGCCTTCAAATTTGAGCAAGTTGTCATTTGAATAGACAGATTAAAAACAGGAATCTGCGTCAAGAGTGATTTGGTAAGACGGGAGGAGGGGTTGAGGTCAAGGAAAAATGGCTATGTAGACCTCAAAAATCAAAATTAATTCCCATTACTCTCCCAGATCCTATGCGAGCGAATTTTGGGAGGAGTCCATTTTAGTGTTTGTGTATCATGTCATTTGTATGACTACAAAGACAGAATTAAAGTAAGAGTGCAAAGACAGTTCTTTACGACTTTAGAGGCAGAAGTATTTATGCCTTCACAAAGCCTGTCAGATACACTTAGCTTTGTTTGAGCATGATTTATAACAGTATTTGTCCTATTCCCAGTTCATCAAATGCGCAATTTTCTTGGAAATGAAATTAAAAGAAGTATCGAAATTTCTATGATGTAAATTTTTGCTATGGATTTTATTATTTGATACTAAATAGAAAAATAAAGAAGTATTTTTGATCCTTTAAAAAAGTGTTAATTACTTTTCCATTAGTGCGTAGCACAAAATCATTATTTCATTGAATAACATATTTAAAAGAAAATCTTAAGTAGGGAAGAGATATACATATATTTTTGAAACATTAGTTTAAGTACAGAAGCTATTAACAAAACATCTAAAAAATAGTAAATTGACTTCATAAAAAGCAAGTGTTTTTACACTTTTTCTTAATAATAAATAATTTATTAAGATTAACTAGATCTTAGCTCAATAATTCAATTACAAATCATTTTATGATAAATTACATTAAGATTTAAATTTAACTTCTTTAACATCTGATTCATTATCAAAATGCTTACATTTCTCACCTTTATTTGATTTCATACTATTATTAAATAATATCAATGTTTAGCAACAAATCTATTTTTGAAATACACATATTAACATTCTGTGTGTGTATCTACACTGATTTTATAATCACTTTCTTAAAATATAAAAATTGTTCTTACAAAGCTGAGTATTATATATATCCCTTAAATATGAAGGAAATATTTTAAATAATAAAAGTATACTTATCAAGAAATTCCAAAAAAATAGTTATATCTAATATTTTACATCTATGTGTCTTGAAAACATAAGTGATTTTTCACAGCAACAGGTGATATGTCGGGTCTAATAAAACAATTACTAGGCATTACCTTAACCTGATAAAAAATGGAAGAGACCTAAGAAAAAGAAGAAATAAATTTATCCGAGCTCAGAATTCGTAACGAAAAGATAGAACGCTAAAGGAAGGAATCACAATCGTTGAAAATGACATAATTTAGGTGTTCAGCCTTATCACGGAGCGACCTTCCTGAATATACAATAGGATCAGTGAAGTGTTTGCAATGAAGAGATTGCGTCACTAAGCAGCAGCGTGCGTTTGGCGCGTGCCAAATGGAATGCATTTGATTAAAAAAGTTACATTGTACACAATAGATAGTTCATCGGACTTGTTTCTCTTTTCAGTATAGAGAGAATAAGTTCAGCTTGCATTTTAATTCAATTTCAATTGTTAAACCAATTTACAGATAACTTTCGATCAACTTCATCACAGTTTGTATTACACATTTTATAAATTCATTTCGTAAATTATTATGTTTATTTCGTAGACAGGCAAAATGTGATAAAGCTTGGAAATACATGTAAAAAAGAAATAAGATAGAAGAGTTCAAGGCATCAAAAATTAATTTTGAAATTTATTTTTTGAAGAGAATACAATAAACTATTTACTTAAAGCTTTAAACTTTCTTTGTATCTCTCATAATTATTCACCAATATCCATACATCTCAAAAATTTATTTTAATATTTTAAAAATTGCTTCCTTAAATTTTCAAAAACCCTTCTTGTTACGAATAATGCGGTAGAATATAAATGCATATTTTATATCGTAGTACAATATCTGACAGTTTGAAACATTTCTTTACTTTTTATAACAGTTATACAATACATAGCCCTTTATCTTATACAGCGTTTGGGTGGTTCTCAAAGAAATTCCTAGTTTAACTATATTCCGATAACATTATTGATAAAATTTAGTATTTTATTTATAGGTTTATCTTCTAAAAATAGTTACATCAAGCATCTTATTATTATTCGTCACCGAAAAAATATATAATTTTTTAAATGAAAGTGATTTCTATAACATTTATTATATTTTTTTTACTAGAAAATGTAGGGAAATACTGTCACTTGCTGACATAAACTTTGCATTTAAATTATTCATTATTTTTATGTATGTATATAAAAAACAATAATTCTAATTTTTCTTATAGGAAATATTTAAAAATGTATAACATAGAAAAAGATTAAAAAATAATATAAAATCAAATAAATAATATAAAAACAAGAAGCTTTCAAATAAGAAATGCTATAAAGATAATTAAAAAAATATCAGAAATATTTAAATGTAATTTTTGTTTAAATTTTCCATATTTGCTATGATAAAAATAATTCATGCATACCTCCCAAAATTTCTATTTACTAATTTATTTATGGATTGGTATCTTTTCAATAAAAAAGTTATACATAATTGACATTAATAATGAATAAGCAAGTGATTTTGCTAAATAAATTCTATTGTTTTGTTAGAAAAAACTGATTTTTGTCATTGCAACTTGTTTGATTCAGTTTAAAAGGCACTGTATTTTTTATAAAGATAGTGAAAAATTAAAAAAAAAATTTGAGTTTACTATAAAAGTTATATTTTTAAATCTGAAGTAAAAATATAAACTGAAAGTGGGCAAATTTTAATTGTTACGCATATGCATGTTATATCAACCCATTTTAAATTGAATGAGGCATTAGTATTTCTGAAAACATTGAAGATTAACTCGTTGTTATTAAAAAATTTATATTGAATAAAATAATCTGTGTGATTAATGATATCTCATTTTTATAAATAGATTTACATGATTTTTAAAAGTCTGCATGGAAATTCAAAATATTTATTATGTTGTATCAGGAAAAATATACAAAAAATAATGGTAAATGAATAATTAACAATAATATTGAGCATTTCAGCATAAATTATATTGTTAATTAGTCACAAAGAATTAATAAAATGGAAATGTCAGCTATAACGAAATAAATACTTTTCATTAAATTTTTTCTTGCTATAAAAAATAGACATAATGTATAAGTGAAAGTTTGAAATGATTGATAGGCTTTTCTTATATATTTTTGAAATAATTTTTGAATCAATTAATTAAAAACACACAGTAAGTAAAATTTAAAAAATAAATGCCAACAATAATATTTTTCTAAAGTATGCAGTTTAATAAACAAATTAGTATCTATAACAAATTTTTTACTTTTTTTGTAATTTAAAGAAATTTTGAAATTACTTTAAAAACTCTTTCTTCCGTGATAAAACTTTATACTTAAACTTTCAATATTTTCCATTATTTTGGGAAACTTACATTGAAAATTGTTTATTTCATTTTTGAATTTTTTTATAAGGAAGTAGGATGAATTTTAATATACAATAATAAACAATGTTAGTTATTGTTAATATATTTACATGTAACATGAAAAGTGAATAAAAAATGTCTTATTCAATTTCTTCATGGTAGTTAATATTCAATTTACAAAGTTTAAATGTGTAATGATAAATCTTTTTCACTTTTCGGATATAATAGTAATTTATTATTAAAAAAATTCAAGCGTTCCTTCTGTTACAATCAGGATATATGCAATAATTTTTGCACTAATCTAAAATTATATAATTAATATATGATTACATTTTTAGTTTACTTTTGAAACTTTTGTGGAAGTGAATTAAAGTCTAACATAGTTTCTTGTCAGATGATATTGATTACTATTAGTCACTAAATATTAAAGATAAAACGACTTTTTTGACGCTTAATATTTTAAATTAACTCGTAATACGCCTATATATCTTATTACAATGATTATCTATTAAAAGATTATTTATATTTTTCATAGCAATTTAAAAATGATAATAATTTTAATCATTCAAAATATTTCAATGAATAAAATTATAAGTTTGTAGCAAATATTATCAACATAAATTAATGTGGTTGACAAAACCATTTAATGAGACTAAAATAAAGTTTTTTTTCACTAAATACAATTACAAATATATATTCTAAGAATAGATTTGAACTAAAGTAAAACGTGCATCATAAAATTTCTGAAAATAAGTTCAATTCAAAATTAAACCAAACAATATTATTGATAAACGTTAAATTTTTAGTCTTTGCTGAAAAATATACAAAATATAACTTCAAAATGCACTTTAGAAAACATTTTTTTGTGAGCAAGATTAAATTTTATGAATCAATCTTATCCATTCGAAGCAATTTATAATATTATATATGATACTCCCAGAATAAGGTAATTAACAAAGTATGGATAAAGCAGAATTGATGTTCCTTGAGATTTAATGATGACTGTCTGGCCAAATTTCAAGCATAGACTTGAAAATTGCATTATAGCAATTTTATTATTATCAAGTTGTTCATATTTTAAATTAATAAATGAAATGCATAGGTATTTCATGATATTGTTTTTATAAATTTCAATCATATTTTGACTTTATTTATACAGTTGAATGTTTATAGTGATCATTATGTTATTCATTTTTATACTTTTAAAAATTGTTGATTAATCAGTAGCATTGTGAAATTAATACTTGTCAAATATTTTATGAAATTTTCATTATATCAATCTAAAATATTTTGTTTAAGGTAAATACAAAAAAATATTTTACAAAGTAAAAATCAAATGAAGCTTGAAATTTTTAATATCCACTACACCAAAAAGAATTCATTGTACGTAAGAAAACTTTCAGTAGAAGCTCGATTTATAAATAAATCAACTTTAAAATTCAAATTAAGCAGAAGTTAAAGTAAAAAGACTAATCAAAAGATGAAATAAATATGAACAACGTTATTAAGAACGCTCTTGTTAAGGAAAATAATTAAATAAATAAAACTCAATAGATTGCGGTGTATTTCTTATAGCCTCATTTAATGCATTTGTCTCAGCTAGAGCAAAAATGAAAAAAAAAGAAAAAAACATAACCGCAAAACTTTAATTATCCTTCTGGCAGTGTATCCCGTTACAACTAATTATTTCTTATCTCCTGCAAAGCGTCCTGCTAACGACTAGCCTCACCTCCCCATCTACAGCGACCGAAACCTTGCAAAAATAAATAATAACCCGACACACACATGCATTAAAAAACTAATAAGTAAAAAGCAACAATCCATCTCCTTTTTCCTCCTCTTTTTTTTCCTATTCTACCAACCCCTAGCATCTCTCTACCATATTCGCTCTTTCTACCTCCATCTGTTCACTTCTTCATATCCAAGGTTGGTTGTGGAAAGGGGGAAAAGAAGACGACGAAGAAAAACGTCTTCTCTGCTAGGAAAAAAAGAGGGGGGCAGCGAAAAAAAATGGAAGCCCTCTCAGTACGACGGAAGAGAAGAGAAAAAAGTAAAAAAATGGAAGGGGGATGGAAAGGTAGTGGAGGGGGGTGTCCGTGCAGCCACGCGACCAGGACTATTGGCACGAGCAACAAAGCTGCAGGAGGGGCCAAGTATTCATGAGTCGGGAGCTTTTTAACTGTGGGCCGGGCCGGACGGAACTCTCAGTGAGCTCGCAGCTATCAGAGGGAGCGGGACGTGTATATTTTTCTGGGATTTTGTCTGCTCTGCTTATCGAAGGGGAAGCCATACTTTTATCTCCCGTCACTTGTTTGTAGAATTTTGAAGTGCTTTTAAGAACTTTACACCTTTGCTTTTCATTGATAATTATCATCACACACCAGTCATTCACTCTTTTGGAACTTGACAGTAAAAGGTGTCAGTAACTCTTATTCCTCGAACTTCTAATTTTTGCTTCTCCTTTAGAAGATAAGATGATTATTTCCCATTTTAAAGAACTTTAAGTTTATATCAGAGTGAGAAAAATGAATATTCCTTGATTTATCGAATTAATATATCTCTTAAGATTTTTTTCTCTAAAGGATATTAGCAAAAGACGCATTTTTATTATTCTGTGGAGACTTGGACACTCAAATATTAAACAGTTTGCACAATACTCGTATTATGAAGTAACAGCGACTCTAAAAGATTTAATTTAGTGTGTTCATAGACTTCTTGAACTCTTAGCTTTTGAACATCATGGCAACTCTTACTGTTCTTGAAAACATGAGCGATCATTCTGTGAATCCCATCAGCTCGGCCAATACGACTACCTACATCCTGACCGCAACATCGTCTCCTTCTACAACGACGGTGACCAGCCGAAGCACGGCCAGCAAAATCGTTCCCAAACGTCAGCGGCAAGACTCTAGTGAAGATGGCAGCAATCCAGCTATCAAAAACAAACGACCCAAAGCACCGCACCACAGAGGATCTGCCGCTCCTGCTGTGGCCCGAAGAAACGAAAGGGAACGCAACAGGGTCCGTCAAGTGAACCTAGGTTTTGCGACCCTCCGTCAGCACGTTCCCAATGGTGCTAAAAGTAAGAAGATGAGCAAGGTGGAAACTCTGCGCTCTGCGGTCCAGTACATAAAACAGCTTCAACAGTTACTCACAGACGAAGACGTAGGCGGTGATGAAGAAAACAGTGTCCCATCCTTCGAAGAACAATTCCGGCACCTGCATCCTTCCTCGCAGCACCATCTTCATCAGACGACGACGAACAATGCCCTCCACCAGAATTTCGGTGAAACAGCGAACGGACTCTTACATATCCCTTCGGGAGGAAGTACGTTGACGTTCGGCGGTCTCACATCTCCACCGTGCTCGTCCCCTACGCCCAGCCTAGGCTCAGATGCCAGCTCTCCCTACGACAGCCTCAGTCCGGAAGACGAAGAACTGCTCGATTTTACATCGTGGCTCTCTTAAGGTAAGTTGCATGATTTAATTATTCTCGGCCAGCATCTTTTCTTACTGTTAAATGTCGAATAGCAAATATTATATAGAAAACTTTGAACCACACATTATGGCTATTCATGAAATTCTATTTCGTTAATATGTTAATCCAAAGAAAATGGTTTAAGAAAATAAGCAATATAAAAACATAATTTTAATTAGTAAACAATTTTGTCAATAGAATAACATATGTTTTTTTACAGTTTAAAATTTTCTTAAAAGTTTTGAAAGTAGTATAGAATTGAAAAAGCCTTATGAATTTTAAAATGTTTAATCCTTACATTATATTCAAATATTACTGTTTTAGAAAATCAATAGAACAAATAATGTAATAAATGTTACCTTAGAAAATAAATGATGCATCATAGAATCAGACATTTTAATTTTATATAAAATAATTTATATGATTAATTTTTCTTATTATAGTCTATTATTAATCTTAAAATTTTGGAAGAAGCGTATGAAGCTTAAAAGTAATAAAGTATCGCCTAACAGCGAAAACAAAAATATCTTGTTAAAAATTATAATTTTAAGAATATGTTAATGGCCTAGTAATTATATTTTTAAACATACACACATAAGAACATGAAATATTTTATTCCTAACTTTTGTATCCATTGAAGTCAATTAAAATTTTAAACTGAAAGCTTTTTAAAGGACACATTTATTTTATTGCTCACATTTTGTATAACGTTTAAAAAGTGTTCATTGCCAAATAAAAATAAAAAAGGGTGTGAGCTCTTTTCTTTGTATAGAATTGCATTTTTACTAAATGTACATTTTTAGTTCAAAATAGCAGGTTCGTAGCTTCATTTTAAGTTCAAATCGTTGAACGTTTTCAAAATGCTTCGAAATAAGTTTAAATTGTTTTGAAAAACGCTATGGCTTCCTAATCAAATAAAAGTAATTTTAAAATGAGTCTATAAATGAAGAAAAACATTTGAAATGAAATCTACCGATCTATATTTATGCTGATATTTTACCATTTACTTGCCTCAATTACTCTTGTTTATTTACATTTATAAATATAGTATGTATCCCATGCATATTAATGCAATGAAAGCATATATTATATATCCACTTTATGCATGTTGTAAAATTTATTTTGTCTTGACATATGCTATTTATCTTAAATATGTGCAAAGAAGACAACTAGTTTAAAATCAGATTAGCAAAAATTAATGAGAAAATTTTCTTAAATTTTATATGAAAAGGAAATTTCTCAATCCTAATCATAACTTTAACTGCTTGATTTCCCACATGAAATTCTAGTTTCAAAAAAACATACTTTTATGTGAAAGAATTGTAGCAATTTATTTAGAATTTAAAAAATGTGCCAGGTTTAAAAAATAGAACATTAACCATTATGAAACCAAAAATAATCTTAAACTTTAAGGACGCATTCATTTACATACGTATTTGTATTTTATGATAAATTTTAATTTCAATTAAATATCTTATGTCAATGTTTTTAGAATAAAATGCATTTAAAAATATTATGATAAAATGTTTATTGAGTAAATAAATTGATATAGTACTTTTTTTACCAGCGATGAACATGGACTTAATAATTTTGAGAAAAATTGTTCATTCCTCAAATGTACTATATTACTAGTACAGATTTTTGTCATTTATTAAATATGATATACAAGGTTGATCTATTATATGCAATACTCAATGTGAATTGCAAAATAATTGCATGTAGTTAAAGGTAAAAGTCAAATCTAAACCGCATATTTAATCTTGAATTTAAACTACTTAGGGTATAAACAAATCCTTACTCGACATTCTTACGATATCAAAACTTTATTTATAAGAAAGTATTCTGAATATTTTTTTTTTCGTTTTTATTTTTTTAAAGGTGCGGAGGGAGACCGACCCTGCCACTGATCCAACCTTTCTCTTTTGGCGCGCAACCGGGTCATGGTGGCACCCCACCTTTATTTTACTGCGATATATCACGATTTCCGTGTCCTTTTCTCTGAATTTGAAGAGGAATTTTGTCATAAAAAACAGGAGCGAGGACTGTACACACAATAGAATAAGGTGCGAAAACAGATAAAATTTGGTGAAAAACAGGGGGGAGGTTGTCTTTAATATATATGTACATAGGTTTTTTTTGTGCCCGTGCAAAGTACATAATAAAAGTCAGAAGATATTACGACCAGTATTATTTTCATTCAATAATAAAAGGAATTCATCAGGATTTTTTTATTAATTTAGTCCTTCGAGAAACATAAAATTGATATGTGTGTGTGTGTGTGTGCACATATTTAATGGTATTTTAAAATGTTGTGTCGAGGCTTTCAATTTTTTACAGCAAAATTTTCATCTTAGTTCATTCAACTATCTATTATATAGAATGCATATTCAAATCAAGAAAAAGAAAAAACCTAATAAAACAAATAATAAAATTGATTTGGAACACTAATGTAATATAATTTGGAAGCTTAGAATTATAATCATTTTCAAAACATAAACAAACATTAATTAATACAATGCGCGAATATTAAACATTTCGGAAGATCAAAATATTATTATAAAGAAATTGCAATAATATTTTGATCGTCCGAAAGATGATTTTTATCAATATTTTCTCTTATAATTTTATATATATTTTGTGAAAAACATAGAAAATTTTTAAGTTGTAAATATATTTTTTTCATCTCATTTTTTTCAAGAATATTAAAATTACTTAACACAATGCGCGAATATTAAACATTATAATTTCTTAAACTTCAATTACAAATAGTTCGTTTGTTTGGCTCTTAAAATTTCTGCAATAAACATATAAAAACATTGTATTTCTAATAATAATATAACCAAAAATAAGAAAGCCTTCTTAGGCCAAAAAAAAAAAAAATGACATTTTAATTTACTATTCTTCATCATCTCAAGGTTATTTTAAAATTCATATTCGGTTTGAATTTGTTATATAGATATACAGTAACTATTTTTAATGATTTGTTTTTCATTTGCCTAAATATGCGTAAGTAAGAATTTATTTTAACCTTAAATCAGCATGCATACCTTAAGGAGCTGATAAAAATTGAAAGCCGATTGAATATTAGAGCGATAATGTTGTAGATCCCAATCTTTTCACACCTGGAACTATACATTATTTATAAGTTTATGCAAAACACTAATATTGATGATCGATTTGAAACAAATGCGATATATAAGCATCCACTTTTATATCCTCGTAAGAAGTATAATAATTATCATTCATCGAGAGCAAGAGCAAATTTCTTCTTTAGAAAAAACTTTTCACCATTAATCTTGAACAAAATTAATATTCACCGCTGCATTTAAGCAAAATGTAATTTTGCAAAGTCTATCTCTTGAAAAATAAACTTCATGCAATGCATTTTAATTTATAAAATTAATATTATTAATTAATAAGGACATTTTTGAAATAAATAACTGTTATAAGTTGCTATAGTTGGATGAATTTCTTTGCAATAATTAATTGAAAATATTCAGATCATTCACTATAAACTAGCAATCGTTAAGAAAGTAAATAGTTACTTATAATTATCAAATTTATTAAATTACATTGTATAGATAAATTCTTTTAATAGAAAAAATAAGCTGTAATGTGGAAAATATGTATTAGTGAAATTGAAATTATAATAATGTACGAAGATAATAGATTTAATTCATTTCCAGTAAGTGAAGTAAATGATGAAAATAGCATTTTTAATTTAAAATCATGAATTCATCATGTTCCCATAATATATTGATTAGCAAATATAATTATTCTTTTAAAATTATTTCACTGTAGGAGTTCTTGAATTAAAAAAAAATTACTTATTATTTCTGCGTGATAAGGAATTACATTTAAAATTCAAACTTTTATTAAAATAAGCTTTAGGAAATAATGGAAGTCGGAGTTATTTATTATGTGATATATTTTCGTTTTCTCTAACTATTACGGTAAATAATTTTTATGAAAATAAACCATTGTATTTCCTAGCATTATTTTTTTATAAAAAATAGAATAAATATTAAAAAAAATTATTTTTGGATTATAAAATTGATGTAGAAAACATAAAAATGTATCAAGAAACATCTCTATTTTTACATTATATAAAAAGAAAGTCAGGGAAATTTTCTAGAAAAGTTTTATGCTTGGCCTCTTGGGAAAAAAAATGTACGGATTTTCCCCTTTTCAACCCTTTTGCAATTTTTACGTAGGAAATTCTAGAAAACTCATATTGCAAGTAAAGCTGTCATTTTTGACCTTATTGATGAAAGTTCGTCTCATCTACTTTTTCAAATCCTCCCCCCTCCCTCCTGCCAACACATGATGGGAAGTAACCCTATGCTTCTGAATAAACTCATATGACCTAACCTTATGTAAGAAAACTCTTAGCAAAATTAGGAAAAATACCTGAGCGAAAAGCTTTTTTTCCTCCTCTTCAGGAAAATGCGAAAGAGAGGAAGAATGGGATGTATAATGGGCACTTTCTGTATGAGACAAGATAGCGTGGTACGGTCTCACACATAAAGAATGCATACATGGATATTAAGCGAGAGCTTCATAACTCAGCGAGAAATGAAAAGAATCATCCACCAGCTTATAATCTCTGACTTCTATGGAAGATGATCCAGATTATTTTATGAGCTATCTCTACCCCTTAAGACTTCCGCGTGAGTTTTGTTGGTTGAGAAACCCCTTTAGGAGTCTCCGGGTTATCATTTAAACGTTGGAGAAAAGAGTTCCATTGTGAACCAATGAAGGCTATTTTTCCTCCAAACGGTTTAATCCCTGGGCTTCCCTAAGAGCGTGACGTGGTCCATCATCATCAGCCTCCCTTTCTTTTCGAGGATTTTTTTCCATCTATCCCTCCTCTTTTTAACCTCCAACCACCTCCTGGAAGTTTTAAATTTTCATTAAACTCTTTCGTCACCGCTTTTCTGGATCTTCTTCTTCTTCCTGAATTCGGAAGAAGAGGACCCCATTGTCCGAAAGGTTTTACCCTTTTTGCCAAATTGGTATGGAGGGGTAGAGTTCTCTGTCGACAATAGGTAGGCCTTTTCTTCCTTGATGATACCTTTGTCGTCGATGACAGGATCAAGTTCTGCAGAAGAAGGAAAGCTAGAGGGAACGGGACAAAAAAATCAGAAGATGGGAGGAGAGAATGGAAAGGAAAAATTAAGGCATGAAAAACGCCAAGGCTCGTGTTCTTGGAGATTGACTGAAGGGAAAAAAATTACACCACGCCTTAGCAAACTTGCTTCAGAAAACGAAATTCAGGCGAAACTTATTGCGCGCAATACGATTTCGGGCTGTGAAAAATTCATTTTTAAAGCAAAATTTCATTTAACATGTGTGTTTACGTAAAGCACTTCAATGCAATTTTTGTAGCGATGCAATGGGCGCTTATGAAGATTTTCAGGCGGAAGTTGGGTTTTTGGAAATACCCGACTGGACCGGAAGTGAACAGGTTTCTCGAAACGAATATTGCGCATGCGTGCGTACACACCCAATGCATCCCTCCCCTCAGCATCTTTTTAAAGAATCCCTCTAGTAACCTAGAGGATTCCGAATTTTAAAAAAGGCAATGGATGGAATAGAAAAAAAAAAACATATTGAAGAAGGGGACTTCTTTAAGAACCAAAAGCCTGGATGAACTTTCTTTTCAACGACACCAAAAAGGGAAGGGGGAGGAGAAATAAAAAGAATAAAAAAATATAAAATATAGGTGCGGCCTCTGTATAATGGAAGAAGGGCTGGAGTGGTGGGGCCCTAAAAGAAAAGGGGGCCTTAGGAAGAGAGGGGGCCCTGGCTTTGTACTGGAATCCAGAACTTTGGGTGGACAATAGCAGACAAGTGTGGTCGATAGCCATTGTTCGGGCAGGTAGAAAGCACCTTTACCTTCAGAGCCATAACCACCTATTCAATTTGGGTCCCTGCCTTCAATCTTCACTTCGCTTCTTTTCAAAATTTCTATTATTACTTATTTTTTCCTCGGCGTTCGAGAGCTGATCCGAGATTTACTGAGTTGCAGAGAACAAAATAGAGGTCTCCTTTCTTATTCGAGAGCTGTGTTTAAGAAATCTAAAAATCTTTCCAGTAATTATAATGAGACCTTATTTATATAGAATAACGCGTATTTAAAAAGTACTTTCATGACAATTTAATCAGTTTTAATTTAGTTCATGGATTTTTATTTCAATCAAACATTTTTTATAATTATAGGTCATTAAATAAGAGCGTCGTTAGGAAAATTTTCACATATGTGTAGAAGAGAAAGGAAAAAATGAAATAATGGTTAAATTAGAAAATATGAACTATTTTGTTCTAGGAGACAATTGTTTATTCGCTAAATTTTAGTAGTTTCACGTAAAATAAATTTGGAATAAAAAATTGAGTTCATGTGAAAATTTTAACATCTTTTTCTACGATTATTAAAGTGGAGTTAAAATAAAAAGAATACATTTTACGCTAGTTAGCATTTGGAATGAGATATCACTTGCTGCTGTATTTAGATCGACATTCTCTCACCGAAATTAATAGTTGAGTTACTTGAGTAATAGCACATCAAAGGAATAAAAAACCCCTATTCACCATACTAAGTGTGACTTTTGACAATTATTTGATGTAGAAAGGAGTTTACTTAGATGCTGCTTTTATTTCGAAGAAAATACTGATGCAATTATAAATACATTTTTCATCGATTCCAAAAAATAAATGATTTGAAGCAGTTAATCTATGGAAAACTAATCTATGGGAAATGATTGATGTGCTGGAATAGATATATTTGAATATACTTAAAATAATTTTTAATTTTTAACGTTAAAATACAGTCGTATTCAAAAATTTTAGATACCAAATAGTGTATAGATTTCTCTATTAACAAAACAAAAGATTTTTATGTTTTGATATTTATGATTAAAATTCAAGTCGAAATCAGTAAATACGATTCATATCAAATTTTATTAATGTAATTCTTACAACGTCATAGAATAATGCAAATATATTTTTCTCTATTTTAACATTTTAATGATGCGTGGTAATTTTGAATTGCATAAAATGTAAAATATTAAAAAAATTCAAAGTTTTTAAAATATTCTCAGAAAATAATTACTTTATTGATCAAGAAATTTTAGGATATAATTTTCTCCAATAAGCATGTTTGTGATTTTTAAGATTTATTTCAAGATTTAATGTTTTTTTTTATATTTTTATTTCAGATTCAATTGAAAAAGCTTTTTCACCTTATCCTGCCATATTGCAAACCGTCTGCGTAAAGAAGATACGAAACTTTATAAATGCATCTGGATATTTTACTTGGGTTTGTGTGCTAAGAAAAGAAATGAGTTGTTTACTTATCGCTATCTTGAGACCGGTACTGAAGCGAAACTGCGAGTAACTTATAAATTAAATGGGGAGATCTTTTTCTCTGCATAACTGATTATTCACTTGTCCTTCTCCGGAACTTCGGACCTGAGCACTGATGGTCACTCATCCGTTCTTCCAGAAAACCACTGCCTCAAAACTTGATTCTTTTACTATTTTTCTACCTTTTTTTTTATTCCAAATCTCAGTTAATACTACCTCCGCCGGCGGCCATGTTTGAAAATCGTCTGATGTCGACTTCCGTTAGGGGGACGGAAGTTCGTGCGGCTTCCATTCCAAACCGAAGGATTTCCTGAACTGGGCTGAAAAAGAAACGTTTTCTTCGTTCGTTCCTCTCCCCCTCTTCAATTGTAAAAAATAAGAGGAAAGAAAACGAAAGATGGAAGAAAAAAATTAAGTGGAACACTTTTTATTTCACTTCTGGAAATGGAGTCCTTTGCCGAACTCTTTTATTACACGCACAGAGGAAAATAGATGTCTTCGATTTGGTGTAAAAATTATGAGCTTAAAGAAATAGGACAAAGAAAAATTTTCATATAAAGGCAAATGCTTGACAAAAAAAATTGTTCATTTATTTTCATTTATGTTTATCAAAAGGTAAAAATGGAAAAAATACCACCTCAACGATAGAAATTACTAAAACATACCATGAACATTTTTTTTCCTTTAAGCAGAATTTCATATTATTTGTGTTGTTCTTTTATGTTATCTCCACATTACATGCCTTATAATGAATTGTACATATAAAAAAAATTATGAATAGGTAATTGCATCATGTTTAACCCGGTTACTGTTTGATCGAGTAATTTTGCTTTTAAAATTAGAAATTCCTATTGTTAGTTGGACAAATAGTAAGACATAAGTAACTAACGCATATTCATTTCCATTGAAGTAAATTCTAATTTCATGTATCATATTTTGAGAATGCAAATACATTTCTTACACTTGAAAACTATTTTCTACGACTAACTGCCGTTTTGGGAGAGTAATTTCTTGAAGAACTTTATGAGAATATAATTGTCTAGTTACATTTTCTTGCAAGTATTATCAAAATGACTAAGACGTAAAAAATGGACATTTTAAATGCTGGAGAAATTTATTATGGGCATATTTTATAATTTTTTTCACATAGTTTCATTTTCATAAATAGTTTCATTTTCAAATGAATTTATTTATGAAAATGAAACTATGTGAATGTGAATTCTTATTTAAGAAATGATTTTTTATAAATAAAGTTATTTATTTTAAGTAAAGGAATTAATTTTTCCAAAAACATTACTAATCAAGTATTGAATTATGAACACAATTTCAAAGCGAGCATAGTAAACATGACACCTTGTCATATTTCGAATGTACCTTAATCCAAAGGGAAAATTTAAAAACTGTTATAAAAATTACTCACATCTCTAAAACACATTTATATGATAACGCATGATTTTTTTCATAAATAACATCAATTTTTATATTATGTTACTTATATAAGAGTTTTATTTTATACTTATCTTTTAAGCAAACGTAAGTCCAAAAAGATTCAATGGCATTTGAGACTAATGCAGCTTCAGTTTAATGTTAAAAGATGCTGCATCAGAGTTTAGAAAACGCTATCCACTAACATTATGTTAATGAGATTTGTTTAAAATCTTTTAGGTCAGGAAGTGTATTATAGTATTGTGATACCTCAATTTTCCATTGTTGATATAGTCTTAGTCATGTGTGTATAGGTTCTGGAAATGTATATGTGATGATGATTGATAGTAGTATTTAAGTTTGTAGAATATACATTTTTATTTTGAAATGTAGATTTATAAGAAATTGTTAGGATGTTTGATTATAAATGTAGAATTTGAGTTATATATCACAACTTTTACCCATTTCAGTATTTTAAAATTGATATATACGTATAGGATGCAGGACACCGTTAATCATGCTCATATCCATTTATTTCATTAAGATATAAATGTTTATAAATATCATTTTTATTGACTGTGCGCATTCTCAGTGATGTACAACTCATGAAAGCTCTTTCACATTCCATTTTTCATATTGTGTCTAGTCTGTGCTGTTAATGAGATTATTCATTGAAAAGTTTTAAAACTATTTTTAAAACATAGCATTCTAAGAAATTGATTCATACACATTTTTCTAATGCTCAATTTTATTTTTTTTTTGTTTAACATTTTAAGTATGATAATTATAAAGTTAAATCGAAAATTTAGACTTAGTTCTACGCATCAAAATTGCAACGTTTGAGATTAATCTCTTGTAAATTATTGTGATACGACTCAGGAAATTGACTCATAATTTTCAAATGAAAAATTTTAACTTTTGATAAGCAATTTTACACATTCAAAGTATAATAAGAGCGATCATGTGTTATTAATAACAATAAACTATTTTTCTATGTGAAAACTTATAACATTCTGTGCCTTAATATAAATGTGCATTTACTTTGCTTTTTTTATTTTTATATTTTAAAAGATATATTAAAATTTTAAAAAGATGTTAAAATTTGTAGCAATCATTGCTACCGTTTTAAATCATATTGCAAACGTTTTGCAACGATGACACACTTTTTTCCATTTGTAATTACATTTTAAATCTTGATTGTTAAAATTTATTGAATTTAAATGCCTGCAAATGGTACATGTTGTTATAAATATGAGAAAATCAAAAATTTGATCCATGGAATACGTAATCCTTATAAATTGCAGTATTTTTTGAATATATAATTATCTTATTTGAAGTTAATTATTTGTTCATTGATAAAAATTCTCGAAGTTGTTGACATGAAAATATTTAAAAATTGATTTCAAAATGTATGTATGTAAAGACTTCAATCAATGATGATGTGTCAAAAAGAAAATTTTAAAATGAAATGGTAATACCAATGTGTTCAAAAAAAAACTATTTTGTAAAATAATTATGAAATAAAATTTTATATTGTTTAAAAACTTTTCTGTTTAGTTGTGGGGAAGTACAAACATTTTCATCATTCCAAGATATATATATATATATATATATATATATATATATATATATATATATATATATATATACGTAAGAAATAACTAAATAGCATAAGTACATAAGTATTGCAATAATGCAACAAACCATAATTAACAGTTTAAGAGTTATGTTATTCACAGTTTATTTTCAAATAAATTTCCTTATATTATAGAGAGAGTTATCATTATTCTTATAACACTTGTGGAGCTAACCAAAATAAATATGTAGTTAATTTATATAAACTACAGTTATACTATTGTCATTTTTATAACACTTGTATAAGCGTAGTTTATGTAATAAGATTATTGAATATTATGGATTAACATTATATTTTTATATCATAATTTTCTAAAGTCAATTTAATCTATATATAATAATCTATGAATTATTATGTATGTTTTATAAAATGACGGTGAATTTATATCTTGAAAATGGTACATTATTACTATTATCAATTAAAACTTACAACTATAAATTCTACTTTTTGATTCCACTTTTACATATTTCTAAAAAACATAAATAAAATGATAATTTAGGTAAATTTTAAATAATTCTATAAGTATACAATTTTAGAAATAGCCACCGCATCATTTCTGAAATTGTAACAGGTGATGCAATGTACATACCATTTTTTTACGTTCCAACACGTCAAGAAAGCAAAGTATGGGAATTTGAAGATGATCCCACACCGACATTGGTGAAAAAACAAAGCGCACTCAAAAAAGGGGTGTATGCCGTTTTCTTCAGAAATACGGGATTGGTCAAAGGCATCAAAAGTTAAAAGGACAGGAGTCAGTAATAGCAAACTGGTATACCACTAAATGTCTTCCAGAAATTCTACAAGATCTGAATGTTAGGGGACTAATGCTTCGCAATGACAATGCATCTTCACATACAGCCGGATTAACAGTTGAGTTTCTTAAGGAAAAACAAATTAAAGTGATCGAACATCCGCCGTATTCACCTAATCTAGCTATGTGCGACTTATGGTTATTCTTTAATCATAAAAAAGAACTTACGTGGACGTCGCTTTCATTCAGAATTTGAGATTGATGTGGACATAAATGCATTTTTTTCATCTATTCCAAGAAATGAATGGCTTGAGTCATTGAATTTGTGGAAAATTCGTCTACAAAAGTGCATTGATGCTGGAGGAGACTACTTTGAACACACCTAAAATTTTGTATATAATTTTAAAAACCTAGTTGTATCTCAAAAATTTTAGAGTGACCATTGTACCTCATCAAATATTTCAATTATTAAAAAAATCTCTTTCTAACACGACTTAGGAATGCTAAAGGTAAAACAATACTTAATAAATAAATAATTATTTACATGATTACAAAATACTTAAATTTGGTATTATTTTCATATTCTGTTCAATAATATGAGTTATTTAGAAAACATAAAATTAATAATACTAAAAACAATCAAATCAAATTCTGGTCTAATATTATTTGAGATGTGTTTATAAACTGTTTATAAAATATTTTTTTATATTCAAACAGAGAAAAGTTATAGAAAGATAAACTAGCACATATGATAAAAATAATTCAAGACCCTAAGACTAATTCCGTGATTGATTACTTTGCAATATTTGGACTGAATTTTTGTATTTCCAAATATTATATTTATCTTTATCATTATATTTAAAAAAAATTTTAGTGCTTTAACCGCGCTAATAAATTTTAGTGCTGTAAGAGAAATTGCCTCCTTGGAAATAATAAATTGCTGTTCGTTTAACCACGTAGTCTTCTATGCAGCTTTTTTAATTAATGCAATACAAAACAAAGTTTACAGATACTAAATATTAAAATATTTGAAAGGAGTTTTGGAAAAAAGATTCTTTGCTAAAATCAAATTTAAAAAGGAGAAAAAAATGTATAAAAAATAATTTAAATGAATTTTATAGGAAATGGTACAGAATAAAAATTAAATATATACCATGTTCGTATAATGACATTTTTCGTACTTAAAATATTTCTTACTGTTAAAAAAACGCTTGAAATATCGCCTTCCGTTTGAGCAACTTTTGTAATTTAAGAACTTAAATTTCATAGTAATAAAGAGAAAGAGCGAAAATTTTGATAAGACTATGTTAACAGTAGAGTTGAAAAAGGCGTTTTATGTTTCAGACATGGACTCAAACTTCTCTCTCACTCGCCAAACAAAATAAAATCCTGACATAATTCTAAGGCATATTTGCATCTAACCTTCTCTTTATTTATAATCCGACTAGGAGGAATGCGCCCACAAATCCTGCGTGTTTCAAGCAAATAAAACTATTCTCTACGTCTCTTAAGTTACGACCGGAAATACCTCGTCTTTTGAATAGGCTCAGGTATCTCTGAGGATGACACTTATCTTGGGGGCACCCTCAGCAAACCATCCTATTCGAACGTCAGAGAAAATCTGGGAGTATTCTGATACAAAGAAAAATAATCACCGCTCAAGATTTGTGCATTTTCTTGAATGTATAAACAAAGTGCAAATTTCTGTGCTTTGCTTTTCCCATGGCAGGATTTTCACCTGAAGTGAGCTGGGAGATTTTCAAGTAAACATCAACTTTGTTGCCTCCCGCTGACACTTAGTTTTGTGTCCCTTCCTTCCCCAGTGGTCAAACGGTAGGCGAGGAAGAGATGACGGATGACCCTTTACCTTACTAACCCCTTCAATGAAGGTGACAGGTAAATAAAACGTATGCAGGTAAGTGACCTGGTGTCATTCGCCTCACAATTCAATATACATATAAAGGAGCAGTAAAAATGTAAATAATCTTATTTTCACCACCATAATCAAGTGGCACCACACATTATAAATCGATATTATATATATATATATATATATATATATATAATATATATATATATATATATATATATATAATATATATATATATATATATATATATATATATATATATATATATATATATAAATAAAGATCAAAAAAAAAATATAAATATATATAAAGTAATAAATAAATACAATACAATATAATAGGAAATCTAACCAGCGCAAAAGCAGCTAAAGGAAGATTTGCCAATATAAATAAGATAAAACATGAAAAATTTGAAATTGGAAAAACACTAAAATATACGAAACAAATGAAAAGAAGAAGGCATAGGGATCACGTCTTCATCAGGAGGGAGATGACCAGCTATGCAAAAAGAAGTTCACCCTGTGTCCGGTCGTCCATGCAATATGGATGGTACCATAGAAGATCGTCAAAAAGTAACCATCCTAAGGACGATGAATATCTTAATTTTAATTGCTTTAGTAATCCTACTGATTTAAATAGTATTTTTGAAAAGTTTAAATTTAAAAAATGTGATTCTAAAAAAATGCAAAACATGTCCTAATTTTAATAATTTTCAAATTTCTGAAAAATCTAATTATTCTATTGCTTGCAAAATGTTTAATATTTCTTATCGAATGTAATATTTGTAAAGATAGATATATAGGCCAAACAAGCAATCCTTTGAATATTCGCATTAATTTACATAGGTCCAATATTAAAAACTATGACAGTAAAAAATTTAATCTTGAATTCAATCACTTTCAAATTCATAGTTTTAATAACGCTATTATTAGTATTATAGACATCGAACCTAATACAGATATACGTATTATAAAGGAAAATAGGTTTATAATAAATTTAAAATCACTTGCCTCTTTCGGTTTAAATGAACTATTTAATGGCAAAATTATTAATTATTCTAATAGTAATTCCTTTATATTTTTTCACAATAATAACTATCAAACTAAAAGATTTAAAAGAGAGAGGTAGCCGAAAATTTAAAAAAATCTTACAATAAAATAAATCTTAAAAATAATTAAAAAATCAGAAACATTATGAGTTTTATTTGGATAAAATTTATAATTTGGAATCTTCATTCTCAAGTACTTATAACTGGTTACCATGTAAAGTATTTATAATGAAATTAACTGATAATGATTGTAAATTTTTGTATTCGTGTTCACTATTGATTTCCAACATCCGTAATTTGATAATATTAAATTAAATAGTTTTCTTAATGATTTGTATAATATTTTTCTTATAGAGAAGATGTTTTTATCAAACTTACTTTTTCTTAACGTACGAGACGTACGTAGTTTGGTTATACAAACTCCCGTAACGAGAGTTTGTATAACCAAACATCTAAAAGTACATCACGACAATAACCGAAGACTTCTCCTTAATGGGGTTCTACTGTAAGACTAGAAGGAGCTCACATTCAGAAATTATAAGAAAAGTGAGTTATTTTTATATCAATTGTGTTTTAAACTTTCTTTTCATGGGTCTTAATGATGTGATCTATCAAAGGAGAGATTTTGAGGAACTGCTGGTTAAATATTTATATTTTAAAATCGAAGCTGTATTATTCATATTAATTAATAGTGTATCGATCTAAGAGATATATAATCATTATAACTATACTTACAAAATCTCAACAGTATTGGAAAAGATGGATGTCTGCTTCAGAGGCGATCTTCACTAAAAGAAGATTTACAGCTCATAAATATGTACATACAAATAGAATCACTAATTTCATGAATCCCAATTAAAAGAGTTCTTAAATTCAAAGAATTACAGTTTCAATTCAATAATAAATCAATTCCAAAAATAATATCCGACTTGCTGAAAAAGCATTAATTTTACTCTAAATTCCAAAATTATACCTTTTTCCCATTCAAAGTGTTTGAAAGCAAAACCAAGGTTACTTTTCGGATCTAGATGATGAAAGATAAATAAGAAGTTTTTTATACTATGCAATTTTTTTTGTCTTGTACCAGCTTAGCCTGACAAAATGGGGTGCGCTGCTCCACTTTTCCATACTAAACCATATTTGGTGTGGAGTCCGACTGATTCAGTACACACATGCCATAGGGACCCGTTTATAGGGTAGGCATCTATTCACACCTCATTCATACACAGAAAGGACAAAGGCAGGATAGATAGAGAAAAAAAGTACATCCATGCCAGAACCGGGATTCGAATCCATTACCTTTCTATCTGCAGTAAAGCACTCTGACCACTATACAGGGCGGTCGGCATACTATGCAACGAATATTGGAAAAGAAATCTTTTATGGTTTACAGATTAAATTTTGAGAAAAAAAAAATCATTGCAAATCACAAATGAAGCAAATACAGTCTAGTGTTAAACTCTATAATTCAAATATTTTAATCATGTTATTTTTAATACTTATTTTTTGAACACTAAAGACTTAATTTTTTTAAAAAAAATTTATGTTTTTTTTTCTTTGTTGAAATGAAGTTAGTTATCCTGCGCTATATGCAAATATATTGGCTTATAATGAAATTAAAAAGAAATGAGATGCTTTTTTTCATAATGCTGTTTAATTACACGCTTATTACTCATTGTTGAGCAATAAGCAAGGGCAGGAAATTGTTACCGCATGTTAATATTTTAAACATTCAGCTTAAAGAGAGAGTATTGTATTAGGTTATTTTCTAGCATACCGTCTGTTTTAAAGAAAGTGAGAAATAACGTATTTATAGTCAGTTAAACTTGCTTGAATGTGCAACTAATGTGTAAGTGATAATTATTAAACATAAATAAATTTTATTAAATATATTTTTTAAAAAAGAAAGTTATCATTTTTTTAATCAGTACACCACAAAATTGCAATTTTTGATTCGTGAAAATATTCTGTTTCGTAGAGAAATTCACACAAGATTCAATAAACTTATCAGTAAAAGGATATCTTTTATATTATATCATATTTCTTTAAAATTATATTATTATCCTTATGAGTGTGAGATGAGGAGAAACTAAAAACTCACATCATGGAGAAATTATATTTCCCCATATCTGGATACAACATTTTTAAAAGAATTATATATTTGTAAATTAAAATCAAAAATGCTTTAAAGTTTTAGAAGTTACTATAAATTTAAACTTAAAAACTATGAATGGGTTTAAAGAACTTTTTTTTAATTAAAATAAATCGAATGACACATATAACATTAACAAATACCCGTAATATTGAATAGGGCTCTTAAAAATACTTACTAATGATATTCAATTCATTTTTTTTCCAGAATAAAGTTTTAACATGTATGATTTTTTTTTTAAAAAAAATATCTGTAATTTCTTATATATGTTATAACATGTTTATGATAAAGAATAAAATAGCTAAGAAAATAATTTGTTTTCACAATGAAATATTTAACTTCATACTTATTCTAAATCAATATATTCGCAATCAATCCATTTCCTTAATTAAATCCGCATTTAAAAGTATGAATTACATAAAAGTAAGAACAGCGAAACAAAATGTGCATGAATTTTGTAGAAACAGAGAAATAGTCTTCAAAATAAATGTATCAAACGGTCCGTTGTAAAGTTTGCTGGGTGGTCCTAATCTTTGAATCTTAAACCTCATACTCAATCTTCTTGTTTACTTTTGTAAAAAAGGCTTTTGGCAACCAAATATGTTTACATATGGTCAAGAATGACGGTCAAATTACCCTACACAGCGTTTCTATAACAACAAGTTTGAACACTGTTATGGATGGTGATTTTATGATGATAAGCTACATAGTAAAAAATGTATCAAATTGAGGATATAATTTGATACTCTTTCGAAAAATTTTAACTTTATTTGTTAATCATTTATCGTTAAGTTATATTAGTCATTTATTTTTATGAAATAAAAAGTCTTATTATAATTATATTTATCTATAATTATTAAGTAAAAGTCTTATTACATAAAGTTATTAACTCATAAGTAAAATTATCATTCCTTTAAGTAAATAATTTTTAATATATTTTTCATATACTTACATGATTAATAAATTTAATGAATAAATGATTTTAATAAAATTTGGAAGTTTTTAAAACAAAAAATTCAAAAGCTTCAAATATCATTTATGTACATGCAATTGCATCACGTTTTTTTCTCATTATTATTATATATAAAAAAATCCTTTATTAAAATTATATATGTATTTAAATTTATATAATTTAAATTCATTACTTAAATTTATGAGCCTTAAATTTAGAATTATTTGATTTCATCCACTTGTATTTAAACTTAAGGTCATAAAACACCCATACATTAAATTTTGTATTCATTTTCTTAAAAATTTATTAAAATATATGAAGTGTCATTCATTTAACCACACAGACATTGATACTTTGCTAACCAGGAATACATTTTTATCCTCGATTATTTCTTTAGAAGAAAGAAATTAATTTTCTTAATGGAATTGATTATTTGGAGCAAAATTCTCCTATATTTATTTTGATGAACTTATAAAATGCTCTTAATGATTGATTTCTTATGAAAAATGCCTTGATGATGTTTCTTACAGGAAACTAAATTGAAATCATTCATGCATGAAAATCTTACATATTGCATTTAAGGACTATTGAATTGAAAAAATATTTTAAATAAGTAAAAATTAAGTAATGCAAAATCAAATTTTATTCTTAAAACTATGCATCTCAGAGTTTTATCATTCGATTTAGAGACTGTTTTCTTACAAATACACAAGTATCACAATTCTTCTGAGTTGCAAAAATTAAACTTGGAAAAAAATTGGACAGTTTAAGTAGTACTAAGCCAGAATTTAAAATTTTTAAAGAAAATGATGATTTAAATTCGTATTTTAGGATAATCCTAATATTAACGAAACAAATCATTCGATCACAAAAGTGCAATATTAATTGGATATTAATCCTCGATGTCACAGTTGGTAATGAAATGAAAGAAATTCTTCAAGTATTTTTTATTAATATTTTAAAAAAAATTTATGAAATGCATAAACGTTCTGGGTAATTTTTATCTATCGGTGAAGTATAATATATGTTAGAAATATATCATGAAGATGCCTCATATAACTGGCAAATATTTTGCTTATTTTTTCAGATTAATTTAATAAATGCAAAAATTTGATTTATTTTCATTTTTATTATCACAAATCAACCTAACTGGGATTTAGATTTTTTTATTCAATTAAATATTACTATAAATCTTATTAATTAACTAATTAACCCTTCAAGTTCTTAGACTCAAGTCTAAATAATATACATTAAGCTTATTCTTTACCTTTATAATCCCATTTTATAATAAAATAAATTAATATTTTGTTTTATTACATCTATCATTATTGTCTGTCTTTGTATTAATGAAGAATAAATGTAGGAATAACGATAACTTAAATTTTAAATAATACTGTATGTCGTTGAAAATTTATGAAATCCAATGTAATTTTGACATCTTTTTTAAAATCCTGAGCAAATCACTAGTTTAGCAAAATATAAAATACTCATACGTGATTAATATTAGTTTTAAAATAAAATTTAAGCTAACAACTATTTTTGTATGCACATTTGTGTTTTCCATTTCATTGTGAACACATAAAAAAAAATTTTTAACTGGTTAAAATTGGAAGATTATGCTAATTTTAAAAATATCCTGTGTAAAAATTAATTAATTTTAAAAACAAAAACAAAATTGACAACATAAACGAGATTAATGTCTTTACATAAATAATATAATCAGGTTATAGTTATTTAAACTTCATTCATTATCATCTCCTGAATATTTTTATAAACAATAGAACAAAAATTGCGTCACTTAAGAATGAATAATGAAGGATGTGCTAAGCAAATTTTGAAAGTTAAATTAATGTGTAAATTAAACTGGGTGGCATGACAGCCCTGTTAAGCTAAAACCTACAATGCCCATAAATGTTATCTGTGACCGCAGGTTCAAGAGTGCAAAGCAAATGTCTCAGTTAGGTGGTCGGCCAAACGCGAAATCCCCAATGTTGGTTCCCAAGAATGCATGGTGGTACTTAGTTTTATCAACCACGACTGAAGTGATAAAAGGTAAAGTCGATCTTGCCCAGTCCGAGGACCGAACCTTAGACCGAAAACTGTGGCTTAAGTAAATTAATGTTTATTTGGATATTAATAGGAGCAGCAATTTCGATTATAAATAATTACCTCTATTTTTTATTTTAAAATAAAAATGATTAACTTTATTCACTTAATTATTAAAAGCAAATTATTTCTATTTTGAAACCTTTATTCCAATTTTCATTACTTAGACACTCAACTTTTATTATTATTTTCAATTTTTATTATTTAGGCACTAATAAGATATTCAGATGGGAGATAAATAAAAAAATGCATTTAAATATTAAAAGAATCTTAATTAGGAAAAAAAAAACATCTGAATTTATGAGACAAGAAGATAATAATTATAACTCAACTTTTTAATGGTAAACATTTTTCTAAAGTTTAATATTTCAAAATACTATAGAAATCGTGCTTAGTTGAAAAAAGTACGAAGAATAAACTTACTTTAAACGGCAATTAACCAATCAAGTTCTTCGACTCATGTCTGGATAAAAAAAGTATTTAGCATATTCTTGACCTTAACAATAACCTTTTAGGATATAAATTAATATTCTTGTCAACAATTACTTTGTTAAAATGTTTTTTCTCTAAAAGAACTAGGTTTACAATGTTATATAGATATGCAAATCAATATCAATGCTGCGAAGAGAAATTCAACTTTTCGTGAGTAGCATAACTATATATATATATATATAAATATATATATATATATATATATATATATATATATATATATATATATATATATATATATATATATATATATATATATATATATATATATATATATATATATATATATATATATATATATATATATATATATATATATATATATATATTATATATATATTATTATATATATTATATATATATATTATATATATATTATTATTATATATATATATATATATATATATATATATATATATATATATATATATATATATTATATATATATATATATATATATATATATATATATATTTATATATACATATATATATATATATATATATATATATATATATATATATATATACATATATATATATATATATATATATATATATATATATATATATATATATATATATATATATATATATATATATATATATATATATATATATATATATATATATATATATATATATATATATATATATATATATATATATATATATATATATATAATTAAGCTTTTTGTAGAGCTTTAAAGCTAAAGCACTTTTGAACTAAAGTGCATGATGGAACTGATGAATTAGAATTTATTTTCATAACCGAAGTAGATAAAACTGAACAGTTTTTCTACAGATTTTCTTTTTCAAATGAAATTTTTCGTGAACTATGTAAAATATTGTAATTATATAGGAACAGTACAAATGGAGTGAAGAATTACATAAAATATCAAGTATCAATAATGCGATATTTTTGTAAATATTAATATATTGGTAGGGAGCTTTTACCTTGCAAACATTTTGTAAATATCTTATTTAGAAAACATTTTGACACGTAAAAAGTCTTTCCTTCTTTATAAATATATTGAAATACATAAAATCTCCTTTTTGTTTACATTTTCGTATGCTCGATTGAAATAAAGATATTTGAAGAAATCAATTTCATTGAGCTATAAAACTGTAATTTATTATATAATTCTGAAATATCTTTATAATTAATTAAATTGAAAAATTATAATTCATAGAGTATGGAAAATATTTTTGACGAAATATTTTTTAGCAAATATATATATATAACAAATATCTTTAATATTTTTAACAAATTATGTCTTTGGGAAAAAAGGATTTTTCACTAAAGTTAAAATATATAACTAAATTTGCATTTGAAAGAAACTTAAGTTCAATGAACAAAGGATTCAATAAAAAAATAAAATGAAACAGGTCTATTATTTGCTTTAATAACACATCAATACTAAAATTATTATTTTCTATTATTATACAATTATTTATAATTTGATATAGTATATTTTAGTATAGTAAATATATTTCCTCTCTAATTTTAAATTTAAAATGTTCTATTATTAATAAGTAATTATTTTATTTTATAACCTCTCCTTTTCAACATCATTATTAAATGCTACAATTAACTTTTAATAATACTCCATAAGAAAGAATTAGTTTTTATTTTGAAATATAGTTATAAATAACATGTAAATTTTTTTATTAATCAACATTTGATTTTTCTGATTAATTATAGTAACATGTTATAAGCTGAATTTTGAGGGAGTTACAGATAACAGAGAATTTCGATGTGAGTCGAGTTCTTTTGCTATTAAATGTTTGAAAACCATTGTTTCACAGCTTTCAGTAATATATGATATGTGAAGAGTACAAAGAAATAATCTTTCCACATATTTTTGTTTTTTGCTAAATTAAATATAAAATATTGTGAAATAAAGTTCAATAGTTAGAGTTTCTGATAGTCTCATCTGGAAGAGCAGAAATAAGAATTCATAAATTTATTTAAAATTTCTGTTAAACTTGCAAAAAGTAAATACTTTTTTATGATCAAAATATTTTGACGGAAATTTAGGCAAAATAAATGTGCTTACAAATATTAGCTCTTATAAATATTTGCTAATATAAACTTTGTAAAAATGAGTTAATGTAAAATGATCTTGATGTAAATTGAATACATGAGAAATATAAATTTCCTTTTTGTGTTTTCACGAATATATGAGAAACTGTAGAAGTGTTTTATTGCTCAATTACATTAAATGCTCCTCAGTTATGAAATATATTTAGGAAGTTTTGCATGTTTAAAATTTTTTGTGGACGTTCGAGATTAATTCTATTTTCTAACAATGAGACTCGATATTAGATAAAATTCTGAATAATTAATGGAACATTAAGCAGTTAAATAGTCAAAGAAACGGTGTCTTTATATATATATATATATATAACAATGTTTTTCATACATTTCATTAAACATAGATGCACACAAACATGCAACTAATTAACTAATTGAAATATAATACAAAGTTCTTTTTCATGTCCATTTTTAAAGTAGACCATGGTATTTTTAATATGTTAAAAATTCAAAAATAGGAAAATATTATGGGAAAAGGAAGGCCCACAGCCTATATATTTGATAATAGGCAATTTGAATAATATCCTGGCTATTCAAATTCCCCAAATTATTTGAATAGGAACAAATGTTCATTTTAACAGAGATATGATAATTAAATATAATAATTAAAACTGATTTAGTTTTCATTAAAATATACTTGTGATAAGTATCGGGAATCAAAATTCACCTAAATAAGAAACATTTGCTATTTTTAGAATTATTTTTTTAATGAAAGTTTTTTTAATGAATTCTACTTGATTGTAAGATTGATATAAATGCATTGGCATAAATATGAAAAAGTGCTTCCTTTCAGAATAATTTTTTAATAAAAATTTCATATCGTTGTTGTGAGATTAAAAGATTGATATAAGCGCATTCTATTTTACATTCGAAAAATAAATAAATAAAATTTAAATGCAATATAAAATAAAATGAGAAACCAAATTTCGAATATCATTCAAAACGTCTTAGTTTATTTTCTTTACAATTTATCTAAAGTTTACTGTCTTAAAATAAAAGACAGAATATAGTTTAGTATTACACAATATTTATATATTATTAAGTAATATATTTTTATATTTTTAAAATTAAACCATAATATTTTTAATATATGAAATTTAAAAATAGGAAAATATTTTGTGAAAAGGAAGACCCACAACCTACATATTTGATAACAGGCAATTTGAATAATTTCCTGGCTCGTGCCGTTAGGCGCGCGAACGACAGATGGTCGACCGCAAGAAGAAACCTGATTGGTTCAGGGCACTCGCTGAAGTCGTCACAAGACGTCGTCAAACGAAGGCTCTAACAAAGAAAATGTTAAGAAATAGAAGAAAAAAGTAAAATAAAAACTCCGTTAACACTTCATGTTAGATTTTTTTATTTTGTTATTTTTTTAAAGAAAAATCATACTTTTTTTACCCTAACCTTGAAAGCAATAGTTACTAACCAGGATTTATGAGTATATCCCTAGATTACAAAAGAAAATATCTAAGTAAGAATTTATTTTTTGAATATTGCTTCATACCAGACAGATGGCTTCCGTGATCACAGAAAAGTGACAAAGCTGAAAATAAATAGAAAAAGATTTTTCGCAAGTCATTAGAGATTCTCATGGTATAAAATCTCTATTGGAAGGCATGAGATACTCGTAATTTGTGTTTCGATTTTGAATTTGATTTTGATATTCAACTACTAAGATTGTCTTATCAACTGCAAAAATTGAATATGAAATATTACACTCAGAGTAATTAAAAAATTACCCAGTCTTTTTCATGAAAAATGATATTTGTTTTATTACTTATAGAATTTAAAAATCCCCAAAATTACTAAAATATATCAATAATTATTGAGGTATTTTTAAATAATATGATTAAAATATGTAAAATATTACTACTGACACCAAAATATTTTCAATCAATAATTTTTTTTTTTAATCAAAATTTTTTCAGATGTTTCTTAATTTTCTTTTATAAGTTCAAAAGAAAATTTAATTCATTAATTTTTTTTTAAATTTTAAACTTATAAAAGTTTTGTTTTCAACTTTTTCATTTCTTTAAAATGAAGTGAAAGCGTTTTAACTTAATTTTAGTTTTGATACTAAAATCTCAACGTGACAATATCAATCATCATAAATTTTCATTAACATTTAGTTTTATTTAAATCATATGAGTGATTATTTTCACATTAAATGAGTTACTCTATGTACTTTAATACTGAAAGAACTGATCTCTAACTAATTAGGTTTGTAATAATGCTCTGAAATAGTATCTTCATTTGTGATTCCTAAAGGAAATGCAATTTTATTCTCATAAGTTTTATTAAGTCAAATTCAATGCAAAACAAAATTTATTTGATCAATAAGTTGCTTCTAAAAATAAATTAAGATTTTTAACACAATTCATTTCATGAAAGAGATTTTAGGGAAAGTGCAACCACCATCAATTATTTAGTTCGCTTAAAATAAGTAAATTGGACTTTTAAAAATAGGCTATTTTTTAACTAGAAAAACAAAGCAATTAAATTATTGAAATTATTTGGTTTTTTATTATTATTATTATTATATGAGAGAAATTTGCTTCGCGTGTGGAAAAATTTAAGGCCTTTAAATTCTGAATTTGTAGTCCTTCATATTCAATTTTCATTGATATGATGCATTATCTATTTAAGGTCGTGTTTTATCATAATGTTGAAATTCCCTAAAAATTTGAATAAAATTAAAACCACTTTGAAAGTGCTATATGAAAAGCTCAAAATGTTTTGTAAAATAAACCACGCATGCATTTTTGAAGTTTAAAGGAATATTATTTATAATACAAGATAAAGAAAAAAAAGATATTTTGAATTTCGATTTTTTTTTTTTAGATTGTAACCTTTTCGAATTTTGAATATTTTTTATAACGGGGCTCTAGAATGTGCTTATATTGTACAGAATAATAGACAATAGGTGAATAGCGTTGCATCCCTTCCATTGCAAAACACACACGCTATGGTTTAGGTCGCGCGACTTCGTGTACCATCTGTCGCTCTCCTACGCGCGCTATTGGATGACTGAAAAATCGCGGGCACGCTTTTGCCGAGTACTCCCCCCCCCTCTCTACGAATCTTCTCTTCACTTCAGCTCCCCTTCTTTCTATATCGCCTTTTGTATCGTGTCAAAAGCTTTTGTCTTGCTTTTGAAGAATGTATCTGTCAAACGACAGCAACTTTTTATTTTATTTTCATCCTAAAGTTCTATATCGTTCATTTCCACCATCTGAAATTTTATAACAAAAAATCTTTTTATCCTTTTTCCAGAATTTTTGCGTCAGCACTTTTTTTTGTAAGGGGGGAGGGTACGTTCCGTTACAGGAGAGAACAATATCTGAAGATATCGGCTACGCAGGCAAAGGGGATGCCGTTGCACATATGCGAAATTTACTTATATGTGGAATCGTTTGCTCACTCGCGTGCTGACACGTGGATTTGACAAAGAAACCAATGGACTCCCCCACCCCTAAGGTTTGCTTAGTATTTAAATGGTATACTTTGCGGATGTCCGAGTTTAATGTTTTGGAAAGCCCGGAATAAAAACTCTAACATCCGGGCAGACGTGCTGCCTCATAGTGGTGAAAGAAACACACTTCATTCCAATAACTCCATGCTTTCTTTTGTTCACAATCATGATCCGGACATCGTTCAGTATAAAGTAAACCTGCCGGATCAAGCTGTTTTTGGGGGAGTCACTCGATTTGATTTGGCATGTGAGGAATAGTAATAGTGATAACATTGTCCAGTTTCGTGAAACACGCGAATCCGTTTTTAGTGGTTCGTATCATGTGAAAGATAATAGTTATATACATATCTCTACATGTAACTACTTTTTCTTAAACTTTTAATAGCAAAATTATGTACAAATATTTCCTAATATAAAAAATTCATTTATTTTTTTCTCAATATTAATTTACAAATAGTTTAAAACACTGTTTCACTATAACAGGTCCAATTTATTTAAAGTAACTGAATAAATATGAACAGCATAATTTTATTTTTGTTACAGAAATATGCTATAAAATTTTAAAGTATGTGAGAAGTAATTGTTTGAAAATTTTTTATTAAAGTAAAATATATAAAAATATTTTTTATATTTAGCAGGAAGTAATGAATTGTTTTATCCTTTTTCAGAATTAAATATTGAAATTTGTTTCCCCCTCGTGACAAAAGTACTTTAAAAATCAAAAATCAGGGAAATTAATAAACACGAGAAGCATGATTGTTATTTATTAAATCTATCTATCTATGTGTGTGTATGTGTGTGTATGTGTGTGTGTGTGTGTGTATGTGTGTGTGTGTATGTGTGTGTGTGTGTGTATGTGTGTGTGTGTATGTGTGTGTGTGTGTATGTGTGTGTGTGTATGTGTGTGTGTGTATGTGTGTGTGTGTGTATGTGTGTGTGTGTGTGTGTGTGTATGTGTGTGTGTGTATGTGTGTGTGTGTATGTGTGTGTATGTGTGTGTGTGTATGTGTGTGTGTATGTGTGTGTGTGTGTGTGTGTATGTGTGTGTGTATGTGTGTGTGTATGTGTGTGTGTGTATGTGTGTGTGTATGTGTGTGTGTGTATGTGTGTGTGTATGTGTGTGTGTATGTGTGTGTGTGTATGTGTGTGTATGTGTGTGTGTATGTGTGTGTGTGTATGTGTGTGTGTGTATGTGTGTGTGTGTATGTGTGTGTGTGTGCAGAGAAAGAGATAACTAACCAATAAATTATGGGCAATAGACATATTGGAAAGACAAGCACATTTATGATATAATTTGTTACCGGAAATATTATAGATTAAAGTTGATTATTAGTTATTTTTGTAATTTCTTTACATTATTTAATACATTAGTGTTTAATATATTATAGTTATATTTTTCATTATATTCATTTTACCTTTCATCACACATACGCCTTTCTTCTCTCTATCTCACGCAATTATTCTAAAAATTAGATTGCAACTAAAGGGACTACAGATTGATAGGCCGGATCATAATTGAATTTTATAAAAAAAGTTTTCAATCAATTCTATAAATTGAATTTATTCTTTATTTTATAAGGCAAACATAATTTTAATATCTAAAGTATCCACTGCTAGGAAATCAGAAATTAATAATTGGGTATTAAGTATATTAATCAAAACGTGGTTGTTTCTTTCGTCCCAGTTGAGATCATAGAAAACCACTTTATATAATTTTCATTGATTTAAAATATCTATGATGTCACAGTCAACATTTCCTCTTCATCATACATAATTAGTGATGACACTGTATTGAGACCGCGCTGTACATACGACTTGCCGACGAATTTGCTGCCTGCCTTCAAATTGCATTTTTCGAACGGCAGCAAAGAAGGTAAAAGTTCATTACTTATATCTGAAAATTTTCGGTGATGAAAAAAAATTCTTTCATGAATTTTAGATTTACGAATAATACAGAAGTAATTTTTTAAATTAAGTTTTTCGTTTGTAAAAGTTTTCAATGAAACTTACCTGTTGTTCTAAATAATTAGTTTTTATCCCTTTAGCGATATTGCTTCGAAAATTTCCTGAAATTGTAATCTTTTCTAATTTGTGTCTTTGACCGATTCAAGTTTTCTTGCCAAATTTTTCGACTCACCAACATTTCTTGTGTTATTTCATGTTCTCTTGAAATCCGTTCACACTTCTCTAATTCTCTTTTTTTATTTTGGTTTGAAGAACATTTTATGTGTAAAGCATTGATTGTTACGAGTATCCGAAACCATGATACCAGATGTCGTTTTGAACCAAACAACTTTAACGATAGTCGAATTGATTTGGTGGATATGACATTCATATCGAGTAACGACTCTATGACTTCAACTCTTTAGAATCAAAATTTTAAATATTGGGCAAGTTCATTTTGTTAATAAAAATCTCTTATATAAAAGACGGTTCTATGGATTCAAATCATCAACACTTTGTCAATTGAACAGAAGAAAAAGCAAAACGAAAAAGAAGAAACCACTTTATAGTTATGTTAAAACGCCAAGAATGATTTAAATTAATCTATTTTTGAATCTTGTTCGACACATTTGACTAATATGTATTTTTAATAATTTCTTTCAGGAATTAAATATTTAATTGTTAGTTTTAGGTATTTTCACAAGAAACTAAATTTAGAAAGTGGAAGAAATATTCTTATTTATTAAAATAAATTGCAAAATTATTGAAATTCACCAAATATAAATTATGTAAATAATTTAAATTATTTAAATATAAATAAGATTATCAAAATTATTTAAAATATAAATAATTTTGTAAAAATAAAAATAAATTAAAATACATTAACTTATATTCATAAAATTTGAAATTTACATCATTTGATTCTCAAAGTCAGAAAACTGATTATGCTCAGTTTAATTTTAAATAAGATGAGTCTCCTTTATTTTATGTAAAAATATTTTAAATAAAATTTCTTAAACTTTGTATCAACTTAAAAATGTACACTGAATAGTATTATATTAGTTTTTACTTATGTAAAAAGTAATTTTATCACGCTCCCATTTACTTGTCTATATAAGTCTTTTCATTTTATATTTGACTCATTCCACTTTTTTAAAGATAAAAGTTTAACTTTAAAATTTTCTTTATTTAAATTTTAAAAATGCTCTTTATCTATAGAAAGCTAAGTTTGCGGAATCCGAAATGTTAATAACATATTCTCTATAAAAGGATTTAGAGATTTAAAGAAAAGGAATGATTAATGATGTAATGTAATTATTAAGTAAAAGGTAATTGAAGGAAATATATTTGTTATTCTTCGTTTAGAATGAAGCAAAATTTACAATCTACTAAAATAAAAATATTTTTATGAATATTTCAGAAAAATTAAGTAACAAAATGAGATTAATTTTATTTTATTCAATAAAATTTGATTATTTTCCAATGTTTTTTGTTAATTTAATCCTACTTTAACATTTATTTATTCGATAAATCAACCACATCAAATTAAAGGTAATAAAGAGCTCTTCAAGCAATTATTATGTATCATGAACAATAAATGATTGATTAAATGGAGCTTGATCTTTTATTAGCGCAATCGAACATAGTAAAGCTTGAACTAGTAAATGTGAAACTTTAAATGCACTACTGGCCTTTAAAATTACAACAAGAAGAGAAATACAAATAAAAATGATACTTATATAAAGTTGTTGAATTAAACTAATTAAATGTTCAAGAAGATCGTAAGTATTAATGAAGAGAAAAGAACAACCATCTCTGCCAGCAACAGCAATAACTTGCATCAAAAATATTGGATAGTATGAATAGAATAGATTGGGTGATATGAATCATGGAATTCGGTGGTATTCATTGGTATAACTACTCATTTAGCTTCAATCTAGTGGTGAAGTTCAGAAAACATAACGACTAGTATATGATATTGAATCACACAATCATTGAGAAATCCTTCTAAAATACTTTTTATTTGCAGAAACATTTGGAGAACGGGTTGGTTACAACAGAGTTGGTGGGTATAGTTTTGTTTTTGTTAAGCAAAATCCATACAAACATTCATATAAATCGAAAAACATTTCTGCATATATTATCGTATTGAAACATAACTTTTCCCAAAGACAGATTGAATGTACTTAATAGAGCAGAATTATAACGACTAATGTTTAACGAAACATCAATAAAAACAAGAGGAGACCAATACATATATGCATTGACACCAAATATACGTCATGGACTAACATGACAATACAGAATGATTTAGACACTAATCTTTTTCCACAATGCCTTTATACAAAGAGGGGACCATGATGTCACAAACAAAACAAAGATTAATTTGAAAGCACTAAATAAGTTATTCCTATATCCCGATTAGACGTTGCGCCGGCCAACTTGTCTAGTGGTCAGCGTGCCTGACTACGGATAGGAAGGTCCTGGGTTCGAATCCCGGTTCAGGCATGGATGTACTTTCTCTCTCTCTATCCTGTCTTTGTCCTTTCTTTGTGTGTGTGAATGAAGAATGAATGATGCCTACCCTATAAACGGCTGCCTATAGCATGTGTGAGGGTGCGATGGTGGCCCACCCCCTGTGGTGCACCCGGGGCAACGCCTCGCTGGCTAAGAGGTCGCTGTGTCTGGCCGGTTCCTTGGGTATCAAACAACAATAGATTAATAGACTCTGTTGCAGTTGTAACTGTCTACAATCTGCCATTGAAAAAAAAGATTAGACGTTGCTCATATGATTGAAAGCGCTCCTGTCTATAACAAAGAATAAAGGGTTCCCAAATCCATGGTTTCCACGCTAAATTCCAACAAACGTCGAAATAATTTTATAGATATTTGTACTCTCGCAATTACGATTTACGACGTTTTAGTTTGATCTTTTGATATGTTTCTTGATTCTCTAAGACCACGCGACTTATAACAGTAGCTTGCCAAAGGAGTCTTGCAAGATGCTTCAATGAACTGAATCTATGAATTCATGTTCTGCAGATAATCATATAGTCTTGATTGATGCGAATAGAAAAACTGCAATACGGGTAAACTGCAATGCCATTATACTACTGTTGGATCGTCAGAATTGTGCAGGTAAGCATTTATGATTCCTACATGTGGTATCTTTGAAGCTTTTCGTCTTTTAACAAGAAACCCGAAATTTATGAATGAGAAAACCACCACAGTTTTTTTTAAATTAAATACATTGTATAAAAATTACTGTATATTATCTAAAATAACTCCAAAAATTACTCATTTACATATCACATCATCTCCTTTTTATCATGTATATTTCATGTGTGAAGCTTGTCATCCTCATAGAGCAACAATTTGATTTTTTGTTTATGTTTATTCTGGGTACTTGTCTTAAATTTATATAAAAAAGAAACGTAAGTAAGGCTTAATTAAAATGATTTCATTAGCATTCTTAAGCATTAAACTGAAATAAAATTAATGCAATTACTTTTTAAATTCGGCTTTATTTTATTGGATTTCTATGTGACTTTAAAGTGAGTAAAGAAACCTGATTTCTCTTAAAAAATTATGATCAAACTAAACTACACTGCACCTTGAAATTATACAAAACAAGAACTTTTCAGAGAATGTCTTAAGATCATTTCACTACTGTCTAAGAGTTTTGGGCTGTGATTTAGTAATTGAGCAAATGTGAAATTAAATAATTTAATTTTCCATTTCAAAATCCCTTTCACAATGAGAAATTTCAAAATAAATAATGCCGAATACTCTTCTTGATCAATACAAAAAAATTACTAACCATAGGAAGAAACCCAACATAGGGATAAGTTTATTAAGTAGGAATAATCTGTATTTCGAAAGACACTTATTTTGGAATAATTTTTATTTTCTTAAATACTCAGTTATTATAACGAGATTTGCAAAAAAAAAAAAATTCTATAAGCAGTTAAATAGCATGGATGTCGTTAAAGCAAATCATTAGATGGTATCATATTCCCTTCTATAGATGACAGCGAACCAAACCAAAAGAGTGACTTTTTCAAAATCTGATGAAACCCGAATGAGAGGCCAAATATGAGAAACACACATTACATGACGTGAAAAAGGTCTCTAAATGGTGCTGGAAAATGGAGGACAATAGTGACTAACAGGACCAAAAGATGGTGAAAAGTTATTGAATCGACCTTAGCCTATTCTGGGATGTAGCACTAAAGAATAACTGATAAAGTTATTGCCAGTTTTAATGGTCAGAAGGAAGTTGAGTTATAGAAAAAATAATCTATTAAAATCCCTAAAATTTAATTTCTTTTGATAATCTGCACCTTCTACAACGTATCTTGAAATATTCATAACAATATCTCTGAACACATGACATGTTTAGTGATTTGAGGCAGTTGTTGATAAGTTAATTTTGAAGTCGAAAAACAAACAATATCAAACGATCTGCTGGTGCATTTTCTTTTTCATCGCTAATGAACGAGTTACAATTGTGAAAAGTGCGGCGTTGACCGAATTGAACCTTCTTGAATTCGGGTAAACACACACATTGTCTTGTTGTAAAATAGCATTTAATATTATTGCTATAAAATATATCGCTAATTACGTTAGGTTATAATGATCTCTTAGTATTTTCTAAGCTGGTCTTCTTCTCGAATTGCAATCAAACTAATTGGAAATCGAAATAAATGGTGCACCAGGAAAGTATTTTAGCAAATAAATGTAATGGAAAAGAAGTATTGATGCATTGGTTGTGAACTATACAAATATAAACACAGCCATTATCATTTTTTAACAGTATTTTAGTTGAACACAGATGCCTTAACGATTAATGCAAATTCATTTCAAACTCTGACTGAGTTATTTTTCTTTTTCTTTAAGATGATGCAATTTTTTCTTTCAAAATGCATTTTTTATGTTTTACTTCTTAATGCCTTGTTGTGAAATGCTGTTTCATATCACTTTTGATTAGGTTTAATAATGATCCTAAAGAAACTACAACCCAGTAATTCGTATGAAACACACGTAGTTATTTATGCAGTTACTCACATTGACAGATAAATTATCTGCCAGCAAAATTATTTTCAGCACTTAGAAATTCCATAATTAAGGCTCAATACTGATCCTCGAAGAATCTTAATAGAGGTTCTTCTATGATCAGTATGATACCCAAATTTTTAAATAATTGAATATTTAGATTTTATTTCAGGTACCAAGTTAGGTATCATACTTGTTAAGCTGTTCAGATACCTAAAAATCCTATTAGAATAGATCATAATTAGAAATTTTTATAGGAACTTAATGAACCCCAACATTTATATTCGAAACGCATTCAGCAATTTATATTCGAAACGTCTTGAGAACAACCATTTTTTTATAAATTCAACCTTCAAAATTTATATTTTATCCCAAGTTTAATAAATGTATATTGATAAAAATATGAATTTTCACTTAAATCTTAGAATTCGCACTAGAGGTTATGATTGCACTATTGAGCTACGTAAAATTAAATTTAATTTCTTCAGAATATTTCATATATGCATATTTCCTTATAAAAGAATGATTAAGAATAAATAATGTTTCCAACAAACTTTTCAGTGATATGTTTCAGTAATGAATATACCACAAAATATTCTCATATATTATTTCAGAAATTATTGAAAATGATAGAAATGAGACGCTTTTAGGTAATTCATTCAAATATTCTTTTCAATACAGATGTTACCTTGGACAAAAAATTGAAAATTGTAATATTTTATTACATAAATGTATTTAATGGAGGGAAAAATTGGGAGTTAATAATTTAAAATAACAACAGCAAAACATTTCTTCTTTTAAAATGCTGTTAATATGAATAAAAAGCTTAAATTGCATATTTTAGTGGTGATAAAAATAATAGATAATATACGCGTTTAAAAGTTAAATGAAATTTCCTATAGTTACATGACAAACATTTTCTCTTGGAATCAACATCAGTTTATTATTTTTAACTATTTATTTATTTTTTAAATTCACAATAACGATCATAAAATATACACTTTGTTGGCAGTTCATAGCTGCGAAACTTATTCAGAAAACATTTTTTATATACTTTTTGACCCTATGTAGGAATAACTAGGTCTTTCAAAACCAAAGTAAACAGTTCTACAGTTGAAATAATCACCTTTCTTCTTTTTTCGAATCCAACTCTCTTCTCAATCGAAGTTACGTGTGCGTTCAAGCGCTCGCGAACTGGGGTGGAGATCCTGTAGAATATGATTTACGGTTACAAGTTGTTTCCGCTTGAAAAACTTATAAATGTTCCAATGTCTCCCCTACAGAACCGTGAATTTTATTGATAGTAAACACTGGCATAAATCAAATCATAGTATGCTGGGAAGATCTTTTTTGGAATATTTCCGCGTGCTCGCATACGAGTATCCAGGCATGAAGACACTTTTGACGAAGTGGTAGATGGGAAAGAGGAGGATATATTTTGGTCCGAAGGTGCGATGGAACGTGAACGATGTACCTTTTGTATTTCTACCGAGAAGGAGGAGCTCCGATATTTAAAAAAAGGAAGATAGTCATTCCTTCCAAACTTTTTTGACATTCCTCCATTCAGTTATGAAAAGATTTCCCATTTTTAATGAAAAATAATCGATGAAACGTGAAGAACCAATCAAAGCTAGAGTATACATTGCCACAGATATTTTAGTTGCTTGAAAATACTTTCGAGGGATTACTTCTATAATACTTCATGCAATTATTGAACCTTTCATTTTTAATGTTTATAAAAGAAAAAAAAATTCTTAAACTGTTTCTAAGCATGATTTATAAGAATGAAACATCTTTCAATATATTGATGAATATTGTACTGTTAAAAATTATACGGAAGTTTTATTTAGATTATGTTAAACATTGTTTGCAGCTATATTAACCATTCATTGTGAAATTTGTTTTTATACAAAATTATCAAGACAAAATGTAGAGGGAAATTTTAATAATAAATAATAATTTAAATTGTTTGCCATTGACGTTTTGTTGTAATTAAATGCCAAAAATATGAGTTCATGCTAAAGTAAAGTATCTTATAAAATATCCCTATTGCTGAAGATAACAATATGAAGGAGCACATAGTAAATCTGTTTCCGTGAAAACGTAAGGACCGTTCGTATATTCTAAGAATTCATCAAAAGAGTGTTTGTAAATCTATTTTTCTACTTCCTTAGAATATAATAAAACTGAGGCATAAGAGGACATTTCAGCATAAATTTTCTTTTCTTTTTTTCTTATATGGCACTTTAAGTTTCTGGGATCTACCCAGAAACTTAAAGTACATTAAAAGTAAAGTTATTTAAATTTTAATGTATTCTTAACCATTATAAAAACTAAAATATATGAAAAATATTTTTTAAGTTAAAATATTAATTTATCTTAGTGTGTTTAAATTTTTCATACAGAGAAAAATTCTAACCTGATGTATTTATGACTTTTTATATTTGTAGTTTGATTACTGTCCTACTTTTGAAAAGAATATATATTGAAAATTTTAATTGTATTTTTTTCTCCAGAAAATAGTTGCTCAGTTCCTCCATTGTTGCTCACAATTTTTTTTAAAAAAATCATAATTCGTATAACTAAAAAGGGGAAAAGTCAATTTAATATAATAATTACATAATAAAAATTTTTAATTGAAACTGTGAAAAAAAACATTAAAATTAAATATATATTTGATATTAGAAAATTCTTTCAGTATTATTAATAATAAAAAATTTGCCCTACTATTATATAAGGTAAGTGGGATGAGGAATAATTATGGTGTTTGTCAACCAAAATATTTAATGACTTCTTTGTTTAAGTGTAGAATGTATAAATTGAAGAAATTTAAAATTTAGACTACTAATATTATTCAGCTTTAACTTATACAAAAAAAACGCAATGATTTTTTTTTTTTTTTTTTTTTTTTTTTTTTTTTTTTTTGCAATTTTTTATTGTTTTTAGAGAAATTCTTTAAAATAATTTTTATTACAAAAAATATTTGTATTTGCTTAGGTGATTCATTAAGAATATTTTCATCTTCACGAGTTTCAGTAAGTTGAAATATATTTAATATTCACTTGTGATCATCATATATAAAAATGCTTTCAAATACTTTCAATAAAGCTAAATTGCCTTTAAATATTGCAACTGCTTTATGCATTAATTAATATGTACTTTCTAAAATTGAAAAATTAATACAATATTTTTGGAGAAGGAATATAACATTTATTTGTCTTCGTTTATTGATGTAAAGAAAAGGAAGATAAAGAAAAAGGAATGATCAAATATTTATATTCATCACATAATCTTAATATCAACGAATTAATTGAAATCTAGAAAATTTAACATTCTTCGTGAGTTAGGAAAGGAACATGAATTGTTTTAGTGTTTCATATCAAGGACTAGCAGCATTTAGCTATTTCGCTTATACAAAATACATTGAATAAAAAATGTATTTCACGAATATGAGTTCAAAGGAGCAAAAATAATCAAAATATCTTAAATTTTTATAAGGAAAGGTGTAAATTCACTTATGATAAAGTTATTTGCGTGGCATAAAATTTTCCATTCAGAATTTTGTAATTTTTTTAAATTAGCAGTGAAAGACACTCTATGTAACATTAAGTACGCTACTGGCTATTAAAATTGCTACACCCAGAAGGCGACATTCTAGAGACGTGAAATTTATACGAAAGGAAGAAGGTGCTGTGATATGCAAATGATTAGCTTTTCAGCGCATTCAGACAAAGCAGGTGCCAGTAGCGACACCTACATTGTGTTTAAATGAGGAAATTGTTCAGCCGGTTCCTCATACACAAATTGCATTTGAGCGTTGTTGCTTGGTGAAAAGTTGTTGTGATGCCTCGTGTAAGAAGGAGAAATGCGTACCAGCACGTTTCTGACTTTGATAAAGGTCGAATTGTAGAGTACCGGGATTGCGGTTTATCTTATCGCAGTATTGCTGCTAGCGTCGGTCAAGGTCCAATGACTGTCAGCAGAATATGGAATCGAAGGGTTCAGGACGGTAATACGGAACGCCATGCGGGATCTCAACGGCAACCTATCACTAGCAGCCGAGAAGACAGGCATATTATCCGCATGGCCGTAATGGATCGTGCAACCACGTCACGAGCCGAGAGTCAAGAAACGGGGTCGTTTGGAAGACAAGTGCGTGCACGAACAGTTCGATGACGTTTACAGCAGCATGGACTCTCAGCTCAGAGACCATGGCTGCGGCTTCCCTTGACCTGCGTTATATACAAGAGCGCCTTCAATGGTGTGATCAACGACGAACCTGGGCGCACGAATGGCGAGACGTCATCTTTTCAGATGAATCCAGGTTCTGTGTACAGCATCATGATGATCGCATCCGTGTTTGGCGGCATCGTGGTGAACGCACACTGGCAGCGTGCATTCATCATCGTCATACTAGCCCATCACCTGGCGTGATGGTATGGAGTGCCATTAGATACACGTCTCGGTCACCTCTTGTTCGCATTGATGGTGCTTTGAACAGTGCACGTTACATATCTGGTGTGTTACGACCCATTGCTCTACCCTTTATTCGAGACCTACGAAATCCTACGTTTCAGCAGGATAATGCCCGACCACATGTTGCCGGTATTGTACGGACCTTCCTTGATACGGAACATGTTCGGCTGTTGCCCTGGCCAGCACGTTCTCCAGATCTTTCACCAATAGTAAACGTCTGGTCAATGGTTGCCGAGCGACTGGTTCGTCACCAAACGCCAGTCACTACGGTTGATGAACTGTGGCACCGTGTTGAAGCTGCAAAGGCATCTGTACCTGTACATGCAATCCAATCTCTGTTTGACTCAATGCCAGGCGTATAACTGCTGTTATTACTGCCAGAGGTGGTTGTTCTGGGTACTGATTTCTCAGGATCTATATCCAGCCAAATTTTTTGAAAATTTAATCACTTGTTATTTCTAGTATAATATATTTGTCCAATAAATATCATTTTGTTATCTGCATTTCTTCCTGGTGTAACCATTTTAATGGCCAGTAGTGTAATTATACTCCATTAAACTAATTCTACTGATAGATTACTAGAAATGCGTAGGAGTGTCTATTAAATGTTGAATGCATTTTGGGGTTGAATAATTTTTAAAATATGAGGATAAATTTCAAATGATAATATCAAGGGTTAGATAAACTCAAAAATTTATATTACTGCTGTCAATAGAATTCCATATGCACGCTGTTTGTAATATGTGAAATAACAAAACTATTTTGCGCCAGGTAAGAAATCCACCGATTTCTTACCTGGCGCAAAATAGTTTTGTTATGCTATTGAGGAGGAAATTGTGGGATTTTAAATCATCATTCGATATTTTATTCCAGTAAACAATGTCTTTTACGAGTTCTTTAAAAATATTCAGTGATGTTATATCAAATGATCTTGGTGGTAAATTAATTAGTTCACACTTTGCCTAATCTATCTTTAAGACGATCATTCAACGAATAATGATATCACAATTAATGATTCTAGTGCGCGATTCTCTTAATTATATATATATATATATATATATATATATATATATATATATATATATATATATATATATATATATATATATATATATAATATATATATATATATAATATATATATAATATATATATATACAGGGGAAAATTTGCTATAAATGAAAATATATCAGTTATTCTTGTATAAATGAAATAATTTTGTGCGTATTTTCATTATTTAATGACTTACTGAACATCAAGATATATCCTTCATTTTATAGACATTTAATTAAAAGACAACTTTAAAAGTTTTATGACACATTGATTTAAAAAAAAAAAAAGAGAAGACATAAGAAAATGCTAAATAAAACCAAAATTTTTGCACTGTAATAATCAAAAATATATTATCTGACTCATGTCACAAATTAAATGGCATTGAATGAATGAAATTTTACTGACATAATCAGTAAATTTTTTTACTTCATTTTCTCATTTTGAAATCCTTAATTTTTGAAAGTTAAAATTATTTTCATAAAATCTTGAGCTTTCCTTTTTATTGAACAATTTTTATTCTAAAATTCAAATAATCTCTTGCAGAAGTCAAATTATAACTATTAATGCAGTTAATTTCTCATTTAATTTTCATTAATAGTCATGGTTAATAGTAAATTGTTATTTTAGTAGGATTTATCAATTATTTATATCTTCCATTGGTTTACATTAACTTATCAAAAAGCATTTTTGATTTAGTTGAAATTTATATTATTCCTCTTATTTCCTTAGGAGCTTTATAAAGTTTAAACTTAATATTTTTTCGAGTATATAATGACTATGCAGCTTTTAAAAGAAATTTGAAAAATTAAGCTAATCATTTTACTATAAGTATCAACAGTTTTGATATCAAATTGATTAGTTTCTAGTGTTATCAGAATACACATTCTTAAAAATATACATATTCTTATACTATATCTGAGAGATAAATATCACACTATGAAAATTTATATAATTAATAAATAAGTTTCAGGTGCTTTTTTATTTCATGTGTTGATTTCCATTTATGAAACATAAGTTTTTGTTATTGTATCTGATAAAATTTTTATTATTCAAAAATTTTATATTAAATTTATATAAGTAATAAATGTTTTAAATTAATTCATTTATGAATGCGTTATTAATAATTAAAAAACACTGAGTACAATAAGAAAATACACAGATATTATTTGATTTTTAAAAATTTTTCTACTAAGACCATTTTATATTTTTGATAAACCTTTGTTAATGAATTGTCAAACTATAACTAGCAAATTTTTGTCTTAAGTTAATGTTTTCTTAAACCACTGACAATAATGATATCAAAACAATTTAAACATGAAAAAGATTATAAATACTTTTATTTATTTAAAGTCAAAATATCAATGCTGTAGCAATGATTTCATAAATCTTATAAAGTGAATTTATAAGTTTGTTTATCGGTAGAAATTCATTTCTTTACCTAGATTAATTATTAATATATGTTTAGTTTTAAATAATTAATTTAGCAAAAAAAAAATCAATTGTTTTCATGAAACTCAAAAAATTTAAACTGGACATATTTATGTTACAGCTAGATATTCCTTCTTCTTTTTAACCAATATTTTTAGATGAACGTCACAATTTATTTGGAATTACTCTTAAGGCCTAAGAAATATTGATAATTTTAAATTAATAAAAGTAAAACATACATAAAAAATCACTCATATGTCTGCTAAATGAACGAAATGTCGTATTTAAATCAAAGAAATAAAAAAGATAATAACGTCATAGAATATTCATTGCTGTATAATTTCGATTATGAGCAGCTATTTTTTAGAAAACATCCTATCATGCATTAACAGTTTTTTAAAAATTCTCCTTTGAAAGTTCATTTTTGGCAGTGCATGCAAGGCAGCCATTTCCTGTTAACTCGGTCATGGTTCATTTGACAGGACTTACTGTATTTTGACCGTCGAGAGAGAAAAAAGTTAATCCGTGGCGTGTCGGTGTGGCCCTTCGCTTGATGTAGTCTGCAGTGCACAATGACTACCAGCTCCTTTCTTTTTTACTCCAAAAAGTTTACTGTGTCAGAAAAAGCAAGAGAACGCGGCTTCAGAACTATTTTGATTGACAGTTGATCAAAATCGGTTCGAACAATGAATTCCTGGAACAAAACAGCCGGGCACCCTCTGCTTCTTGTGTGCCTACAAATTATTCCAAGGAAAGTTTCGCATAAAAAAGAAACGATAAAAAAAAAAAAAAAAAAAAAAAAAGACCAAGATGGTTAAGCGAGATAAAGAAGAGGATACTGCGTTAGCTTAGTAAGCTGGAAAAACATGGCTGATGTTTGTCGGAGAGTGTATACATAGAATAATTTAAAATTCTGTTCGGATCAGATGCGGCTTAGAGTTCTTTTGGGCGAAGAGGGGCATAAAGGGGTTAGTTCTGTGAGAATTAACTCTTCCAAAGATGTGAATAGTAGCTTCCAACATACGATGATGGTGGGATCGACGACAGAAAGAAAAAAATAAACGAGGAAATTTTATGGTAATTCAAGGTCATGAGATTGGACATGGCACTAACATTTCAGTATAGTGTTCCTGAACTTTGTACTTCAACAGATTAAAAAGTTACAACATTTATGTTTCCATGTAAGAAACGCTCGAATATTTTCTATCGTACAAATTTAATTTATTTGCTTTATCTATTTAATGAAATGATATGAATTTCACTTCTGTCTTTCTTTAAGATATATTCTAAATATAATCAAAAATTCGTATACCCCATTAAAAAACATAAATTAAGTAAAACAAGAAAAGGAAAATTTTCTGCAACTTACTTTTAGATAAAAAAATTTTCTTCAACATTTATCTTGAAAAATGCTGAACAGAAATAAATTTAATTTATATTTATGATTTATATATAGCTATATTCATTTAAAAATTGTCGCGCATTTTATAAATTATCTTAATTATTCCAATGTTTTTAACCTTATTAAGATTAATATTTTTTCAAATAAGTTTGCGATTTCCGGGATTTTTTTATATGAATTAAATATTCAATCCAAATTAGATTTTATGGAATTAAAACATTTTTATTAAATTACCTATAGTCATCCTTATGAATTTTAGCATTGTATTAACAAATCTATGAAAATAATTTACCCAGGGCATTTTTTACAGTTTTTTATGTTTATTATTTTGGAAAATTTAATGAAAGATAACAGATATCAGTAAACTTAAAATGAATAAATGCATTCATGTAGGATAAACAAAAAAAACCGATTATAAATATTTAAGGTTTCTATGTGGTATCTTAGGTAGATAGAAGTACTTCGAATTGAAAGTTATTCAAAATTCATACTTCGAAGAAAATTACGATAATTTTCTCTTATATGTTTTTATCATAAAATAATTATAATAACTCAAAATATTCAGAAATTTGAAAACAAATTTCATGTCCTATATGTGAAACACTTTTTAGCAAACGTATTTTTTTGAAATATAGATTTTTACGAATGTCAAAATTGATGAACTTTAAATATTTAAATCTTATTTTTATTTAATTATAAATATATTTTTTAATAGTAAACAATATAGTGTCCAGTTATGGTTATCATTATGCTTCACAAAATTAAAATGTTTTTTGGGAATTACATGCATAAAGTTTCGAGAATAACGACATAAAATTAAGTATAAAATGCAAAAGACTAAAATTTTTTGCAAAACCAGATTGATAAATGTTTAAAATGAAATTTATTCCGAATTTTTTTCCCCTCATTGACTGTTTTTGTAAACTAATTTAATCGGAAAATACGATTTAAAGTCGATTTCCTACCATTACAAACATTTATGTCGTGGTGGAAATCGAATCCAAGAACTATTTCACTGAAGACTAGGGCGTCAACTGTTCAACATACAACGATCCGTTCAGGTTTCTAAGCATTTTAGTTGCGTCAACAAGTTATGGCGATCAATGCAAACGAAAAACATTCTAACATTTATTCTTTAGAAAACATAATTTAAATGCGTCATATTATTATAACTAGTATTGTGGATCGTTTTAAAAAACTATATAAGCTATAGCCGATAATAATCTGAATTATAATTTTTAAGGGTAAAGATCATCTATATACAACTTATAAAAGTAACTTATTTTATTTTAAATATGATCTCATGTGATACTATAAAAAATGAGTCCATTAAATAATTGAATCACACTTGAGCGAGAAAAGGGGTGAGTTATATAATTAAAATCTGACTACTCCAATGCATTCAGAAAAATGTAAAAATTCTTGACCAACGACAATTCAGTTTGTCTAATAGGAAATTATGCTTGACAATTTGGGCTTTTGGAAAATCGAAACCGACGAAGAAACTTTCTGCCTTAAAATCAGCCATGATTTTCTATACCTGATTATAAAAATATGGCGATGTTGTTGAATTGAAATGTAAAAAAATGTTTTGTTATCTAACCTAACTTTTATTTATTTAAAATTGTTTCATGGCTATTTTAAAATTGATTTAATTTAATTTCGTTTTCTAGCAATGTGAGTGGTGCTCGAAGATACTAGTGCATTTGATAATTTTTAAAACGTGTTTTAAACATCAATAATGAAATCTAAGTAAAACATTTTTACAATGAATCATTTGTTGCACAAATTCTAAATTTACTTGTTTCACTTTATCCTATGCCATTTACCTCGACTGTTTTTTCTAAAGTCTTAGCTGAATGACTTACAGAATCTGACCCAGATGAACGCAGACACAAGAAAATCGAAGTCCAGTATAAAGTTCTCATATCTAAAAATTCATCACTACTTTCTAATATCCCCGAGTAAAAGTAAAGATAACAGTCCTTGACCTCTGAGCGAAAAATCTACTTTTTTCTAACTTCACACTATTTTCTAGGTTAAAACCTTTTCCTCTTTTTTAAATGCGTTGTTTTCTGAGCGGATGTGTTGAACAAAAATGAAGCGCAGCAAGAAGAGATGTATTTTCAATATTGGTTCAGAAGCATCGGATTTCAAACTGCATCAAAGCACTGCCCCGGAAGAGAAGATTTTCTTTCTCGTACTTTACATGTGTGTGTGTGCTTCTAAACCCCAACCCTCCCCTTCAAAAAATAAGAGTTTTTTATTTTTATTTTATTCCATCCAAAGTTCTAGAGATTTTTTTATGCCCTGCACCATTATTCTGTTTACTTAGCGAGAACGTTTAAGCATGCGCAATGGTGAATTCGAGAATCGTGTGACAGATGTAAGTAAGGGTAGGGAATAGGGAGAGAAGTTCCTTTACCCAGAGCACATGATTGCCCATTTTATTTTTGGACAGGTACTTAGGATAAAATGCGAGAGATGTCATCATTGAGAATCTCTGAGGAATAGTTTCCATTCAGATGTATGCGTTAATTTTTAATAGAGGAAAAAATTTTCCTTCTCTATAAATCAATTATTAATAACTCATTATAATGAATCATATTATTGAATCATATAATATTTAAACATTAGGATTGAATTGTAAAATCATACTGTTTGATTAAAGCAATTTGAATAAATGAAATTTTTAAATTATAGTTTTAATGGAAGAGAAAAACAATTGAAATTGACTAGGTAAAATTATTCACATATATTATACCCATTCAGGGTTTAGCTGATTATTTGAATAAAAATTAAAAATTTGAAAATATGAGGTATCCTTGCTTTTCATGAAATAAACTTTCATGTTACCAAATATAAATGTAAAAAATTACTGATAATTTTAATTAAAGTAGTTATATTAAATTCTGTAACAATGATATTAATCTAAATTTTAAAAAATATTGCGTTTATAAATTAAATAAAAACAAAAATTTGAAAAAATATATATGAATATTAAAAATATATGCAGGGTAGTGCATTTTATTTTATACTGTTGTAAATAAAACAATTGTTGTATCTAATACCAAATTACATATAGTATACAGGCAACTAACTATATATTGTTAAAAATCATACTACAATAAGCAAGTTTTACTGTTTCAACATGTTAGCGGATAAATAAATGAAGAATAAAAATCGTATTTTGCAAACGAATGATACGAATATTTAAATAATTTCACCTTTTTAAAATGCTATTTATTGCTATTATTTTAAATCTTAAAAAAAGCTTGATGGATTTAATCAGCAATAATGTTTATAAATTTATCCACATAAAATTTTCATATTATATGTTTCTTCTTAAGTCAATGCAATTAAAAATTACTCTATATAAGTATATTAAAATAATTAAACTTTCAAAACTTATTGATTTACATGAGCTAACATTTTTTGCAAAATAAATTTCTTTCAAGTTGTAAAATTTACCTTCACGTAATTGCAAGAAACTATGTATGATATATTACTTCGATTATACAAATTTGACGGGTTTCAATTTCACAACGATAATTGTGAATAATAGGATGATCTTTTATATTTAATAATCACTACACTCGAAATCATAAATTAATATTACTCTTGAAATTACTTTTGAAATGGTGAGTTTATTTCATTACAATGAACTAATTGGTATTGTTTACTTCTTTTACATATTATGCAAGTTCAAAATTTACGTTAAGAAATATAATTTTTAAATCATTAGGTTTTTAAATCAATAGTTTAAATAACACGATGATTTAGATAATTAGAAAGAATTACATATTTTTCATTATGCGATAGTCTCTAACCAGTAAGAAACTATTTGAAAAATGAATAACTTTCTGAAAATTTTACGATCAGTTGATTTACTGATGATCGTTGATGAGAAAATCTTTTTCAAAAACAGAAAAAACCCATCTGTGATTGAAGACCTAATATTTTAATCTCATTTTATTCATCATCCGAATATTTATTCGGAGTTGCATCAAGAATGGGTACATGGAATGAAATGAAACATATTAAGATGTTGTTGTCCTTAGAACTTAAAATATATGCTAGCCCTCTGTTCAAAATTTTGATATCAACGTTTTAATAATTTACTTAAACCCTAAATACTGCTAATTTGAACTTTTGTAAAGCTGTTTATATCCCGATATGTTTAGTTAAGCGATTTAACTTCATTTCAGAACTTTACTCTATTGAATAACGGAGGTTAGTTCCCCCTTTTAAATCTGTCATTTATGTTACTGGGGCAGAGAAAAATATGTATGGGATTTGAATCTCGACTTTTTTTCTTCATTCCTAAAGATTAACTTTTAATTTTTTAAGTAAAATGTAAAATAAGGATATTTATTATATTTTCGAATATATTTTTTCATACATATTATATTTTATTTATTCATATCAAATATAATTTAAAACAATTTATATTTTATAGTGAGAATCACAAAACCTGTAAAGATCTCCTATACTCTGTATGTATGTATATATATATATTGACATGTAGCTAAATGTATAGGTTGCGGTTGAGAGAGTGCATAATGTGATACTTTTTTATTGAAAATATTTATATCGGAAATGATTCATATTAAGCAATTATAATTTAAGAACATATTCCTTCTGTTTTCACTTTCATTAGCTAAAGGATTTGTTTTTAAAAATATTTCTGAGTCTCATTACTATCAGTGCTTGTTGAACATAACAAATGTGTTGATTACCATAACTTGTCTGATGAGCCTCGAGGCTTCTGCATCTTTAAAGTTCCATTCTGCTACATAAATTTAAAATATTTGATTGGGTCCTGGTGTTTCTCTTGCATTTTCCTCATAGGTGTTATATTAATCATTAATATCATGAAAAATCACACATGACTTTCTACATTGAAAAATTCACTAAAGCCAGCAGAAAAAAAAAACTTTGCTTTTAATACATAATTTTATTCCTTACTATAGCATTTAAAACAACAACATTTGTGCTTAGAACAAAGAAATGAAATTGGGGAACATATGACATCTTTTTTTTTTTTTTTTGATAAATGAAATTTTTCTAGAATATAATTTTATTAACTCCTCTATAAAGCTTTACAAAATTTCATGATAAAACGCATGACTTAACTTCATACATAAACGTTTTCAAAGAAAATTACAATTCATTGAAGAAGGATTTTCCATCTGAAACAAAAGCAATTCTTTGTATGTATCATGTATAATATGGAAATAATCTATTACGAGTCACTTAAATCCGGTATATTTTACTATCATTTTGTATAATTAAAATTCTCTTAAACTCGAAACCTCAATAAGCAAATTTTATTATAACAGATGTATAACGAACGATGTATTTTCAAATTTCTATGGATACATAGATTTTTTTCCTTATGACAGTCGATTTTGCGAACTCGTAGAGAATAATAGTAAGGCAGTTCTAGAAATCGAAAGTTCATAAAATAGAAAATACAGCATTTAATTTTAAAGATATTTTTTACTAATATGATTTCTCTTAATAAATAATCTTTTAAAAATAATTATATAAGGAATATATGAAAATAAAATTCATATTTAAAAATATCTCTTCGTGCAATCTTTTGAAGAAAATTTAGGGAATTCAATCAATTATTTTTCTATTTTAAAACCACATTTAAAATATATTTTTATTTTTTTCGATGTCTGAAAATGATTTTGCTGTTGTTTTCCTAAATATTTGCTTCAAACTTATTAGCCATTTATCTGCTGGTTTTGGAAAATGTTCTCTTATCTCTACATCACTTTTTTCTTGATTGAGATATGTGAAAGTTCTTTTATTCTTATTCATTATACTCCCAATCTTGTAGCCATCCAACATTTCCTACAGACGAATTATACCTGAGTCTATACTTAAAATCTCCTGAAATGAAGTTTCAAGCAGCAGTGAGAGAGTTTCTTTATCTTAATTCATTGATGAATAGCTAATTTTCAATCAAAACGACAAGTAAATATGCGTGTGGTTTTTTTCAGTTATAGTAATTTCTTTAATAAAGCCTACAAGTCAAAATAACCTAGATATAGTTTTTTCTACTGCATTATTTCAAGCATAAATTGACCTGTGCATTACGTTTGATCATTCTCTGATGCATGGGCAGTAAGCCGAGACTTAGATTAAACGAAATATTCCACTTGAATAACTACTAAAAATCTAGGATATCAACATCCAGAGTAATAATTTATAATTGAAACAGTGCAATTAGTAATCCATATTTCGAAAAGCGACTCTAGAATAAAAAAAGATCTGTAGTTCTTCAGCGATAAATTAAAAAAATCATTGTGCAAAAAATAAACATGCTAGAAAAAGGTGCGTAAAAAAGAACTCGCAAAAATGTGATTTTTCAAAATTTTATTTCGTAAACAGGGATTGAAATTATCATGTGTCTAAGCAACTATGTTAGAAAATAGCTATTATAGTTCGTAATATCATGACTGTTCGCAAATTAAAGGTTCATAAAAAACGAGCGTCTACTGTATTTTTTCACTCTTATTTAAATAATCATTTTATTTATTATTTTGCGATAATAATTTGTTCCACATATATCTTTTATAAACTTTAATTATTATTAATTTAAATGTATAAAATAAAATGAATTTCCATTTTACAAATTTTATATGATGCTGTCACCATAACAATTTAAAAAAAAAAAAAAAACATTTAAAATAAAAGCAGAATTTCTCAGTTATCTTTTATATAAGACAAATTTATTTGAATATGTCATTTCTGTAACCGAATCAGATAAATCTTGACACAAATTGCCATTTTTGATGCGGTAATTTCTGGGAAAATATTTAACATTTTAATGGCAACATAATGAATTTCAGCTATCCTAACAATGTGATAAAAAAGTCAATAACCCTTCCGACCAGGTTTACTTGAATTATATATATTCTGTTACTGGAATGTGAATGTATAATAGTGCAATGGAATGAAGATAGCCTCACGTGTTGGAAGGAAGATAGATAAGCTTTACATTTCAAATATGAGATAAAAAAAGAGTGAAAGCAACATCAGTCATAATCCAACAGAAGCTTCATACGAACGAAGTCATTCAAGTTCTTATCCATTTTTATTTAAGGATTTTTTAGGAGTATATTTAACAGTGTGTGTGCTGTGTTAAATTACAGAAAGTATTGCATTTTATGTAAGAATTCAGGGTATATATATATATATAATATACCGTGTTATTAACCTAATTAAATTAAATTATTTTACAAAATTTACATTTAGTGGAGATGAGTGAATATTCAAATATTTAAAATTAACAATGAAAAATAGAAAATAATGAAATTGTGTCATTAATTTGTTACAATAAAATTTCTTCTATATTAATGTAAATGTAAATAAATGCATGTAATAATTTAAGAAATTTTCCATAAATTTAATAAATTTTGAAAGAAATTTAAATTTTATAAAGGTAATTTTTTCACGAAAATTCAGTTCCTCAATAGTATCCTTAGAAGAAATCGCTTTTGAGAAAATTTAAAAACTTCTTATAGCAATAATATTTTACAAAATTATATATTCAGTATTTTCAGATTATTTAATTACTTGAAAAATGCTTGAAATTGTTCTATTAGCCTTCCTAATTTGTCCTTTAAGTGTACCTGAATGATTGTTCTATATATAATGGTGTTAATAATTTAATGAGATGACCATTAATGTCATGATCATAGTTTATGATTCAAATATTTTAAGAATATGATTTCATCACGTAAAAAATAATTCTTCTAAGTTATGATAAAAAATAAAATTTTTGTACCTTAATTAATTATTTTTTTTATATGCATTTCATTACAAATGCAAAAAACATTTTGCAAAATAAATTTTAAGGAAGTTAGTGAATTTGCTTTAAAAAATTATAAAATTATTTTCATGCCTATTTCACTATCTTACTTACTTTCACTCTATTAGTGTCAAGGGATTCTGATCAATTTGATAAGCCTTTTCTATATATATATATATATATATATATATATATATATATATATATATATATAACTAAACTGCTTGATTTAGAAATATTTTAAACTAAGAGAATGTAGAACTTTACATTCATACACTTTATGAAAGATATTAAGAATATAAATTTTTTATATAAACATAATTTAGGAAAATAACGAAATCAAAAAAGAACGTTTCATCTATAAGTATCTCTTGCTTTTATCAACTATAATATTATATTGTATATTTTTATATTATATTGTATTTCTTGTTCATAATTACGAACGCTTAAAAATATCCCTTGCCATCACTGTTTTTAAAATGTCATTTTTCTTAATATAATCTTTTCATTTTATTGAAAATCACTGATAACAGAGTTTAGGTAAAATATGAATTGTATAAAACTACAAATTGAAAGCCATGAAAATAAAAATATTAAACAACATATCAATGTACAGCAATCAATGCATAATTTTCGAAAACGATTGTTAAGCTTGACGTGTTTTGCAGATAATCAGCGAAAAATCTAAGAAGACTTGGGAGTAGTTATCTTAGTTGTGTCGAAGAAATAGAAATGCTTTTCTTGGGAAGATGGTTTTCTGACATTGATGTGACAAATGTTCGATATAAAGAAAATATTTGTTGGGATAAGAAAAGTGAATTCCAGATCGAATTTCATATCAAATTACAGTATTAAAACAACAATGATTCTGGGCCTCAAAAAATACGAAGAAAGCAAGATACTCATTTCCATTAACCGAAAGTCAGCGAAATAGACTTTTAGCGAGAATTAACATGAAAAAGTATCCTTATCTGTAGTATAATTATAGATTTTTGAGAAAAATACCGTGACATTGTGATAAACGTTTTACAAGGTTATGTACAGCTTTAACAGCGTCCACTTGCAACAGTATCTTCTGTTTTTCTTTTCCATGAATAACTACTGCTGCCATCATGGGTCTGTAGAAATATCTTATAATAACAGATAAATATAGTTTGTGTGCCTATAAATAAGCCTAAATACCGTATCGCCATTTTAATATATATTCTAGTATTATTTAAAGGCTGTTTGAAAAAATATCAGAATTCAAAAATATCTTAAAAATGGACGGGTTTAAATCATTTAAGCTATCTCCGACACTTTAATGAAATGAATCCGCAAAACCTGTCAAATTGTTTACCATAATGATGATGACATATTGATAAGATAGATATTAATTGATAGCTATTTTGGTTTTTAAAAAAATACTTTTCACAGCTATTTACTATAACTGTATTAAATAGCTATATTGTTCTGTTATATTATGATATGTTTTCTTTTTTATATGTCAAAGTTATTTTAAAAAGTTTGTGTAATGTACTTGACCAGTTTAATTTTCTTAAAAACTTTCTACAAATATTGTCAAAGTTATGTTTTGTTTTTAGCATTTTAAAAAAGTTCTTTAATAAAACAACTAAGTGAAAAATAGATCATAATGCAATAAATATTTTAAAATATATTTTGTGTGCCTTAAAGCTATAAAATAGTTGCCATGTAAATATATTTTGTTTCAATTCAATACAAGAATTTCCCTTTAATTTAAATTCTCAATACACAAAATATTTGACAGAATATTAAATATTTATTTTAAAATGATGAGAATCTAAATAAAGCAGTCTGTAAACATAGCATTTATATAATGAATGCTGTGAACAAATCAAAATACCGTTATAAGAATCTGCTTAGAAACATTAAAAATCGCTCTATACACCACAATAACAGCCGGGATGCACGAACAATCGACTACAATTACGAATGGAACTGCCCATGTTCATAGTGGCAGAAGAGTCATTTATACGATCGCTCTCCATGATGGATTTTCGGAGTATTGTTAGGACAAATCATCGCCACGCTTTGTGTACGTGATCGCCATAGAAAAAATCATTCGCCAAACAATTCTCGTTCGCCAGCACCTCCACCCACGCCTTGTCAGCTTGTCCACGAGCATCCGATCGGACAAGCAACGGGACATAAAACACCGGCAATTTGCACGCACCAACTAGCACATGATGGGAGGTGACACAAAAGAACAACTTTGTGCCACGCGACTGAAAATTCCCGCCGAAACGGATGCAGACGACACGCGCTCGAAATCGAACACAAAAAGAGAATTCCAATTCTTTTTTTCTCCTGCATCGTTTGAGATTCCGTTATCTGGTCTTTTTTTTATTATGAATATGAAAGAGTGTCAATTTTATTTTTTGTGGAAACGGAAAGCCAACTAGGGTGTGGCTCTTAAATGACTGGGCTTATATTATTCGCTTTGATTTTCATGTCCTGCTAATGAGTCACACTTGACAAGAGTTTTCTAGGAACCAAAAAGGATACCACCTTCAGTGGGGGATTAAACTGAAAAAGTTGCCATGGAATTAACTAAGATATTAATCACTCAGTATAATAGCATATTTATGTAGTGATTGCAAACACGCGAAGATAGTATGAACGATAGTTTTGTAAAAAAATTTAATTATTAAGAATAACAATAGCTTGCAAAATAGGAGTTTATAGTATAATAATATTTACAATCATATTAATTAATAGATTCATTAACAAAACAAAGTTAATAAAAGGGTAATAAGCCTTTTTATTAAATATGAAATAATTATTGAAATTATTAATAAATTTATTAAAAGAATATTTAATCGCTTAAAAATTTATTGACTGTTACTACGGGTATATTCACCGAATCACATGTTTAATATTGCTGATGTGTTTGCATCATCCTTTTTTACTGAATGATAAAAAATAAAAATAATTTATTGATAATTGATTCAGAATGGAACAAAAGAAAAAATGCCTTTGCCGAAAAACTGTTATTGAATTTTCTTTTTTCAATATTTTAAATATTTGCTATTACTGTTTTTTATTTTAAAATTAACATGCTGAATAAATATTAGCATTATTTAAAAAAATTGTGTTGAATATATATTAAAAAATCGTAGTTTTATATTTCTGAAAGAATCATTTAAAATCAAGTAAAAATTATCCAAAACATTGGAAATGTATTAACATAAAATACGAAAATTTCTATTAATTTTCATTCTATATATTATATTATGTATATATATATATATATATATACACACACACTGATGATATAAAATGTTATTTATACCTGTATTTTTAAGTACCAGTTTTTGAAAAAGTAATAACAGTTATACATGTAAAAGTTACAAGGAGAGTTGAAATATTCAGTAACCGATGCAATATAGATTACTAAACATTCTTCTATAGTAAATCTAACTATTACAATAGTGGTTTATTTTGTTGTCATTTAGAATGTATATGTGTGTGTGTGTGTGTTTGTGGGTGTGTGTCTGTTTGTGTGTGTGTGTGTTTGTGGGTGTGTGTCTGTTTGTGTGTGTGTGTGTTTGTGGGTGTGTGTCTGTTTGTGTGTGTGTGTGTTTGTGGGTGTGTGTCTGTTTGTGTGTGTGTGTGTTTGTGGGTGTGTGTGTGTTTGTGTGTGTGTGTGTTTGTGTGTGTGTGTGTTTGTGGGTGTGTGTGTGTTTGTGTGTGTGTGTTTGTGGGTGTGTGTCTATTTGTGTGTGTGTGTCTTTGTGGGTGTGTGTCTGTTTGTGTGTGTGTGTGTTTGTGGGTGTGTGTCTGTTTGTGTGTGTGTTTGTGGGTGTGTGTCTGTTTGTGTGTGTGTTTGTGGGTGTGTGTCTGTTTGTGTGTGTGTTTGTGGGTGTGTGTCTGTTTGTGTGTGTGTGTGTTTGTGGGTGTGTGTCTGTTTGTGTGTGTGTGTCTGTTTGTGTGTGTGTGTCTGTTTGTGTGTGTGTGTGTTTGTGGGTGTGTGTCTGTTTGTGTGTGTGTGTTTGTGGGTGTGTGTCTGTTTGTGTGTGTCTGTTTGTGGGTGTGTGTCTGTGTGTGTGTTTGTGGGTGTGTGTCTGTTTGTGTGTGTGTGTGTTTGTGGGTGTGTGTCTGTTTGTGTGTGTGTGTGTTTGTGGGTGTGTGTCTGTTTGTGTGTGTGTGTGTGTTTGTGGGTGTGTGTCTGTTTGTGTGTGTGTGTCTGTGTGTGTGTGTGTGTGTGTGTTTGTGGGTGTATGTCTGTTTGTGTGTGTGTGTTTGTGGGTGTGTGTCTGTTTGTGTGTGTCTGTTTGTGGGTGTGTGTCTGTTTGTGTGTGTTTGTGTTTGTGGGTGTGTGTCTGTTTGTGTGTGTGTGTTTGTGGGTGTGTGTGTAAGTCAACCAATTGTGTACTTCGCTATTTAGAAGCCATGTGATACCAATGATCTCAGTTTTATACTATGTTTGTAATAATAGCTTCTCATGAAAAATTTTCTTTAAAAAATATTTAAAACTTTTATTTGATAGTTAGGAATAGATGACGAGTTTTCAATAACAGGTTTGTTGGTGGCAGATAAAAATTTGTTTTTAGGCTTAATAAATATCTATTTTTAAAATTTGTATGAACATTTAAATAAGCTAATTACTATTTATTGATAGAAAAAATATATAATACTAAGATTTATAAGCAAAATGTTAACCGTATATGAAAAACCACTCGATATGAAACATTCATTTATACATTTTAAACACAAGACCATTTAAAATGTATGCCAGTTAAATAAATAAATTAATTTTATATTTATGAATATAATATCTTAAGTAGAAATTGCAACTATCTAAAAATTTGCAACCAAGATTATAGAAAAGACAATTATTTGAAAACAATAGAAATATGCATTAATCTAGACAAAATATGTAAACATACAAATAAAATTTATGAGAAAGAATGTTACAACCGAAGAAGAATATTCTTTTACAGGTGCCAAAAATCTTTATCTTTCTGATTAAAGTAAATTTGAGAAATATTAACTGTGAAATAAAGTATTCATGCAAACAGTAGAAAAAACTTAATAAAACGTATGAACACTTTTTTTTTAAATTTCCTATTATTTTACAACACATAGACATGTATTTAGCAAGCCAAAATTAAAATAGTCGCATTTATAAACCTAGTAAGGAGCATTAAAGATTATCTTGTAATGCTCCTAATTTCAGAAGCATTACAAGACAATATTGATAGAGTGATGGAGATAACCACTTAAATATTTACCACATACCTTTATTTAGACGGATATAAAGTCTGTAAAATTTCTGTAGAAGAACTGGTTAAATAATTAAATCGCTGTTTCAAGTTCGCTAACTCGCTATTTCAGTTCACAAGATTATAGCTTCAACTCCCACCATATATGTAGATGGTTTCAATATAATTGGAATCAAATAATATAGAAACAAAATTAGTATAATTTAAAAACAAAATATAAGCAGGTCAGATATGACATTTTTATCAAAAGGTGATCATAGAGCAATAAACCAAGGGATACATTTAACTTACTGGAAATAACTATTTTTTGCTTAAATTGTATGTCAATTACTCAAGAATTGGCTCTCAATTCATCAATCAAAATAAAATGTCTTCATTAGAGATCGTTGAAATAGTATAGTTCACTAAGGAGTGTGAATAATTATCAAAATAATACAACATTTTCTCTAATGTAATGGACGTTTAATGGTCTGGACGTCTCAAATAGATTTCTGTAATGGTATGGACAAGAATGATTTAAAAATTTGCAATTTTAGAAGCATTAAATAATAGTAATGATATGTTGCCGCAGCCTCGATGGGTCTTAATTAGCTATAGAACTTTAGACAGTAGATAGCTGCATCGATCTGAGCTAAGTCATAAAACGTTTTTATCAAATGTTAGATAAAAAAAAAATATGATATTTATTAATATGCTCAATTTTCAACCATGGTGTGATCGTCACACAAGCAACTGTAGCAATGGCATAGGTTTTCTAAAATTAGTTGTTCTAAATTATAAAACGCCTTAGACATTTTTATTCCAGTTATTAATAATACATAATGCCTTTAAAAATTGCATAACCATACCTTATAATTGAGCTCTGAGAACATAGGTAACCGTAATCAAATTAGGTAACGAAAATCGAGCCAATAACCATTATACATAGACACGATTAGTCAATCTTTCAGATCATTTCTAATCTTGCTCGTTGGTGATATATGCAACAGAGGAATATCAATTTCCAAATCAATGTTTTCCCCTTAGAATATTATTGTTAAGTGTTTTTAAAAATACTTTTCTGCAAATCCGATATTTCTATTTATGGTAAACTTTTGGCTTTAAGTGCACCATCCATTTAAAAACGAATACATTCTGTTAATATCCCTTTAAGTGTATTAACATTTCTTTTTATGCCATTTAAAGTTCTAATCATCGCAAGCGTCCCTTGACGAGAGTCAAAAGTCTCACATAGTGTTTTTGGACATTTTATAGATGATTTTATTAACTGAAAAATTATAAGAAAATTGAATTTTTTGACACTTTAAGCATTTAAAAATATATTATTAGGTTCTACTCAAGCAATCATTAAGGTTACTTTATAAGGCAGAAGGTATTTGGAATTGGTGTGTTTCAAAAAAATGGTCAGATTAGTTAAATCTTTCAAAATGTATATATATCTTATCTTGAAAGAAATTAAAAATTCCAATAATTTATAAATAAAACCAATTATTTAATGGTTATGAGTTATTTATGAAAAGAAGAAGGGCCTATGAAAAGTCATGAATGAAATGAAAGAATGGTTATATATATATATATATATATATATATATATATATATATATATATATATATATATATATATATATATATATATATATATATATATATATATATATATATATATATATATATATATATATATATATATATATATATATATATATATATATATATATATATATCTCTCTCTCTCTCTCTTCCTTTACAGTTGACTTTTTTTAAGCATTGAATTTCCATTCCAGTATAAAATAATTTTCCAAAGTAGAGGTTCTTTTATGTGGTAAATAGGAATTTTTCAGATTTTCTTAAGGAGAAATCAATAGAAAAATCTGAACAATAAAATCTTTTTAGTTTATTTTAAAATTTTAATTAAAATTTTAAAATAAACTAAATTAAAATTTTATACAATTTAATCTAAGTACACTAATTTTTTTTCAAAAATTTTTATAAACATTGTATTTATTTAGCAGTTACTATTTATCGAAAATATTTATGTTAACTTAATATATTTCATCTCATTGAGTGAATATTATTGAAATTCCCCGTAACGATCTCCAAATTGGTAACAAAATGATTAACAAATTGACTGTAAGTCCAACCACTAATGAGTTAAATTTTTCTATGGGGGTGTGTATCGTGTGTGGTTCAGAGTTCATTTTAAATTGCTACTCTCAGATTTAAAATTTGAATGATATTTTAAATTGAAATAGAAATTTCGAGGTAACTACATCACCGAATTTCTAAATTATTAGACATCACCACACCTTCACAGTAATAAAACACCTGCCTGTCATCGCTGCATGCATTTTCTAACTAAAGAAGGCTCAATCTTCTGCCCAAAATACAATCTCCTCTTAAAGCAGTAGCGGTTTCTTATAAAGCTAGCTCTCGTCAGCTATCGAATGGTTCAAGTTAAAGATCGGATATTGATCCAGAAAATAAGAAAGTTCTTAAAAGAAAACCAAAAAATAATAAAAAAAAATGATGGTCCGAATGCATCAAGAAAGAAGTAATCAGAGATCTTAACGCTTGAAACGTCAGTCGCTTGTCAGACTCGATTCGCATCTCTATTGCAGCTTTTAAAATCCGATAAAGCGAATGGAGGGCAAAAAATACGGTAAAGAAGGTGGGGGATTGCGTCAGTCCCCCTACCGATTCTTCCAAAGAAAAAGAGGGTAGCTATTATTTAGGATCCTTCCATTCATTTTTTTTTTTTTTTTGTTGTCCTTGGTCTAAGGGGTCCTTTATTTTTTTATAAAAATAATCTATATCAATGGTGGTGGACTCTAGACGAAAGCAGGTTTTTGCAAAGCAAATTAGGTAGGACTGTTAAGGCAGGGATGAGATATAAAAAAAAAAATTTAGGTGACCCTTGCTCCTGGCTCCACCCCACCGTTTTTGTTGCGTAACAGTGGCAATTCGTTGACCACAGGTAAAGTATTGTTAAAGGGAAAGTTGCATAAGACATCGGATGAATAGAACCGTTTAAGATGCTGCAACTAAAATGGAACTAAATGGTATCATTGTATGATTCGCTTTTTTTTATCACAAAAATAAAACAGGTGGAATGGGATAACGTTATGTTGAATTGAGTATTCTGAAAGTTTTTTACACTTAAAATGACTTCAGTATAAAATTTTGAGAAAAGAAGAATAAACATAAAAAGTTTCAAAAACAAATGTTTCTTACAAAAAGAAATTGAAGTGTTAATTACCTATAAATATATTATACATTTTTAATGCAGTGAAATGAAAAATAATTAGATCAAAATAAATATCGTCCAAAATATCATTTTCAAAACATCAGAATTAAAAAAAATCATTTTAATTTTCTAACATTTTCTAACATTAATGGTGTCTAAATATGAAATGAATTTTGGATCATATTTAAAATTTACCACAATTAAAAAAAGAACTGTACCTTAAATTCTGCTCTGTGAAGAAAATAAATAAATAACAATAAAATAACATGCATAAATAAAACATATTTCTATTTATATTCAAAAAATCCTTACACTAACTGTTCTCAGTTAATTCTAAATTATTGGAAGCATCATCTAGACAGAAATTTGCTTTACTTTTTCCTTGCTTAGAATTAAATAAAATAATTTTAAAGTTCAAATTCTCTCATGTTTCTCGAAAATTAATTTTCTGGTTAAAAATGAAATTCTCTATTTCAATCATACTTGAGTTTTACAATATTTCAAAGTTAAGTTTTTTAATCTGAAGAACAATAAAAGACATAGCATAAAATCAATATTTTTTGATAAATTCGAAAAGTAATAACACCACAGTTTGAAGTAAGAAGATATCACATGTAAATAATACTATATTTACATGTAGCTCAATTCTTATATAAAGCTTACCAAAGCTTTAAAGTTATATTTATTTATTTATTTATTTTTGTAATTACGTAAGTTACTTTATTAATATAAATTAACCCTTAGAATTAGGTACTGTATTTATATATTTAATAAGAATGTAGGTATGTAAACAAAATTTACTGAGTAAAAATACATGATACTATTTTCAAACGGGATTTACCTCGAGCACTATAAGTGTACCTTGATGCAGTTATAAAAAATACCATAGCAAGACAAAATTTCAGGAAGGCAAAATAGGTAAGAAAATGTTAAAAAACCAATAATTTTTACGAAAATGTTGTTGCTTTCCAATTTTTATTCTTCAAATTCCATAGAAATTTTTTATCATGAAATTATTGTTGAAAATTAAAATTTCGAAATTTTTATTGGATAATTGAAAAAGTTTTATTTTTGTATGAATTTTCCCTTATATAGTTATGTCAAAGAGAATATTGCAAACTGATAAATAAATCTTTTGGTGCAAAAAATTACTTGTTAAAATTTTCTTGTACATATTTAAAACAAATTTAATAATTTAAATAAATAAACTATATTTAGTATTCAATATCTTTTCATAAATCATATTAAACGCTAGAATTATTTTTAAACAAATCAAATATTTATATAAATTTCACATATTTATCTAAAATAATAAGTTTAAATTTAATAAAATTTTCAATTAAATATATTTAATAAGTTCAATATATAATTTATTATTGAAACTTAATTTGTTAAAAAGTTCTTTAAGTACTTTTTCAAATATTTTAAGTTTATGTTAATCACTCAATTGTTAAAATGATTCAAATTTTTCTTATTATAATTTTCCTGATAATATCTAAAGCATAAAAACACACTTTTCACCAAATTTCTTTTTGTCATATAATAGATTACTTCTGTTTAGATTATTCTTTTTGTTTATATAATAGATTGTCATAGACGTCACTAGTGACGGGAAAAAGTGAGAAAATGTAGAAGGTCCTTATTCGGTTTATACCAGAAAATAAACATCGTTTATTTATAAGAAATAAAAACGCAATGTTTATCTATAAAGCATTCTGTTAGATATATGAAGTTTCCTTTATCTTTTTACAGAATCGAGACTCTTGCATTCAATATTTGACACATTTGCTCACAAGTTTCAGGAATTCTCATTCTATACTCTTCTGCCATCAATCAATTAAAAATAAAGAGCGCTTTCCAAATCTTCATAATTTCCAAAATATTATTTTTAATTAAAACTAATTAAACTATTAAAATTAATTAAAACATGGAAACTGCAAGAAGCAATTCCGAATTGCTAAAAATTCTCTTCGAAAGATATTTGCAAAACTGATTTAGTAATTTCTGAATTGACGTAGTAAAGTGAGAGTTAACAAATATCAGGAAAAAGCCAATTTCCTCCAAATAATATTCCTAATATCCCGTTGTAGATGTACCTTTGCTTTAACAAATTTTATATTTTTTCTGAATTCTACAAAATATACTTGTTTTTCAATATACTTATTTTAATCGTAATAATTTTTAACATGAAACACTGCATCCTGGCCTAATTAACTCAAGCAGAAGATTATTTTTCTTTACTTTCTGATTGTTACTCAATTATGATTATTTCCAACACTTAAATTAAAACTAATAATATAAACACAATGACACTCAACACTCTTTTTAAGTAAATCATGTTATGTAATCATCCTACCATTTCGTTTCTTTTAAACAGTTGTACTAATGAAAATAATTAATTAACTTAATTGACTAATCGGATTTTAGTCAATTATTCGTAAAAGGTGCTTCAAATTTTTAAGAATTCTTAATATCAAATTTCATTTTAACTGAAAACTCGTTTAACTGACATTATCACTGACCATAAGGCTTAGTCTTTCAGCTAAATATGTACTATCATCCCCCAGCTTCTGAAACAATATTTCTATAACATTGTTTTATATTGAACTAAGAGCAAAACTATTTCATTCCTTTTATATTTTATTACAGTTGAATTGGTCATATCGGAATAAAAGTGGTGATGGGATCGATATGAAATTTTGATAATTTTTGGAATATTATACCGTAAATAACATTACTTTTCTGAAAAAATCAAAGATTTAGGATATTTTAAGTCTTCCATTCAAGATATTCATCACTATTCTGATCACCAAGCCTACTGCATCTGAATGATATAACACCAATTTGATCCTACCATCTAATTTCTCCAAAAATTATTATGTATTTTAGCCTTCACATCTCTTCCGATTAGTACAGATTACATCAGGTAACAATATGAATAATTTTGAATTTCAAAATAAATCTCTATTTTAGTTCTCTAATAATTTTAGTATTATTTTGAATGAATATTCCTGATGAATGATTTTCAGAAGTGTTTGCTGTCAGCGATTTGGAAGAAGGAGTTATTTTGACATATAATAACTAAATAACTTTCATACGTTCATCACACTTCTAAAAAAGACAAACTATGTATCCCAAGAATATAAATCCTTTTAAATTTCACTCTATAAGCCAAATAATATATTTTACTTAAATATGTTTCTCCTTCAAATGAAAACTTTACCAAGTAATAAATTTACAACAGGAATTTTGCTAGAGAAATTATATATCTGAATTTTTCTAGATACTTTTTAAAAGAAAAACATTAAATTTGATTACCTTCTCAAGAGATCTGAATTTCTCCAACTCTGAAAGACTTAATTTGACATTTCTTGCATTTGCGAAGTTTTTATATTATTAAAAACTATTTTAAAAATTTGTTTAGGTTCCTAGAGCAATCTATATAAAAATATGTAAGAATTAATTTCTGGTTGTCTTGTATTACCATCATATTTTTCTCCCTTTAGCTGTTATTCAAAGTAGTTTCATATAATTAATATTTTTCTGCTGGTTATACTTTAAAAATGAAATTCCTACACAAATTTAATTATTTCCGACTTCACTGTGCTCAGAACGTATATACCGTAATACAATACTAAATAATCAGAATGCGTAGGTGTTTAATGTTTAGTGTCAGAATTGTAGAGCAATATTAATTAAAAAACTAAGTTTGATGTGATATTATATCACTTCAAAAGCTTTGAGAATAAAATATTTTTCTTTTAAGTAACATTGAATAAGATTGATGCTTTATCAATTCAATCAAATTTTATTTATTACTTAAGGAAAATTTATGAAGAAATTAGTTTCCTTAAATTTTCATATACGCTAGATTTACTGTTAAATTGATTCTGAAAGAAATTTCAGACATTTGAAAGCCCTTAAAATAGGTAAAAAAATGCAACAATTATGTATATATATATTATTTATAAAAATGCTACGCAGCGTAGCGTAACTTTCTTTTTATGCATAACTTGCTAAAGGTATTTTATTTTTTATGATCAAATTACCGTGCAAATTATTTTAATTAATTTCACAGCGACATTGCATGGAACCACACACCATATTAATACTGTATCTGTTTTTGAAATGGAAGCTTGAAAATAACTGAAATTTGCAGTAATAACAAATTTTGAATTAATCAAACGTGAATATGAGTGAAAATCACCATGCCATCCATCCATCCAAAGTTATTTAAATTTATATTGCTAACCCGTAAAGCAGAGAAGTCTTGCAACATGCACATTAATATAAAAACCAATTAGTTGAACTGCTTTTTGTATATTATAACAAGTATGAATTATTAACTTAATTTTAATCTTCATGAACATAGTATACAAAGCTAACTATTTAGTTTCTAAATTTAGACTGATGGCACAAATAAAGGTACTAATACATTCAAATAAATTATTTTTGCAAAATTTATATTTTTACTTTGGTAACAGAAGTCTCAAATTTATTTTTTTAAATCGTGAAAAAATGTAAACATAGTTCAACTGCCATCACTAGTGAGAATTAAGAGCGCCATCTAGATACCATCTACTAAACTATAATTTTTTTAAAATGGGAAATGTTTTAAAATCTAATAAAAGAGCAAATGAAAATAAATTGTTGTTTATTACTTTTTAAAAAGAAAATTTGATACTGATTTTGATAAAAAAAATTTTTAATCCTTATCCGAATCCTTATCAGTTGTCAAAAAAGATATAAATGAAGAGAGTTCGCATTGCAAGAATAACTGCGAAATTTACAATACATTCATTATTAAGTATTATTTTAAAAATCACCATGTATGATGCGAGAATTATTTTTTGAAGAATAAAAAATAAAACATTTTTTTTTAAAATTATGTATATATGAATTTTAAAGAAAACCATAAAAACAATTGTTATAAAATGCTGGCATCGCGTAGACATGACATAGTATATTCAATACATAATACACAAGAAATTTTAAGTAAGAGAAATCACATTTCAGTTTAAAAATTGTTAAACGCTTTTACAAAATTAAATAAAAGTTAATACACAAAATTGATACGAGGAGTTCAAAAATTCATTTGAATTCTAAATGTCAAATGCTTAAGTGAAATAGTAAAGCACACATTAATTAAAATGTAATTTTTTGAGACTAAAGGTATTATCTGATTATTTTAATTTAGGATAATAGCATAAACACAACTATTTTGAATTTTTGCAGAAAAGAATTTTTTCATGAGAAAATAAACTCTACATATTTTGTAGAGTTTGCGAACGGTCAAAATAAACAATACTTAATACAGATATAATCAGTCTCAATTCAATCTACGTTGTCTATCACACAATAATCTCTCACTGAAGCAACTCGTTAATTGATATGTCAGAATAGCGAATATACGAGTAGAATTAGGAAAGAGAATATTAGAACTATTATTAATACATTCTGCCCCTCTCTCTCTTATTAAGCATGTAGAATTTTCCAGTCGCTGTATGCTGGAAATTAAGAATTAAAAGTGTCGATTCTAGCAAGAAGTATGAAATGATTTATCTTCATTAATCAGACTTATACATCATTATTTTGATCCATCTGATGGAAGACCCACTTCAAAAGTCGTCTTAAATTACTTCTTTTACAAATAGAGAGCTCATTGATCTCGATCATACGTGTTTTAGTCAACTCTGTCAAGGAGCTGTAGGTGATGGCTTATTTCGAAAACTTAATGTTTAATCATATTTAATGATTATCAAGTGAAGTATACATTTTTTTTACTTTGAATGTAGAAAGCATGCAGTAGATTTTTAATTCGTAAGAATTAATGCAAAATAAAGAAATTAACATTCTAAAATTGATACATCGTCACTGCGTTATGAAAAAAATATGATAAAAAAATATGAAATAAAATACGAAATATTTGCATTTATATTTCACTTTTTCCGAGGAAAAATTCTGTGAGTTTTTGAATATTTAATTCTATTTAAATATTAAATACCAGAAAAATAAAACTAATGAATAAAAATGAAAAGGTGTCAGAAATGCAGTGAAGGAATATTTTGTCGAATTAGTTGCACTTAGAGAGTTGAAACATGAGATTGTAAAGTGCCCGATATAGTTGTGCGAAATACTTGTATTTTTTAATTTAAAAGGAAATTTAGGTTGATTTACTAACCTAAATTTCGTTCTAAATAGGTTCCATTTGCCTATTTCCGCTGACCAAATGCAATGATAAAGTCTCTAACCTCATATTCTAAACCATGGTCAAAGAACAAGCCTGAGATATATTTTAAGTGAATATCTTCCTTTCTATATGCCCTACCACCCCGGTACAGGGACATTGGAACTTACAGAGCTTTTAATGTGCATACACCTTATCAGGTGATGATCTTCGGTTGGGTCAGCTGTAACAAAATTTGATAATCACTGATGCTTGAATGTATTTTTAATTAGCAGAACCTTTATCTCATGATAATTATGGTTCGAAAAAAATTTCATCAGTACGAAATCGATCAATTATTGCAAATTACAAATGTATAAATACAATATAATGGCTATAGGTAAAATGTTTTGAAAACTTACGATGTGGAGAGAAATTTTTCTAACTGTAAATATTGTTTATTAAAGTGCAGGCAAGCATTCTTGATTTTAAGTGATTTCCCCATAGGATTCGCAAAAAGAATTTTAGAACAGTCAAGTGAAACATAAACAAATATATCAAATGGGTTGCACAAGAATCAAGTAAAAATATATTTAAAAAAAATTTTATTATAAAATTCAAATGAAAATATGATTCTTTGGGAGAAAATATTGCATTTTTAACGTATAAAAATGTTTAAGAAGTATATTCCAAATTGCGAAAAAATATTATTCAGTCAGAAAGTTTTATGGGATTAAAATTAATTTCTTAAATAATATAGATTTGTACATAAGCTATAAATCATAAAATAGCACACATTTGTAAGAATTTAAATTAATATACCTTTATATTTTACCTATAGCACATATTATTGAAATATAACTTATATATTGATATTGGATAAATTAAGTAAATAATTATGTATTTCAGAAGACTTATAATTGAAAACTCATATAAGCTAATCTAATAAATACCACACCAGTAAATGGTTTACTTTATTTAAAATTTAATCTCATTTATTGCAAATATTTTAAATAATACTGTATTCAGTGCTTATTTCTGATTTGTATAAAACTTCAAACTTTAAATTCAATTAAAACAGTTTATTTTGATTTTGCAAAACATTTTTTTCTTAATGAATATTTTGAGAAGGGCATTTAAATTATTGGTAAGATTTAATTTACAAATAAAATTCCTTAAAATATTATTTGTTTTTTAATGCAATAAATTAAATTTCGTTACTGAAATAATTCTTTCTTTATTACTTAGACCAACACCTGCTTACAAGGACGAAAAAATTATGTATATATGTATGTATATATATATAAATAGGTATAATTCTTTCATAGATAACTGTAAATGAAATAAATATTCACATTTGAATAAAATGGCAATTATAAACTTTTGATCGAAAAAAGCATTTTGAAAACAAAATCCATGTGCTTGTTCCAAAGTTTCATCTTTGTAATTAAAGTCATTTCTTTGATAATGGAAATGCAGATGATAATATAATTGCGAGTTAGCATTTCTGTTTTTAATTTTAGAGTTGTGAAAATTCTGAAATCTACTTCTTTTTGATTATGCAAATTATAAAACTCTTATATTACACCAGTTGAATTTTAAAAACTTTTTTTGTAAATACCTGCATCTGCTTCCCTCTGAAGGGCAAGTCGATTCTGAAATGCATGTGGCAAAAAAAAAAAAAAAAAAAATAAAAAAAAAAAAAATTGACCCAAGGTCAGTTTAATAGAGTTACATCAGCTGCCGTTAAATAATAAATCAATTCCATCCAAAATATAATGATATTTTTCTTAATTTAGTAAACAAGGCACAGTGAATACGGAAAAAATTACGAAAGGAAAAATTTTACTGTATTCAAATTATGACAGATTTCGGCAAGATGTAGTGTTCTTATGAAAATGCAGATATAGATTGCCTCTTTGAAAAAAGATAATTCCTTAATGTTACCATCTCCAGAGTTCTTATAAGTCAAAAATAAATATTTATTCATTTAAATCACCAAGAAGGAAGCCCAATTTCCTAACTGGACTGATTTTTCTATTTTAGTTTCCTTATAAAAGTTGTAGAATCAGTTTTATTAATAATCTTTTTTGGTTTTGAGCACATTATATTTTGTTGTGTTTTTATTAATAAATACTTGTAGAAAATAGCGATATTTTGATACAATGTAATGAATGTATTTTCTGCGTTTAATCTAAAACTATAAAAGGATAATTTAATAAATGCTGCTTCATACGCGATGATATCTGAAAGTAAATTTAATTATTGAACCATAATTTACAGTTATCACGAATGTACAATTTCAATAGCTAATAAGTAAACATAAAACTACTTCGACATATTTAAAAAACAATTCTATTATAAGAAACGAATTAGAATCTTCCAGTCCATAGTTTCTCTAAATTTACCGTTTAATGTATACTAATGAAAAATTGTAAATAAAAATTTATTTTAAAATAGGAAATATATTTAAAATATATAAATAAAGTGATTTAAATACAATATCCATTTTACATGAAAAATTGATGAAAACAAAAATATGGATCATGAATTCAAATCATATTTGATAATGGTAAATAAAATCACTTTTTTTAATTATGAAATGTAAGGAAATCAAATTAATTTTCATTGATCTTAATTCTGCTTAAGAACAACGTACTTCTTATTCACTTTACTTTTCCATGAAAGAATGATTTTATGGATATTTTAAGACAATTTTAGTTTCATTAGCAGCACAAAAAAATAAACAAACTGCGTACTTCCTTTTTTAAAATATGTTTAGAAGCTTCTATTTCGCTACTAGCTCAGAAATTACAGCTATTAGCATCGGCAATGGTTCAAATAAAAAACGCTTTCCGTAAACCGGTATGATGAATGGTGGCAAGTTTTCAGGCTTTGAATTATGAGCAGTAATATATTAATAAGTTGATTTCGGAGTTGATATGAATCTGCCAGATGCAATTAATTATGCTCTTCAAAATTTTGAGCAAAATAGTGAGTAGATATATTTCCATCGTGAATTTAGATATAAAATAATTTTAGGAACAGGTTCTATAACATTTTAAAGAAAGGAAAACAACTTTGGCATTCATCTTTCTTATACTTTTGTTTCTGAAGAACTTATATAATATAACATAAAATGTTTAACCAAATAAAATTAATTCATTTGTATCAAAATCAATTTTCTAAGAATGCATTGAACTAGTTTAATCTTACATTCAAAAACTGATGCATGATTAACCATTTTTACTGTATCTAGCAAAGAAAGAAAGTTTTAATAGATTTCAATTCTTCTAATTATTTTGAGAAATATCTTGATTTTTTCAAAATTTAACTTTTCAATGAATGTTAGGATTTTATCACAAACAGAAATTTATATTGACTTAACGATGATTGTTACTCAATATTTAATGATTTTTGAAAAGTTATCTTTATTTAGAATTACTAGCTGTTAAAACATTTATTTATCTAAAATATATCCCAAATTTGAATAAAACCGCTATACAGAGACCAATAAATCCCTTATTATGTACAAATATTGTAGATAAATCTCAAATTTAACCCTTTATGTTTTATATGGGAAAAACAAAGCCCAAGAGTAATAGAACTAATTCTAAAAATTCTTTCGATACAACAGAGATGAGGGCAGTTTTCTCCAAAGATTTATTTTAATAATAAAATGAATATTTTGAATAGCTTTAGAGGTTTATTTTATACTAATGCACCAATTAATTTGAATGTAGATAGACTATTTTTATAACTACTAGCAGTTGTGTGAATTACCCAGACAAAATTTTTTTAAAAAAATACTTGCTTGTGGGTCAATAAAGGTGAACTTTATAGATTTTATAGATAGAAATGCCTTCTTTCAGACTAGTATCCTTATTCGAAAATATTTATCAAACATGGGACCTTAAAAAGCAGTTGATTTAGCGCAGCAGAAATATACATAGCAAGCAATATTTTGATAAGTTTAACAGCAAAAAACACAAATAAAGCACATTTTTTCTAAAACTTAATATTTTTATGATAATTTCTACAATATTCTATAATATAGAGCAGTATCAATGCTATGATTGATAATCAATGAACTTTGAAACTATTCATAATAATTCTCTCTTTGGGATGTAATATCAAATAAGATACATCTTATTCTTAAAATATTTTATTCTAAGTATGGTATTCTAAATGGACATTTATCTAATACATTTGCGTAAAAAAATCGACATAGACTAAACTCAATCTTTGAAATAAAGAACGAAACTTCCATAGATTATTACGAGGGTTACTCTGAAATTTTTGAGATACGCGCAGACGAAAATTTACAAAATAAAAATAACGGTTTAATTTTAAAATACAAAGTATTTTAACACGGAAGACGATTTTTGACTGACTTACTTCAACTTGTTTAGCGTAGAATAAATGTTAAACAGAAGAGAAAATGGAGTTGACGCGAAAACATTTACGCGCTATGATTTTCTACGATTTTAAAGCAGGATTAAATCAAGAAGAATGCGTTTAACGGTTGCAATTAGCATTTGGTGATGAATCTCCAGCTCGTGCTACTGTATTCAGATGGTTTAGAGAACTTAGAAGAGGTCACAATTTTTTTCAGGATGTAGAACACACAGAAAGGCCGCCGTCAGCAGTCATCCCGGATAATGTGTCTGCCAAACGAAAAATGTTAATGGATGATAATCGCTGTACCTATCAAATGATACACAAGGAACTTAACATTTGATCCGCAGCCATACACAAAAACATTCATACAGAATTACATATGAAAAAAGTAGTTTGCTCTTGTGTTTCCCATAATCTAACTGAGCACCAAAGAGAGGAGCGTGTCAGAATCAGCAAAGAAACTCTTAAATTGCTAAATGATGGTGGCCACCGCATCATTTCTAAAATTGTAACAGGTGATGAAACGTACATACCGTTTTTGACGTTCCAACACGTCAAGAAAGCAAAGTATGGGTCTTTGAAGATGATCCCACGCCGACAATGATGAAAAAACAACGCGCACTGAAAAGAATGGTGCATGTCGTTCTCTTCAGAAGTACGGGATTGGTCAAAGCCATCAAGTTGGAAGGACAGAAGACAGTAACACAAACTGGTGTACCATTAAATGTCTTCCTGAAATTCTACAAGAACTGAATGTTAGGGGACTAATGCTTCACAATGACAATGCATCTTTATATACAGCCGGATTAACAGTTGAGTTTCTCAAACAAAAACAATTTAAAGTGATCGAACTTCCGCCGTATTCACCTAATATAGCTATGTTTGACTTTTGGTTATTCTTTAATACAAAAAAGAACTTATGTGGACGTCGTTTTCATTCAGAAGAAGAGATTGATGTGTCTCTAAATGCATTTTTTTCATCTATTCCAAGAAATGAATGGCTTGAGGCATTTAATGAGTGGGAAATTCATTTACAAAAGTGCATTGATGCTGGAGGAGACTACTTTGAGCACACCTAAAATTTTGTAAGTATAACTTTAAAAACCTAGTTGTATCGCAAAAATTTCAAAGTGACCCTCGTATTTCTAATAATGCTACAAATTGAAACGTAATTAATATAAGAGTAATGTTTGGACTCTTCAGTTGATATTTCGTATAAACAAAGAGGTGGAATATTAGAAATTTATTTGCGTCATTCATTTATTTTCGAGTCGTATTGAGAATTATAATAGATGATTCAAATACAATCCTCAAGGTACTTTTCAATCGCTACCTATACGTATCAAATCAAAAATAGACAAATCTAATATTTTTGACTTCATTATTATATATGGGATCCTTTTCAAGATGAGAACTAAAACCCTCTACTATTTTGATGTTCGAATACTTTAATCCTATTGTTTTTTGATTAATAATTTCAATTTTATCATTTTCAAATGAAGTTTATTAATCTTTTTCTTAATACTTCAGTTAAAAGTTTTTGCGAAAGAGAATTTCATGGATATAACACAATTACTTACTATAAACAATTGAAAAAATACTGCAATGCATTTATTTTTATATTAAGCCTTTGATCAGAGGAAACAAGATAAAATGATAATTTAAATGATGAAATGAGAGAATAAATTAAAAAGTTACGTAGTCATTGCATTTTTTTAAGTTGTGTTGTTTAAAGCTTGTATTTGAATCTGTTGTATTTAGCCTTAACACTATGTGCTAATATTTTCTCAAATATTGTGGGTGTAAACTTGCAATGACTTTCTGATGGCCAAAAATGCTCTGTTATATCCGTTCAACAAAATTAACAGGATGTAACATTACAATTCATTACAAATTCATTTGGGAAGAATTTTTTAGTTCAATAAAATTAATCCTCTCCTCTACTTTTCATTTACTCTCGCAATGAAATAATCAAACTAATAAATTTTTCAATAAATTTATTCAATAAATTTTGAAATTGCATTGCCTTATTTGAATTATTATTTTTCCTTATTTTTATGTTGTTTGTAATTATTTTGGAGACTTTAATTTTATTTTTGTTTTTAATTATTTAATGTATAAACACTAATAGATATTTTTTGTTTGTTTTCATTTTGTTTTGAAATTAAAGGTTTGAAAAAGCCTAGGCATATGCCAATTACTGAGCCTTTTGAAGATTTTAATTTAAGTAACTTTATGCGCCTCCAGTTTATACTTTCTGCTTTTTAATAACTTGTTTATAGAATTCAACACAATAACTAATGTCCAGAATAATAATGTTTTTTATAGCCGCTTTTTTTATATATGGACATAAATTAAACTATTAGAAAGTGAATTCCTAATCTTTATCTAAATTGCAGAATAAAATATTTATGCTTATACATCTGATCTTATACATGCTTATACACCTTATGTGTATTTGAACAGAAATGCTCTCGATGATCCTATTCATACATATTAAATTTACATCTCAGAGAAAAGGGATTTAAGCAAAAAGCTTGGCATCATATGTTAATAGTAGTTTATCATTTTAAAATTTCTTTTTGTAATTAATACATATTGAAATTTTTAGAATATTGAATTAAAGAAAAATAATTGCAAATAAAGAGGGAAAAATAGAATCATATTTCTATATTATTATGGATATTTTAAAATTTCCAATATATAAAAATATCATTAACATTAAATAAATTGACATTAATATCTGTTAATTATTAATTATACATAAAATTTATATAATATATACTTATTGAATTAATTGTTAAAACTAGTTACATTTTATGAAAGTAAAAATGTTTTACTAAAATAACTTTATCACTAAACACAGTAAGATTTTAAGGTTAGTGAATTCAGCATTTAATTGATTTTTTCATCTTCTATAAACTTTAAGAACACTTCGAAAATCAATTTAAGGAAATTTTTTTTTTTAAGATTAAATAAAATTTTTATAAAGTCATGCAAGTATCGTTTTAACTTTACAGTGTAGTCTTAGGAAGGAATTGACAAATGTTTCGAATCGCATAGCAAGTACGATTTCAGAAGGAGATCATTGAAATTAATGCTGATTTTCTTTATCTATATTAAAAATGATACCTTCAGGATAAAATACTATAACTATTCCACCTTGGAAATTGTTGGCGTTGGAAGAAAAATTATGATGTTGTACACGTCTTTGAATCAGGGTCAAGCGACTTCATTTACACAACACTAGATGCTCCTAATTGATAAAACTCTTTGATAAATTTCAAGACGGGTGCCAGCTGCCAAAAAGTGTGCCTGTCTCGTGCTTGGTAATTAATGAACAAGAGAAGAAGATGAGACAAACTTCCTTATTTCAAAAAGAAAAACGCCTTTCAAGGAATTGATTATTCATTCATGCTAATTGTTTGAATTACAGTTGAATTTGAACCAGGGTGTAGCATTTTTTTTATAAATTCCTGGAAGTAACGGAAGGATTTTCATTGGTCTTTTTATTTTTTATTTTTTTAATACATTTATTGCATTTTTTTTATTTAAGTTTGATCAAAAATGCTAATAATTTATTAATGAAAGAATTTTTGCACTATTGCAATCATGAGTTAAGAGAAGAACAAGACGCTTAGGTCTCCTTGCCAAGCTGAAGAGCTACGTTTTCCTGTGGAGAAATGGAGATTTGATCATAGCCACCTTTAGGAATAAAATATTTCCTATGAGTATTTGTATTATTTCTTTTAGTACTTACTCACACTGTCTAGAAATGTTGGGTAAATGCTTTTATCTTTTGTAATACCAATTATTTTGCTTTTTAGTTTTTTTTTTTTTTTTTGAAATAAAAATAATATATTTATGTATAGAATCCATATATAGGTATAAGAATGGATGGCAGAAATATCTTTAAATTTCATTGTATGCAAGGTATCCATTTTATATCACAAGTAATATCACATTTATTTACTAATAATGAAAAATGTATTCTTATAATGGTAAGAAATGTCGAATACTATGAAGTACATAATTGAAAAAGAGAGAGAGAGAAATTGTCATATTACATGCATAAATACATGTATTTGCCACTACATGCATAATTACATGTATGAATAACTGCTATGTAACAGTGATTCTCAACATGTGGTGCGCGGCCCCCTTGGGGAGCGCGAGCATATCCAAGAGAAAATGTTATTTAAAAAAAATTATTAAGTGACTGAAAGGAAAGAACACACATACAAAACAAAATACATTTCGACATGTTTAATAATTAATTTATTAAATTAAAACAACTTACTAAATTTTAAAAAAATTTAGTACTTATTAGTGACTTCCTTGGGCCTGTCTCTGAGAGCAAAGTTTTTCGAAGGAGGTTTTTATATTAGAAATAGACATTCTCAGTTCTTTTTCTATATTTAGCTGAGATCTATATTTTGTTTTCAAAGAAGTCATCGCAGAAAATTTAATTTCACAAAGGTAAGACGTTGAAAATGGAGTAGAATGCGAAATGCCCTTGTTTTTAGTGCAGAAAACTCATCATCCACTCCTGCCCAAAATTCAAAGAGTGATTTATAACTCAATAGTCTTTTGGTTTCATCGCTTGCCGTGAAGTTTATGAAGGTTTCTTACTCTTCAATTCAGAGTCCTTCGGGAGTATTTTGAAATGGATCCCTCACCCACTTGTAACTGGATATTAGTTTGTCGTCAGCAAAAAAGTGCTTTTTAAAATTCTTTCCTAGCATTGCTAAAGGATTTTCAATGGTTACAAAAACAACTTCTACAAGTTGTTCTTCAGCCTTGTAAGTTTTAATACAATCACTTAAATTTGCAAACATTTTTAAGTTTTCTTACTTTAAATTTCTGCTCCATAGCTCCAATTTCCTACAAAAAGTATTAACTTTATCACTCGTATCCAATGTATGTGCACTTGCTCCTTGCAGTTGATGATTCAAGTTATTTAATTTCTTGAATATGGCGATCACATTACATATAGCTCAATTTCATCACAAATAAACTATTGCGAAAGTTCTCAGCTTCCGGTCTGTTTTCTTCTAGGAAAACGGCGATTTCTTCTCTTAATTCTTAAGCAAGTTGCAAAAATTTCCCTCGTGATAACCATCTTGTCTCGCAATAAAATAGTAATGCGGAAGGCACTGCACCCATGTCTTTACAAAGTGCGGAAAAGATTCTTGATTTCAAGGGTCCCGTTTTTATATAATTTACTACGGTTACAACCGCAGTTATTACAATATTCAAACCAGGACACATTTCTTAGGAAGCCAAAGCTTCTCTGTGGATCATGCAATGTTTCCAGACGCTCTGTGGTGATTTTTGTTTCGCAAGTGCTTGAATACTTTGGAATCTTCCAGACATAGAAAAAGCACCATCGGTGCATATTCCGACGCAATTTTTCCATTCTATGTTTGCCTCGTTCATAAAATCATTTAAGATAGCAAATAATGCGAGTGCTGTTGCTTTGAGTTCTATTTATTTGCAGAAAAGTAATTCTTAAATCATGACAAATCATTGACTACTGACGAATCATTACAAAATCTAACATACGCAATGAAATGAGCACCTTTATTATTATCTGTTGCCTCATCGAGTCGTATTAGAAACAATTTGTCTCGCAACTTCGACAAAATCTGACACTCTACATCTTCAGCTATATCAGCAGCTCGACGGGCAACAGTATCAGTTGAAAGTGGTAATGACTGCAAATGTTTTACAAAATTATCTCTAAACATGATTTCTACAATCTCAAATGCGGCTGGCAAAATAAGCTCTTCACCAATGGTGTGAGGCTTTTTACATCTGGCTATGTTATATGAAACTTTGTTAGAGTCAATTAAAGCTTTTTCCTTCACAGATAAAGTTTTTTTAAACAATGTTTTTTTTCTTTTCATATTATTTTAATTTTAATTCGAAGAATTCTCTGGGTTTGTTTACGTGCTCACTATGAATCGCTTCCAAATGTCGTTTAAGTTTATTAGGTTTCGTGCTGTCTGCCACCAACACTTTTGAACAAATGATACACAGGGACCTTTCTTCTTCATTTACTTCAGTACTAGTGAACCCAAAATTTAAGTTTTCTTGAGAATATTTTCTTGATTTTATTTTCAGAACCACGCTTGTCTGATGCTTGTCTATTGTCTAATTCTCGCTTACGCCCGCTTAAAAATTTATCCATGATTCTGCATAAGTCTGCTGCCGTGAATATTTAATACGATGAATTTGAATTACACGAAAATATATATAACATTCAGAATAGATTCAATAGCGATAGAAGGATCGACTCGAATATGATTGTCTGGAATTGAAATTGGTGCCTTAGAACTCTCTCCTTCTTCCTATGAGAAAACATTTGTTCACATCTGCGCACGCTCCTAATTTGACTTTTAAGCTGACCAGACAATTTCCTGACAAACGAAACTTCTCGCGAAACCGTGAGAAGGCTCGACATGGCGGGACGCAAGAGCAATAAAAAGATATGTGATTCTTGTTTTTTTAAAGCTGAGGATCGGTGTAGCAAAATGTCAATAAATTTCCGTATTCTTTGTAATTTGCAAAGTTTAAAATTAAGGTTGTAGTGTAGGTTTAGCGCCAAAATACTCAAAATGCATTGTTATTGCATACATTTTATTATATGCGGTGGGGAGAGGGGACGCGATGAAAATTATGATTGAAAATTGGGCCGTGAATACTAAAAGGATGAGAAACACTGCTATATAAGAATGCAGTGTTATTAGTTTTATCGAAGAAATTCATTAACGAAAATTTGCTGCGTTTTGTAACTGTTATAATAGATTGTGTAACGTGGTTATAAATTTTCTCTATTAAATAATTTTAAAGTGTAGTCTTGCAATCAGTGGTATTCATTGGATTTTATTAATAAAAGAGAAAAAGGTTTATTACAATTAGATATCATATAGTTGGCTTTAACTTAGTGTATAAAATAATCTTAGAAGTTATTTTCTTTTTTAATTATTTCTGTTTTTTCTTAGAAAGTACTTTAAATATGGAAAAAGTTGAATAATTGGACAATGGAAAGAACTTTGATTTTTTTGAGATATCATAAGAGTTACTAAAAGATTTCTTGGCTTGATTTATTATTTTGAGATACATTTTTAGGCCGGAGTTCATATTTTCAAATTAAGTTAATAAAGTCACGAAGGTTAGCAAGTGAGCGATATAAGATACTTCATTTTTTAATTACTTCCGATATCTAGAGCAAATGCTCATCAATATAAATTTTAAAAGACGCAAATTAAACAACACAAATATCCCACGATAAAAACAATTAAATCCTTATAAATCCATACATTTATCTATCAATGCGTCTTAGTTTTGAATTGGTTTTAATAATTTTAAAAAAATGATTCTTTAAATATCAATGTGTGGTAATAGCTACTTTTTTTCGAAATTTTTATTGACAAACCAAATTTAAACTTGTACGAAGTCTTTCTATTTAATTTAAAAATTGAAAATTAATCATAAAAAAAAAAGGGTATCAATTATGGCAGGGGTGGCCAAGCTCTTTCATACTCCGAGCCATTTTTCAAAATTTGAAATTATTCGCGAGCAGCAAATAAATATGTATTCAAATGATATGCAAAAAAATGTATTAAAATTTATTTTACAGAAATTATATTTATTTAAAACATATAAATAAAATTACAATATATATATATTGAATTTAAATATTAAAAATTAAACACATTTATTTACTATTCTTGAAAATTCTTTAAAATTTGGTTTATGATTGGTGACAGCACTTTTCAGTAGTAATTCTTTGAGATGCTGGTTAGTTAATACTGATAAGTGTTTGGATTTCACGAATTTTAAAAAGGAATATACTGATTTACATAAGTATATTGTTCTGAATATTGAAATAATTCGACAAGCATTTTTTTAATACAGTACACTTCAATTCTTGAGATGTTCTCTGTGAATTATGAAGTGAATCGTTATGAATTGTGGAATTCGAGGATCATTTTTTAAAAACCAAATAATACAATTTTTTTAACCCAGCATTGTCTGAGCTCCCTCAGCTGCAATGCTTACAAGTTTATTAAGAGTCACATTACAAGTTTTCACTATGGGAGCTATATATATAATGCCTTTTTAATATTGATACCGCGAATTAACTCTTGAAGGTGCTATTAAATTTAACAATTTTTCTTTAACAAACCAAGTCAGGTGAATCAAAATGTATGAAAACTGACAATTGCAGACGATCTGTGATGCCTGTCGATTTGACAAGAGCTAAGTTGAATTCAATACAGCTCTTCAAATCATTTTTTAAATTATATTCAAGAGATATATAAATTGCAGTTATGAATCGTTCGATTGTGTGTCACGAAATAGGAATTCGCGAAACAACTTTGTGGGGTACTGAATTATTTGCATTTAAAACTTTAAGTACACACTGCCAAGATTTTTTAAAATAAACTTTCTCTCATCATACCGGCGCTTAGCACTAGCAATATTCCAAGAAATAACAAAATTGGTTTTAGCCACGTTATTAGCTTGATTGCTAAGAGTCATCAAAATTGATTATTGTTTATTTAAATTTTATTTTAAAGGGACAGGTTCATAATTTGGCATTTTTCTTAATTTAGAATTTGTTGAATACTGATTAGGAAACTAAGGATGATCGGATTCAGTCAATGAAAGTTGCTAGCTTTATAATTTTTGTGTAATTAAAACAATAACAATAGTGTTATATTCTACAAAAAAATTATAGTTAACTTTCCGAAAATTCCAGATTACAAATCTGGCAAGAGTGTGTCTGATACAAATTGTTTCCTCCAGAGTAAATATCAATTCTTCGTTGCAATGAAAATTTACTAATTCAAAATCGATCGATTACGCAACTACTTTTTCGGAGCGAGTCATATTATTTTTACTTGGTCGGAAATGAAATTAGCCGCAACGTTGCACTTAGTCTTTCATATTTGTTGTCAGCAAATTAAAATACATTTTGAAACACATAAGGAACAATAATATTTTTTTAAATATAATAACACAACAATAAAAAATGGGAACTCGGATATCGAGAGCCACAAATAATCCTTCTAAGCTGCAAGTTGGCGACCCCTGACATATGGTATTATATTTCGAAATAACAAACAATATATTACCTTAAACAAAGTACAAATAAGTAAATACATTTTAATTTATAGTTAAATGTATCAAACTAAATATGAAAGATAATTAAGAGTTAATAAAAAGAGGATGGATAAAAATAAAATTAATAAACAACTCATACCATTAATAACTGAAGATTTATTTCATAGAGAGAGAAAGTTTAATATGTATCACGAAATCAAAAATATCCGAAAAGGAATAATAATATTTATAAAAGTTGTATTTTATATTTCACTCGTAAATTTGATAATTCTAGTGTGATTTTATCTTTTTTCTTAATTAAAGGGTACTTCTATACTCTTTGAACCATTTCGTCAAATTGTGCTGGGCTTTTGACATTAGGCAAGTTTTCAGAGAAGCATTAACTTCAGACCAACAGAAGATAATCTGTCCTCTTGTAACACCACATTTCAGATCATAAAATTTATCATTCCAATTACGGTATAAACATCGCTCTTGGCCACCTTAACTACCATCAATTTCACCAATCAACAAAAATAAAGAGATGATTTGCCTGAGGAAGAAATCTACTCATCATTCTAGACAAGTGGCTCTTTTAATTTTGTTCCTTTATGAGTTTTTTTTAAGGTGCTACTAGTAGAGCTAATTTTAGAAAAGTTATTGCATTCTATTATATCTCTTAAAAATAATTTATTGCTCTCAGTGTTTCATTAAACTAAGGAACAATGTTAAGAAAATATTCCTATTATTTAAATTCTGAAGCTGAATCTCACAAAAATATTACTTGAAAAAGAAATCTGCTTAAAAATCAAACTCTTTCTATGATTTACAATATCTCTAATAATTTCATTTTACCACTTTTCATTTGAAATTTAACTGTCATTTCCTTTTTTTTTTTTTTTTTTTTTTTTTTTTTTTTCTAAAACATTTAAAATAAGTTGAAGGCAAAATAAAACTTAATTTGAATTGTCAACTAACCTGACCAACTTTTAAATATTTTTATTTTTTATAATACTTAAATTTTTACATCATTTGAGTAAATTTTATCGATTTAATTTGCAGTATATCCATGAAAAATAAAACTCGTGAGCAATATTTCAATAAAACAAAACAAAGCATTATCACGAAATAAAAAGCTGGTTCGTGCCTTAAAAATAATAAATGTAAAAATTATTCTCAAAAACTTAAAAAATAACAGTTTGTTAGTATTTGCATTTTTTTTTATCTCTCCTGTCAAAAGTTTTTATTATCTGTTAATTGTTATCTGCGATGATTAGCGAAATCATGAAAAATGAATACATTAGTCATGAAAGTTATAACATGTTTCACAGCATATTTTTCATTTTATGCACATACGAGTTAGCATTATTTTAATACTTGTCAATATCACACACCCCGTTTGGTATAAATGAGCCTATTTATTTTCTATAAATTCTATTTAAAACAAAATATTCAATGTAAAGTTTTATGATTTCATTTAATTTTTTCACAAAAAGATAAAAGAGGATAACAATTTTAATATAGATTGTATTGTTGATACATTTGATTGATATGTTTGATATGTTAAGGAAAAGGATATCTAAAGTGATCTCAAAGCAAATTACAAACACTATCTAAGAAATCTAGTGTAATAAACTCACTTATTTTAAAATTGAAAGCATGTTTTTATACTTAGAAATGAAAACAGAGACATTGCAAATTGCAAGCTTTGAGCTTACCATGACCTAACAGAAGGACAACGTTTTTCGGACATGTGGATCTCATGTTTAGACCCAGTCATAGTGGAACAATGATAAATAGATGGTACTTCATGTTTTCTGCGTGCATGTTTGACCGGTTAAACAGTTGAGAATGGTCCCAATTTCTTCCCTCTTGAGGTATTTGTACACAACCAATTACGTATGAGAAAAGTTCTAAGAACAATACGTATCGGATATTCACCTAGTTATAGCAACCTCCGTTAGTTAGACTGTCTGGTGCTCGTTGTCAAAGTAAAATAACGTGACTTTTCGGAGCTAAGTAGTAAAGACCATTCTCTTCAGAGTGAAGTAACTTGATGTTGATCTCACCCACTGCTAAGTAACAGGAGATTGCTCCTGTGTACATGTTTTCTGCATACACGTCTATCACTATAGGTTCTTCAATTTTCCAAGAGTAGCGTAAAGACGAAGGTATTCATGAAATTAAATGAAATCTACTAAATATAACGGCTAAATATTATAAGGTAAATTGATTGACGGTGTTTGTATGTTGGTTTTACTAGAGTTTGTTTATCTGTTTTTTACTCATTTACTGTTATTAAAATTTTTATAGAATGTATTTGAATTAATACATGGCAAAAATACTAAGTAAGTGAAAAATATTTGAAATTCCTCCATAAAAAGGACAGTGTTTCAAAAATTAATTTATGGAAAATGATTTATTAAAATGAAGAACTGAGATAAAAAAAAATGTCAAATTTTTAATGCAATTTTTCAGCCGATATTAACCAGGAAAGAAAGGACTATCTCGTGTTTTGTAATGTTTAGACTTTCAGTATGATAATTCTGTTTCAAATTTACAATCTTAAATTTTAACTATTCTAAATGATAAGAGAATTATATATAAGGTTAAAATAAATCATATAAATTCCATGACGCGTTGCAGTGATTTATCTTTTAATGAATGTATAGAATTAATTCTACCGCCTAAAATCCTTCTATTCATTTCTAATACATCACATAACAAATTAAAATCATACCTGATTGCCAATTATTTATTTACAAATAATAATCAAAACTAAAGGTTTCTGTAAAATAAAGTGCTTAAAGATCCGTCTCATGAAAATTAAATTATTTATCACGATTTCCAGATTTTTAAGTACTTTGCCTTTAGACTTCGGAATTTTTTTTTACATCTCATACCACAGTTGAAACTCAAGAGTCTTAATTTCAATCAAAATTTATATTTATTCATTAACATCGCAAAACTGAGAAAATTGAATTAAGTTTATAATTTTTTAATGCTTCTATAAACTAATTTACAATTCCTTACTTGCATCTGAACTAGACTGTAATATTTTGTTAAAGAGCAATTGCTTTCCTTTTGTCATTTTGATTCATTGAAGTGATTACCCTTTAGCCCGGAATTGGCCCCACATTACAAGGCCAGAATGCAAGGTTACGAAGAAACAATTCTTTAAGTGGCCAATCCATTTGCCGTTAAGAATACATAATAGGCTTCTTGCGTCATTGAAGGAGTAACTGACAGAGCAAAAACTTCAGTTGAATTTACAACAGGTTAAACAGTTACTTCAACCAAAAGGAAGGTACGGAACTGAATTTGCAATTATCCAAGTTCTCATCCCGCATTAACTCCGTTCAGGTAGTAAATTCATCAATCCTATTTGCCGGTGCTTCTTTGACTTATATTTAGACTGATGAAAACAGAACGACCCTTCTTGAAAACCCGCAGGACACGCCTTTCGCAGAGTTAGGGTGATAACATCGATTTCACGCTGCAGAAGATTCGGTTTGAAAGGGAAAAAAAACATTTCACACCCAACACAGAGGGAGGGAAAGACCGCAACTCATAAACCAATCAACTTAAATTCTTATTAATGACAGTTACTAGAGGTTCTATCAGTTTCTGATGGTCTAATCTTTATGAACAGAGGATAGGTTCTGAATGGTGGTCTGCGCCGATAATTGAATGACAAGAGCACGTGTCGGCATTTAGTTTCAGATGAAGAAATTCCGAAGTAATTAGTTACCTGAGTCAGATGATGGGGTGAATTATGATCATTTCATCAGTTCCTAAAAAGTCAAGGAACTCTGCTTTATGAAGAAAACATGTTATATGGCTATTCCAATTTAAAGATAAACCTTAAGGCTTTTCTCATTCATGGTGAAGTTTCTTCTATTTTTATTTATGCACTTTAAATTAGAGAAAACCAATACTCTCTTTTAAGTTCAATGTCTGCAAAATGAGTTAAAACTCTTGCCTTTTCATTGAATAAATCTATAACCTGGTTTTTTTTTATTTAAATGATCATTAAAAAAATCAGCTTATAGGTAGTTCGAGAATTCTACCATTTTTACTGTCAATATGATTCTAATTTTGATCGATAAAATGCTTTTAAATTGGTATGGATTAACTTTTGAATATAGAGAACCACAAATATGTCTAATATTCTATCTTAAAATCACTTATATTATTAATTTTAATACGTTAGATTTTGTATTCAATGTCATATTTTTTTAAATACTTGTACATTTACAATGAATATGAAAAGAGATTAATATGATGAATATGTGTATTTTGCATTCTGCAAAAATTCTTTTTTAGTTTTAATGAAAATACTCAGTTTTATTCCAAAAATTTTACCTTAGAAATGATAAATTTTCTAAAGAAGGAGCATCGGATTACCTGTTGATTGAATTTGGCTCTTTCCTGCAACTCAACATTTTATGGATGAATGTCAATAGTGTTTTGAATTCCTTTTACCCAATATATCATGTTTGCATTTCTCTTGTAAACAGTTGAGCAATAAACCATCCAAAAATATTTCAATGGTGATTTTTTTTTCTCTCTCTCTCTCTTTAAATTATATAATCAATAAAAACCGAAGTCAATTATTAACTTTTCCTCTTCTTTCCTTTTATTTTCTCAAGATGGAAGAATTAGAAATAATTCAAATGAGAAGAGCTAACTTAAATATCTAAAAAACCAAAACTACTATGAATGATACATTACTCATAAACTTTAATATATAAATTTAAAATAGAAATTTCTTATAGTTAATTTATTTAATTTAAAAATCATTATTAAATTTTATATATTTCTCTTTCTCTTTTTTGTGTAAAAACACCTTTATTAATTTTCAAAACTGTGGTTCATTTTTTATTATCATTTTATTGAAACATGTTTGTACGATGGCCACTGAAATTTTTTATGATACATGGAGGTGAAAAAAATAAGAAAATATTAATTAATTTTAAATATATGAAGCATTTTACTCTAACAGATGATTTTTTTACTTGCAGTTATAAGCAGTTTAGTGTATAAGAAGTTTCTAGACAGAGAAAGAAGGCAAAATAGATTTTATACAAGAAAAAAAAAAACCATTATCGAGCTTTGAATTTTTTAGATTTTAAAGTGGGATTGTATCAAGAAGAAGGAGATCCAGCTTTCACAAATATTTGGACGAAATACATAGTTTGCTACTATTCAAATAAATTCAGCATTATTTCATAGAGGTTTCAATAATTTTCAGAATAAAGAAAATACAGGACGATTGTTGCCAGCTGTAATCCTGGGGGTAATGTGTCTGATAAATAAAAATTGTTTAGAGGTGATAATCACAGTCCCAACCGATCATAATGAGTTATGTAAATAGGGCCGAATCCAATACTGTAATGGATTCGTTGTCTTACACAAAATTATTCATGACGAAGGAATATATAAAAAAAAATTGCATTTGGATTATACACATAATTTAACTCATCATTTAAATGAATACTTTTTTCAATTATTAAAAAACTCTTAAATTATTTAATGATGGTGGTAAGAGCATTTATTTTTAAATTGTAACTGACGAGAACATATGACACTTTGATAACCGGAAAATTTAACAGGTCACATTATGCTTATTGAAGGGGAAATCAATTTTAGGTTGTGACGTTTATTTCGTTACATTTTTTTGGGTTTTGGAAATAGGCAGGTGGGGTCAAAATTGTAATCATTGAAAATAATATTTCTTTTCTTCGTGAAAAGGATCATTCTAGGATGAATTATCATTATTCAATTTAGTTGTTTTCTTAACAAAATGTATTTTAAGTAAAATTAGTCACAGGAGTCCATGACCTTATGAGGAATATTATAGTTCAAGGTCATGACTGGCAAGTCACCATGTCCTGTTATCGTCACCATCTGCAACTCACTCTCATTCAGCTTCTAAAATGAAGACGTCAATGCCACCTAACTGCCCCTCAGAAACTGACCTCCCCAAGAAGGTTCATTTATTATTACGAAGTGATGCGGGCGGTCCGTACACCCTATTGAAACGGAACTGTCGCCCCCTTGAAGAATCGACATTTTGAATAAGAATAGGTCATAATAGAGGGGGCTTGACCCAACCATTTCACTTTCGCTTTTGTGGTCGATATGACGGATAATAAAACAAAGTGTTGTGGGGTCTGTTATGTAGAAGGGCAACGTCTCTGTTGGGCAGGAGAAGGGAATGGTTTCGCTTAGCTATAAAAGTTTTCTGAAAGATTGGGAAAAACATTTTACAACGCGATACGCAGTTCTTAATAAATCTATTTCCATGAATGAAATCTTAGATTAAAAAATCCTACATTATTGTATTAAAAATTCTGATTTTGCTTATTTTTGATTTTGTTTACCTTCATTTAAATTTGATTTTTAATTTTTTTAAACAAAATGTATGCTTTATATTATGGAAAATACCCATCATTGATTCTCCATAGTAAAATTAATAAAAAACCAAATTTTGTATCAAAGGCTGCTTATATCACTTTTGTCGAGTTTTACTCAGGTTAAATTTTGTTATTAATTGATTGGTAAAAATTCATAAACTTTGGAATAAACAATCGAAACAACTATTATGAAAAAAAGTAAAAAAACTTCTGATTCAAAACAAATGAGTATTTATATTTCACTTTGATTTTTTGGAATTTCTTTTTTAATTTTATTATTTTTAGTGAAACAAAATGAAAACCTCAAATAATGTCGCTAATGTTGTATTTTTTCACAAATAGTTCATGCATCTTCATTAATTATATATATATATTTTTCCTTGCTATAAAAAGAAAAAAATTCAACAAAAAAGTAAAAATTGTAAATATTTATGCTTGTTTTATTGTGACATATACATTTTAAAAGAAAAATTCATTTTTAAAACTGAATCTTGTTAGTATGTATTAATAAATAAAATAATTTCATGACAAAATTAAAAAGGAAATTTTTCTCAGTTTGTTGTAAAATTTATTTTAAATACAGAAAAAATTTAAATAATGAATTTCGTATATAATTTTTGGTTCTTTACTACAGAAATTCCTGACATTGAATGATCCGCTTACGTTATGCATCACCACAATATACCACATTGTACACACGTTATGCATAATGATCCCTATTGCATCACCTTTTGCCACAGACATTATATTCGTGTGGAAGTGACATAGCCAACATCGCCATCATGGCATTTAGCGTTCGTCAAAATCTCCTTCACCACGGTGAATTGGTTGCAAGCATAGTTTGGTTTCTTTGCCACTCAAGGTCTTTTTTTTTTTACCACGAGGGCTAACTATACCGGGACATACGGTTTAAAGTAAATTCCGAACATCTTTAAGCATTCATGTTAAAAGAGGGATTCCAACCCACGAACTGTTGAACCGAAAGAAAGAGCGATAACCATTTAGCTACGAGCTCGATAAACTTGTAACAGGATATTTTTCTCACTCAATCACTCTAATAATATATACACATTATAGTTTAATGACCATTCACAAGTAAAAATGGAGGCAGGTAGGCTAATAACATGATTTCACCAGACTGTATAGATCATAACGATTAACGAGACAAAACAAATATACTACTGGCCATTGAAATTGCTACACAAGGAAGAAATGCAGATAACAAAATGATATTTATTGGACAAATATATTATGCTAGAAATAACAAGTGATTAAATTTTCAAAAAATTTGGCTGGATATAGATCCTAAGAAATCAGTACCCAGAACAACCCCCTCTGGCTGTAATAACAGCAGTTATACGCCTGGGCATTGAGTCAAACAGAGATTGGATTTCATGTACAGGTACAGATGCCCATACAGCTTCAACACGATGCCACAGTTCATCAACCGTAGTCACTGGCGTTTGGAGACGAGGCAGTCGCTTGGCAACCATTGACCAGACGTTTTCTATTGGTGAAAGATCTGGAGAACGTGCTGGCCAGGGCAACAGCTGAACATGTTCCGTATCAAGGAAGGTCCGTATAATACCGGCAACATGCGGTCGGGCATTATCCTGCTGAAACGTAGGGTTTCGCAGGGCTCGAATAAAGGGTAGAGCCACGGGTCGTAACACACCAGAAATGTAACGTGCACTGTTCAAAACACCGTCAATGCGAACAATAGGTGACCTAGACGTGTATCCAATGGCACCCCATACCATCACGCCAGGTGATAGGCCAGTATGACGATGACGAATGCACGCTGCCAGTGTACGTTCACCACGATGTCGCCAAGCACGGATGCGACCATCATAATGCTGTACGCAGAACCTGGATTCATCTGAAAAGATAACGTCTCGCCATTCGTGCTCCCAGGTTCATCGTTGATGACACCATTGAAGGCGCTCTTGTCTATGACGCAGCGTCAAGAGAAGCCACAGCCATGGTCTCCGAATTAATGGAAATATTTTTTGATTTAGTTTGTTTGTTGCCTTATGATCATTTTCTACAGACGAGGACCAATTTAATTCGAACTTGCAGATTAAAATGTATTCTGAGCAAGTGCATACATTTATCTCTTACCATAAATGATAACGCAATCAGAAAGAATATTTTATCATTAAATTATTAAAATTATACCCAGATATCTCGAATCCTATTTTTGTGAAAAGTAACTTCCCTTTTTTCTTAAGATACAAAGAAAAGAAGAAGCACACACATGTACACAATATATGTTATAAGTCTGAATGATTGACGATATTTAAAATTAAGCAACATAAATTTTAAAGATAGCTGTAAGAGTTAAGTAAGAAATATATGAAATAAAGGGAGCTATACACACAACGAATGATAAGTTCAAAGTAGTATCATTTTTAATAGCGGAAAATGACACTATAAAAGTTATTTGGACATAGTGTACTCTGTTTCACTTTCTTTAATCTCTATCCTTAGTTTTTTGTAGTCGTCTTTCAACCATTGAAATTCTTGTTCCCTTAGTGCTGGTAGGGGTATATTCCTTGGTATGATCTTCTATCACATAACGCATGCCGATAATTCAATCAAATTTAATATCAAACCATTTAACTAAAAGGTCTCCAGTAACATTAAGATGGTACTGTTAGTTGGATTTCTAAAATAATTGCAACATCATTTTAAACAAATATATTGTCCAAAGTTGTTATATCATTTATGTTATCCTAGGTCTATAATGGAAATAACATTCATTGGTCTATAAATATTATCAATTTATAAATAATGGAAAAAATATAAGCTACATGCCTTAGTTTATATATATATATATATATATATATATATATATATATATATATATATAAACTAAGGCATGTATATATATATATATATATATAAAGCATTTTTATTATATTTATATCATCGTTATTTTTATAATTAAGATCATATTAAAGGATAACATCGAATTAAATATTAAATGATGTAACTCAAGAACAGTTAAGACACAAATTATTTTTTCTTATTCAAATTCTAGAATAAGCTAGTACATCTGGCCATTGTAAAGTAGAGCCAGTGGCACTTGGGTCGATGAATGCACTCGTTGATGGGCCTGAGTAGGGTGTAACAATCCAAAAGAGAAGTTAGGCATGCTACGGAGGCGTGGAACTTTCGGTTTTTGGAGTGAAAAATAAAAAGTAGAACCCTATTTTTCTTATACCCTTAAACTATTCCAGTATGCATTACACAATTGCTAGAAAGGTGGATCTAGCCGTTTTATTCAGACTCCTTCCACGCACATAGGCATTTGACAGAGGTCGGCCCTACTGGCAGCTGTCCCTAGATGGTGTTTTTATGATCTAGTTTATGCTTCAGCGAATATGTCGACCGTACGACTCACTTTCATCAATGCAGTATAAAGTATTGTTGGAAATCACTGATTCGCATGAAATCGAATGGTGAAAGAATAGCAGCGATTGCTGTAGCTTGTTTTGGGTATTTACAGTATTTTTTCATTCCCATAATTGAAGTCTAAAACAAAATTTTATTGAATAACTTTCATTATTGATATTTGATGTATAAAAATTAAGGTTATATTTAAAACTATATTGAGATAACTAAATTTTTTTTAAATAAAATTTTACTTTTTATTTTATGTCAAGTTATTATATTTAAAATTACACAAATTTTAATAATCTCAAATAACAATGACCAAAACTGTTTCAAGTTTTGCAATCCTATGTGTGAGAAATATTTAAGAAGTAAAATTGTTTCCCTTTACGTCAGTAAATACATTACAAATTCTTAAGATTGCATAGCTAAAATTTTAAAGTGGCATATTGTTCAAAATGAATTTCCGTTAAATATCAGTTTATTCCAACTTAATTATTTATTCTAAGATTATAAAAATAATATTTGAAGCATGTTTCAAAATGTATTTAGTTTCCTAAGAATGTTATTTGGTATTCAAGTGTAATTACTAATCTTAATCAGAATAGTTTTTTGATATGCCATAGAATTGCATTAAAATCTTTTGGACTTGAATCTGTTGATTTTGCTGTTACTGCCACAGTAAAAGTGGTTGCAATGAGTCACAATCAAGTTATGTATAAGAAAAATTAATATCAGTTTATTATTTCAAATTAATTAATTTATACTCTATGAAGCTTAGTGGGAGAAAAGTGTTCTTTGGAATAGAAGTTAGTAAAATTGAACTTTGTTATTGTTGAACAACAAAAGGTACATACATTTCATATTCTTATATCACATCTGTTGAATAGAGTATTGAAAGTTCTCTAGATTTTCTTCTTTGTGATACATGGATACAGCCCCATCAAATACCGATATTTGATAACTTTTACAATACAGAATAAATATATGTAATAAAAAAGCACAACAGGGACACTAATTTTTTAAAATATTATATTTTGATTTTTAACACTTTGTGTTTACTAGTGAGAGTGCCAAGTAACCATTTTATGTTTATTCAATATTAACAAGATAAAAAAGTAAAAATATGTGTTGTCGTATAGTATTTGTAAAATTTTTATTAACATCAGATTTAGTTTTTAGGAAGTATTCATTTATCACTTCTCGAGAATTTGTTATTCTTTACAATGTATCTTTGCACTATACCAAATGACGTATCTGTAATAAATAGATAATAATATTGGAAAAATTAATGTATTTTTGCGATGGAAAGTATAAGTAATGACTAAGTCCATTACTTGCTGAACCTGATATGAAACTTTGTTACAAGAGGTAAAAAAAATACTAGTTTTATGTCAAAATAAATTTGTACAATTATTTTGTAATTCTATAAGGGGAATATTCTCATTTGCATAGGAATGATGGTATTTAGACGTCTAGACGTTAGGGCTGGTATAATCTTGTTCCGTTCAAAAGATTTATAATTGTGGTCATTTACAGAATGGGTAATAATTTTTTTCTTATTAATTTCTTTAAAAGGTAAATTAATTCTATCATCAATTCTGCACCCCACAATAAATTTTTAGGAATACCGGGAAACATTATTTATATTGGCAACAATTTATAACCACCAATAATTCTCTTAGCAATATCCTCAGGTTCCAAATCTTTCCTTATTTATTAAATATCGTACAATTAAAAAAGCGCTTAGTCAGATTACAAAATATTCAAAAGCTGAATAATTCTGTAGGCTAAACACCAAAAATTAGGAAATTCTTTTAGTATAAATTGGTGTCTGAAAATAATTAATTATTAAAACTGAGAAACTTTGCACGTATAATATTCGAAAATAAATGCAAAATTTTCATATCAAGCAAAAAATAGTAATTAATGGACAGATAACTTCACAAACAAAGCATGCTCATGTATTTTCCTTAAAGGTTTCTTTGTGGTTATATATATTTTAAAATATTTAATGCCAAATAATTTGATGATATATTTTGGGGTAAATTAAATACAATCTTGTTCAAGTTGTAAGAAAAAAGTAGCTCCCATTTAATTAAATATGTTAATCTCAATAAGTCGATGGCATTCTGTGTTTTTTTTTACTAATAATTTTGTGATAAATTTTTATCTAGTAATTCCTCAATAATTTAACTAAATAAAATTACAATATTAATCTTCAATCTGTAGTGTTATACTAAAATTATTATATTACTGTTTATCGAACTTATTGTAACAAAACCAAATGTTTTTCATTCCAAAACGTCTATATTTTATCCTAACTAGCATGATTATGCATCTAGGAAAATTCTTACCTCTCACCAATAGAGAATACTCCTTCATTGATGAACGGAATGGACTAAATTAATAAATAAAGCAATGAAATAAATTTATCTTAATTGTATATACTTTACATAAATGAAAACAAGATTGTCTTTATCAAAAACCTCTTTTTAGAGAGAATTATGTACCTATTTTAAGGACGTTTTTAATTTCATATAAATATTTTTTATTTGTCTTAGGAAGAGGACCAAAAATAGACATTCACATTTATTTTTGCCATTTTTGTCCATGCATATATATTGCCTACATTTTGTTTATGTACACCAGAAAGGTGAATCATAAGTGAAGTTTTGAGAAGAAAGGTGAATCACTTATGTACATCATAAGTGAAGTTTGCCCGATAGAAAGAAAATGATACACTATAAGATAATCTTCTCTAAGCATTCATACAATATAGGTGACAATACATAGACTTGCAATGTTGATTAAATGAAAAAAAAAAAACAACTTCAACAAGTTTCCTGTGCACAAAATGCATTTCAGCGTGATTAAGCAGTGAAAAGTTTTCGTGATGCCTCATAAGGATTCTTACTAGAATTTCTGACCTTAATAATGTAGTGTAACGAGTTGCGATTTCTTACTTCGTAAAATTGCTGCTCTACGCATTCGAGATTCCCTATTGTCAGCAGAATATCGAATCGATAGGTCCAAGATAACTATATAGAACCCTGAACTGAATCTACAATATCATTAATATTCAAGACAGCCATGTTACCCACATAGCTTTAAAGAATACAGATATGTGGAAAGCTTTAAATCAAAAAAAAATGTGTGTTAGTTTTTTTTTTTTTTTTTTTTTTTTTTTAATAAATTCCATTTCTATGGTTTTTATAATAATGTTAATTTTATTGTGGAGAATATACATTGTCACCGAGGATTCGTTATAATTACACTGGCTTGATGGGCTAAAGACATAAACAAGTATTTACGAACTGGGTGTTTCGTTTGTAAAACGGGAATTATTGTCAGTACTTATACTGAAGGATAGTGAGATCAATAGTAGACGCTTTAGTTTCAGTCGTTCGAACATCTGCAGAAATGTTGGTCTTATTATGTAGTTATGAATCCTTAATACATCCAAAGAACAGGATCAAATTAGTCAACGTATAATATTTATTTCTTGATTGATATAAGTATTTTATTTTTAAGCCACTAGAAAAACTGTTCTAAGCAATTCAATGCAAAACTAAAAATTCAGAAGTTTATAAACATGACAAATATCATTTTAATACCTTATTTTTTCCTTATAAATGAGCTAGAACTATTATGATGATAAATTACATTTCTTATAAAAATATAATTTTAGTTTCTAAAAAAGGATAGGCGAATTAATATTTTAAAATAGAGAAAACTATAAGCCAACATTTGAATAATATACTTTTTATTTTGACAATATTTGTGATTACTTTTATTTGTTAAATCCCATTCTTCTTATTTTTCGATATATACAATTGCCTTGTCAAATGTTTTATTTCAAACTAAATATTGTTGTGAACTTAAATTCAAAATTCCTACTGAAAACTTACCTTCATATTTTTCAGCCTTACGTGTTTAATGTTTGGCAAGAAGTATCTTGTGGTTAAAATGCTTATAAATAATAAAATAGAAACAATTCCAGAAAGATTATAGAAATTTAAAATTTAAAGAATTTCTCTTTCTATAAATTGAAAAAATTAATAGTATCATGTAATTAATGCTAAGCAACTATAATTAAAATAATTATTAAAGTTTCCACTAATTAATGGACAAGTTACGGTAATTATTATTTAAGATCTTAGGCCAAACGAAATCTATTAAATTGTGAATTCAAGAAACTATAATTTTGTAGGCAAAATAACAATATTGTACAATTATAAGAATATTTTGATATTATTAACTTAAAAACTGTTCCCAACATTACGAAACTCTTAGAAGTTTGGTTCTGGCTGCTATTTAAATTGTCTTGTTGTACTATATAATTTGAGAACTTTTTAATACAAAAAAGTATATAATAAAATTTACTTTAATTTTTATAATAAAATTCACTTGTTTGAACATTTAATCAAAAATGCATAATTTATGGGAAAATTATTTTTTTCTTTGATGCAGCATAAAAATAAATGATTTTTATAAACAAATTAATTAACATAAAGCTCTCATTGCAAGTTTAATACTTATTTAAAATATTAAGAATAATTTTTAAGACCTAATGCAATAATTTTTTAAAAATTTGTGCATTTTAGTGTAAAAAAATTAAAAATATGATTTTATATGCATAAAAAATCACAAAATTAATTACTGTAAAATTATAATTAAGAAAAAAATCTCTCTGCAATTAAATCTTAAAGGTAAGAGACAATCATTTCTAAATTTGTTTTATTTGCTGAATTGGCTTAATTAGCTGAAATATTTTAAATAGTTGACAAAGATAAACCATAGCACACAGAACATACATATAAAAGTGCTTTTGCTTAATAATTATACAAGAAATTTATGCCTCGTATGCACTTACAAAATAATTTATACATATAAATTGCATCAAAATACATTTTTTTAAAATCCCTGCAGAGAAAATTTTAATTACTTGAATTTATACGTTGCAACATGACAAACTATATATGTAAGGGCGTATAGATAAAATAAGTGAAAAATTATAATTGGTAAATATGTTCAAGAAATATTACCTCATAGTTTTGGAAATAGTTAGTTCATGAGATTACCATAAGAATTCTAATCTTCTTTCAAACATGTAGTATAGGAGACGTTAGGCCAAAAAGAATGTTGAACTCATAAGTAAATATCTATCTAAAAATGGAAATGAAATAAAATATGAGTTTGAAGGATTTACATTATTTTAACAAATGTATGAACAAAAAGAGTATTCTACACTAGAAATTATGCAGCTTGAGATAGTTTTTTTAATATCACGAAATATATATTACGTAGTATTTAAAAAGTTTTTACATAATCTTGGAAAATACAGTTATTTTAAAAATTAGAAATATATATTTGTAAGCAAAAATATCTGATATATGTGATACGTTTCCCAATAAGTTGTAGAATTTTAATTAAAATCATTTTTTACTTTTCCCAAAAAAATTCAATACATGTATTAGTTAATGGTATTAAGTAGTTAATTAAAATAATGAAAATTAATATTTATTTGTTAAAAAGTTTTCACTGTACTGTAAACATAAAAAAGTCTTCACTCAATTACTATTTTATTAAGAAACCAGATAATAAACAAGAATTCATGATATTTAATATTTTAAACAGACATTTGACATAATTGAAAGTACGTAATACTCTGCTTTACTTTTTCTATAATCTATCGAGTAATTTGTTTAAAATAAGTAAGAAAATTTTCGTTGATTTTCTGTTTCTAAGATTTATCGTTAAGACGTTAAATAACTGGATTCTGCTCTTAAACTTATAATAGCTATCAATATCATTTCCATGATAATTAAACTTTATGAAGCGAGACGTAAACATGAAGAAAATAATTTAATAATGCCTATGAAACATTTTAGGACACCTTATATGTGGTTGATTATTTATTTTAGTGTTGTGATATCAGGTCATTTGTAATATGAATTGGAAATAAATTTGGAAATATTTCACACGTGTGCTAACAATAATTAGTCCTAATGTCATCCGGTTATTTCATCATAATAGGATAATCTTAATCATTGATTCAAATATTTTTAATCACCAAATTAAATCCTCAATTCAACTGAAAATTTTCAAAAGTGAATCATCGACTCACAACAAGGATATAGTGGATATAAAATTGTTTTTACTTCCTATCGAGCATAAATAAGTTTTTATAAATGCTATAGCTAAAGTGATAACACAGATTCCAAAAATGATAAAATATCTGTAGTATATTAGATCATCTTTCTATACCATAAAAATCTATAATCGGAGTAAAAAAGATGTGGTGTTACTGCGGTGGTCTGATAGAAAATTGAAAGCCCAATTTTATGAGGAGATAAAATTTTAAAAGCATTCACATGCAATAAATATTGTGACTTAAAAATAGTTAAGACGCCTATTTTAGATTCATAAAAATGTAAATAAATATCAAAATAACAGATTTAGAAAAGGAGTCCTTACTAACTTCTCATTATCAAGGTCACTGTTGAAATTCACAAATGTACTTATTAAAATTTACCCATACTGCTTATACTCAAAATGGGAATTGTGCGTGTGTGTAGCAATTAGTGCGTAGTAGCAATCTGAATTAAAGCTGTTCAATAAAGTTTGTTTCATCTCTTTAAAAAATTTTTTTTTTTTACTTTTTAGAAACTTCAGCCTTCAGAGACTTATCTACTGTGACATTGAACATACATCAAAGTTGACGGCGGAGGGAACCGGACACTAAAAATAAAAAAATTAAGACTAATGAAAAATGGAAGATCAAGAAAATAAAAATAAAATGAAGGCTAAGTGACCGTTATCACTATGAAAGTTTATTTCTTAATCAAATGTCAGCAAGATATTTAAGATATTATTATTATTTCCCTTTTTTTTAAACTGCAAAATTGAAAACTGTAATTTGGGCAAATTAATATAAGAACGCCTGAAATAAAGTCTTCAAATGAGACTACATATAATTCAATATTTGTTTTGATTTTCAATATTCAAAATTCATCATCCATATTTTCAATTAAGTATCTTCTTTACCAGAGTATTACTTTTGCTACTAAATCGCAAATAATTTTATCACTACTTAAATTATTAAATAATGTCAGCTCTAAATTTTCCAAATTTTTCTTTTTATCATTAAACTTTATTCCGGTTGTTTAATTAATATTGCATTGTGCTATTAATTCTAAAGTTGTTACTGCGAGATTATTTACTTTTTACATTTGTTTTAAAACAATTCAGTTTCTTACATATCACTTGTTAGTGTTCCATTCATTTTGTGCTCTGCAGATTAGTCCCTACGTCGTGAGCATTGTTGTGAGAAGTGTTTTTATTTTCAATTCTACAGTTACGCATTTTATGAGAAATTCAGTACATTTGAATTTTTGAAAATGTTCTTCAGAATTTAACATTCCAGTGGTCACACTCGCTAGTAAATTCTTTATTTTTTAATATTCTTTTTTAAGTAAGGATATGTTTAAAGTCTAAACATACCAGTTTTGAGTAAAACAAAATATAAAAATTTTAACGCTTTTAAATACAAGTTTATAGTTCTAAGTAAGAGGTAGCAAAATGTGTTTCTACTGAAACTTTACTATATTTATTCAATTTGCCCTACCATTCATTTTTAGTATATTCATATTTGACATTTATTTAATACTATACTCAATCTGAATTTATATTCCTCTTAAATATTAACAAAACCACTTTATAATATCAACTGCCTTATATTTTATATTAATGTTAAAGAACGGGCTGAACATTTGAGTTTACATCTCACTATCTATATTTCCATATAGATATATGGCAGTGAAATATAATTTACTGTAAATAGTTCAATATTGAAAAATATTGAGAAATCAATAATTTTTAATGAGTAAATGAAAATAGAAAAAGGTAATTTTTTTACAAGTTGAGGTCCGCAATCTTGAATTTATTCAGAAGAGGAATAGTTATTAATAAAATAAAATTAATTTTGTTGCCACTAATTAGAAAAGAATCTTATGGTATAAAATATGAAAATACTTTCCAAAGATCGTAATAAAACGCAACTCAGTTAACTCACATGACAAACAATGTCTTTATAAAAAGGATAATGAATTATCCGAAAGAAACTTAATATATTTAATCTCCATGTATATTAAATTTTCTTTGATAAAAGTTTAAATAAAGAAGTTTAAGAATCTGCGAGGAACAGTTAAACATGAAATACTTTGATATTTTTACAATTGTGTGTAAAAGAAAGAATATACTTATGGTCTTAGTCTTACAGAAACACGATCTTTGTTTTAGACCATTTGTTACTGGAAGAATATAAGCGAGAAATTTTATCAACTAAATTTAGAGAGATAAGTTCAACCCCGATATATGAATAGAAGTGTCAAGGAATTTATAAAATACTATAAATTTGATGAAGTTGAAAATAGACATTACTTGGGATACATATGAGTGAAAGAAAATCGGTGCATGCTATTTTTACTAATTGTAAAGAAATATAATTAATATTGCTTAACTTCAGATGCAACCTATGAATTACACTTTTTCTGTAAACAATATTTTTATGAATAAGATACCAGTTAAGAAAAGAAATCATATCTTTTATTTGGATAGAAAGATGTTTAAATTATGCAAATTAATAACTAATCAAATATGTATACATTTTTAATGATTAAAGTTTATATAAATTCTTTGGCAGACATTATGCGAAAAAATTATCTTGTGTAGCGATAAATTAAGCTTTCAAAAGGCGTAAGGAAAAGTATTTTTTGTCATGAAATATTTTTTTGATGATGGGCTCATTTTTCTAAGTATTCCTTCATGCGTTAATAGAAAATGCAGCTAGAGGATTTTAAGCAAAAATATAATTTATAGAAAAAAGTGCATTTGCTCTGTTTCATTTTATTTAGATTTTAGGCATAATTTAACATTGAAAAAGTATTATTAAATAAAAAATTATTAATGATAACATGAAGGATTATTTTTATGTGATTTATTTTTACCATAATATATTCATATCCACGTTTCCTATATAAACCTTTTGAACTACTTTTGTTAGCTTATCATTTGCTTATTAAAATGATAAAAGAATGATGAATATTTTGATTTGATTTGTTACATATTTTTTGAAAAACGAATATAAGATTCGAAAATTCTAAGTTTCATGCATTTTTTTCCTCTTTTAAAATTTAAGTTTACTTTAATGAGAGAGAGAAATATTCTGTTACTTATATAACTTTATTTTTTTTTGTCTTAAACCGGTTATAAAAAGTTATAAGGAATTATCGGAAAAATTATCTTATAGATATACGATAATTTTTCCAATAATTCGTTATAATTTTTTTTAACATTCTTTAACTATCTAATTTCATTATACTTCAATAATTCTTATATCTTGATAAAATTTTGCCTATTAAAAGCACTAGAATTTTCCGATTGCAGGCAATAGAAATATTTTTTCAGTGAAAATATTCCAAACTAATTTTTTAATATATTGAAAAAAAAAATAAAATATGAATATTGTATATTGTTTTTTTTTTTTTTTTTTTTTTTTTTTTTGTTTCTTCTATAATTGTTTTAAATATTAGATGTGTGGATGAGCATAACGGAAAGCAATCAATCGACAATGGATGTACTTTCGCTCTTTATCTATTCTGTTTTTGTCCTTTCTTTGTATGAATGATTGCCTACCCTATAAACAGGTTCCTATGGCATGTGTGTACTGAAGAAGTCGAACTCCACACCTAATATGGTTCAATTCGAAAAGTGAAGCAGCGCACCCCATAATGCCAGCCTAGTTGGCACACGACAACAACAAAGAAAAATTTAGAAATGTTTTTCTAAAAAATTATATGCGTCAGCAAATTAGAGTCTCGACGTATCAAATAAGCCCTAAGAAACTAGTTAGTTCCATCAGGCTCTATGATCTAAGTTAAATGCATTAATATTTCAGCTAACACACTTTGCCATTAATGCTGTGCCTACTTACTTGAATTAACTTAAATAAAATGCAATCATTTGAATGCATACGTCTGTCCTCTGCTGTATATTTCTCGTGTCTTGGATAAATTTCTGTGGTAGTACGTCGCGATTTTCTATACTAAATTGTTCACTTTAAGCAAAGCTTTCCCAATTCTAAAATGATAAACGTCTTTACTGCACGCTATAATGAAGTTTAAAACGAACCGCAAAGGCTTTCTTCCTGTATATTCTAACTTACAGATACATACAATTCAAATGATTTATTATATTACTCAAAAGTCATTTTTAAAAAGTGGTTTCTACAAAGCAAACCACTTCAAAAGCACCCTCCCCGCTTTGCAATGCATTGTTGAAAGAGGCAAAAAATAGATCTCTTCCCCCCCTCAAAAAAGTACCATCCAAAATCCTTAACTCTCATTTTTCAGTATCCGGTTTAAAGGATTGAGATTTTGATGAAAAAAGTTTTTTAAAAAAATTCTTCTTTTCAACAACTTTTTGACCTCGTACTCTCACACGCGTGTTGTTAAAAGCTAAAAATTAAAAGGTTAACGATTTTTACGTCCGATACGATCTCCTCTCCTGCCAGGAATTTTTTCCAAACTTCTAAACTTTTCGGAGCTTTTTTTTTTTAAATTTTTTTTTTTATTTTTTATTTTAACAATCCTTTTAAGGAAAGAATATTTTTTCATTCTCTTCGACCCCCCTTTATTCCAGACTAAATCCGAAACCTGCGGCAATGGCTCCGTTTTGTAACATTTCTCGCTCCACTGGACCGGTTCGGCCCAGTCACGAAGATAAATTGAACTGTTTTTGTGGTTTAGAATTTAACCCTTTCTTGGGGTACTAAAAGCCCCTTTCCGGATGCTATGGCAGAGTACGCACGAGACCAATAGAAAGAAGGAGGGATCTAAAGTTTCCAATTTTTGGTTAACCTTGGAAAGGTTCGGATTTTTTGATAAACGATGATAGAGCGGCAGGCAAGAATCCAACTGTTGACATCTTTTTTAAAAAGAAAAAGAAAAACATTAAACTTCAATAGTCATTTATATTGTACAATTCGTAGCAAATAAACTTGAGAAATGAATAAAATTTTAATGTTAAATAATGAAATGAAATTCAAATAGTATATATATACATATATACTTGATTTAATTTTAAAATATGATATAAACTTAATTCTTAAATTTTTATTTTTAAAGTGTCAGTTTCTATATTTAAGTTTTTTTCACTCGCTACATAGAAATACTTTATAAACATAAATGTATCAATTATGATACGGTTAAAACTCGTTTTATAATCTAAAAATATAGAGCTTAATGCGCAAATTATTGCTGTTTTAATATGTTCTATTTTATGTTTGTTCACATCTTAAGTCCGTTTGAATTAGTTTTAAAATGTTTTCGGAAAAATCAACATGATTTAATTTAAAAAATGATTATTCTACTACACCAGATTCTCGGTATTTCATTATAATTTACGTTGAGCTAATATAAAATATGTCTCAGATATTGAATTTGGTTAGTATACAATTAATCTTTCCTAGAAAGAAATTGGAATACTTGTACATAAAAAATATTAACCACGAATTTTTAGCTATGAGGATTTGCTTTAGAATATAAAAAAAAGTGCATAACATTTGAAGTCAGTATATTCCATGCATAAATGAAAACTCCTTAAAAATGTACTTCAACTTTTATATTTAATGCAACTATTTTAATTTCTTAAATATTTACTTAAAAAATTAAAATTGTTGTATTAATCAAGCAACTGCTTATTGTTAAGTAATTGTTTAATGTAATAATGTTCTCTCAAAAAATGAAGTAAACAATTCAATTTTAGAATCATTTCATGTTAGAGAAAGATTGATAAAAAAAGAAGTGAAATTTATAACTAAATTGTTAATCCTCTGAAGTTAATAACTGATAAGTAACTGCAGAAATTTATCATAAAAATATTTATGTTAATATAATCTCTTTTTCTGAGTATCATAGATAATTCCAATTTTAATATCATAAATAATTCCTATTTTAATATCATAGATAATTCTTATTTTAATACCTAAATGAGCCTTCATTTGTTTTAATTTTCAACATAATAAGTACAGCTTGTTCTAATATCTCCAAACAATTGAGTATAAAGTTAATATTTAAATTAAGGAAAAGCGTGAAAATATTTTCTTGGTGGATACATTTCCGTACTTTTAGTTCTTTGCACACTGAACTCCAAATTTATATGAAATAAATAAAATATTTTCAGTTAGCTTTTCAATTTAATGAATTAAGCAATTTTTAATAGATTGAAAATGTCATAAAGATTTAATCAAGGCTATGCCTGTAACTGACTGAGTATTAAGTAATTCTCTACTGTCACTTATATATTGTCATCACTGCAGACAGTTCTCCAAAGAGAAACATATACAGTCTTCCATTAAAAATTTCATCTTTGTTTTGTGGAAATTTAATGTGTATATTGTTGTTTTTATTTCTATGCAAATTTCACGCGAAAGAAAATTGTCTGGTTTTTCAAAGGACATATAATTAAAAAATTGCATGATATTATTGCATTTTCACAAACTGGTGTGCTCCAATATTATAATTATCATTAGTAAAACTATTTTCAAAACCATATCATTCATGATGCTTGTATATGCTTACTTACTAAGAGTATTTCTTTTTAAAATGCATTATGATTACAAGAATATATAAACTCCCTGAAGGGAATTCGTAATTTTCTATCGATTCTAAAATTAATTTTGCTTTAAATTTTTATGTTAAATAAAAAAAATTATGTTCCTTAAAAATTAGTCTTAAAAATGAAAATTAATTGAGGTATTCTTCAGTGTAAGAAAATTGTATTAGTTTTCTAAAAAATATATTATATGATGCTTTTCAAGCACTGCAAAATAAAAATAAATAATTAAATATTTAGGAATCAAGAAATAATAAATGAAAATGTATGTAATACAAATAACTAATCGACATAAAAGTGAAAGCAAAAACTCAGTCAGTAAAACTAGTAATGATGAGTTTTATTTATTCGGCCAATATATGAATGTCAAAACATAAACATCCTTCATAAGTTATAACAAAAAAAAAGTTCTGCCAAGTAATAAGATGAATGTCTCCTTTTTTTACAGAGAAAAAAATTACTTTGATAAATTATTCTTTCTCCCAGAATGAGACTTGTATTTTTCATGCACCTGATTCTACCTTAAGTGGCTTTTTCAGAATGCTTTGATGATCCTAGTAGTCAATGTTAAAAGCTATCAAATGGTACAGTAAATAACAGCAGGGTTTAATTTCCCACCCACAAGTTAAACTGCTTGAGATTAGCCACAATAACTCAAAAAGTAATTATTCTGTTACAAAAAAAAATTTTAAATACCTTAAAATAAGACATTTATGAATGTAAACAAAAAGTAAAACATTAACAATAATGATTGTGATGTACGAAAATGTTAATACATTCTTTTTTAATGCATTCTGTTTGAAAATTCAAAATCTTGGGAATTACAGAATTTAAGTCAACTAAATTTTCTGAAATGGATTTCTGGTATAATTTCAAATATATTAAAATTAAATAACTAGAATATTTTTGTGAAGATCTCATTAAATTTTATCACTATGAAAAAGCTATTTTTAATTTTGAATGACAGAATGAATGAAAAAGTTAAGATTTAAACTGAATTTTAATATTGAAAACTCAAGATTTTGAACTGAAAAAATTAATTTTTAGTTTTTAGAATTCATAAAAAGCAAATATTCTGAACTTACTTTTTGAATTCTGAATTTAAAAAATTGTAAATTTTGTATGAAAAATTAGAAAAAAAATTTACTTTTCATAATTTTCATTCATAAAGGTTTTTACCAGATAATACAAATATCTTTTTTAATCATGGTGACATCGATTTTAAATATCTCATATTTTAATCAGTAACATTATATATGAAATTGGACGAATTATTATATATATATTTAATTTAGCTTTATATACTTTGAGAGATATTCGTTATATTTAATTCTTGAAAAAGTGACTATCATTTTGAGCATGTTCAAAAAGCTTTGTTTTGAAAGCAAATCATTTATAAAGTTAATATATAGCATAGTTAAATATAAAATAAAAAAACTAATCACATTGATAAATATGTGATTTAAAATAAAAAAATTATAATAATTACATTTTTGCATGTGCATTTTCCTCTATTATAAAGATACACTGAAAAAAAATGCTTAGATTTTTTAATAGTTTCTGCTTAAGATAATTCGTGTTATTGATCTCTATAGGTTTAATGTACCGCATGATCCAAAACTCAGAACGAATTCTTAAGAGAATAATACGAAAACAAATCGAGTTACAAAGATACGGTTTATGATAAACGAATGGGAAAAAAACCGGTATACATGTGACAATAAATAAAAAAATAGTTTTATTGGTGACCAACAGATGGCGTTATTTTTACCAAAAGATGATTTACAACTGATAAAGTACCAAAAACCTACAAGCCAGCTTAATTAGAATTAATTGATACTACAGTAAATGTTATATGAGCTGCCCATCATTCAGAAATATGGCTGTGAGACGAATCACCACAGCGTTCACAACATTCAGTAGCATTTCTTAAGTTATGACAAAGCACATTTTGGTTGATGGCATCTTTCCATGCTGCTAGTGATGCTGATTGGTCGAGGTACATGTTTGACTTCAAGAATCTCTACAGGCAAAAGTCACATGGTGTCAGATCGGGATATCTTGGAGGCCATGAGTGATTAAACTTTCAACTGATAATGCAATCCTCCCCAAATGTTGAGCGTTGCACAAGCATAGCAATATGAGGTGGTGCTCCATCTTGCATAAAGGTGACTGTTTGAAGAGACTGTCGCTCTTGCAGTTCAGGAATAATGTTGTTTTGTAGCAGTGTTGCATATCGCTGACCAGTGACAGAAAGTATTTTGAAACTCGTATATGTGATCTCGAAAAAGAAATTAGGAAAATAACAAGGAAATTACACCAGACTGTCACTTTAGATTGTTGCAGTATTGTAGGGTACCTTAACAAACGCATGTGAATTTTCTGTGATCTATTCTCAGTAATTGTGTATGTTAACAGGGTCAGAGAGTATGAAATGCGCTTCATCTGTCCAAAACACAATATGAAGTCAGTCGTTCTTCTCGTCCATCTTAGTGAATATCAAATTCACAAAATCTCGGCGTGACTTGAGGCTAGGAGGTTTTAGTTCTTGGTTAAGTTGCAACTTGTAAGGATACCGTAACAGATTTATTCGCAGTGCTCTCAAGACACTCCAGACTAGTATATTCCAAAATATTATAACTAGCGATGAATCTATTCAAATTTTTAGAAACGATTTTAAGCTCTTTTTCTTGTAAAAATAACTTTACTCATTTCTGTTTTCTTAAATTCAATGCAAAAAAGTATTTACTTTTTCCCTGATAAACGTGGATTGCATATTTTCATATAACTTAATATTAAGAAAATATCAATAAAAGTTAAACTAATGTCATATAACAAGCAAATACATCATCAAGCCTGCCTGAGTTCCCAATTTTAAATTTTAATGGGAAACTATGTATAAAGAACTTCAAAATACCTTTAATAATTTTACTGATAAATATTTTTTATCATAATAATTTTTATATATACATTAACATTTCTCATTTCATAGATTAAAGTAAGAAGCATATACCATTACTTTGTTAAAAATAATTTTGAACATATTGTAATAATATTATTTTTTGTGTTTGTGAAAATCCTTATCAAGCAATAAAGAGTAAGCGAAAAACAGCGTAGAAAATCATTAATCGCACACTTAAACACATATGTTACGGAAATAAATAGATGCATTCTGAGCCACAACTAATAAACTTGTCTTGTTGAAACCAAAAGTCATCGCCAAGGTTCAAACCTTGTGCACTCTTCTTCAAATTTTCTTTTAATATATTTAGAAATTACATGTGATTTGATGTGGAGTCTATAAAAGTTAACGGATCAACTTCAATTGCTGCCATGCACTCCCATATGATAACACCACCTCCACCGAGTTTAACGGTAGACATAAAATTTTTCTTCTTAAAAGCCGTACCTTGTTTTCTCCTTACCAATTTACGCCCTTTAATGCCAAAGATACCAAATTTGCTATCATCTGAGGATATTAGCTTTTCAAAAAAACTCGGAAGAATTACTGATATATTTATTGGCAAAATTTAAATGCTTTTGCTAATTGACAGTTTGAATACATAGCTTTCTACGAGCTACACGGCTGTGATAGCCAGATTTTTTTAGAGTTTTTCGTATAGTATTTTCATGAAAAGATTTTTTAAATTTTTTCCTAATATCAAATACTATTTGCGATGCAGTATTCTTTGGATTATACGTAAAGATTTCAGGATGCATATCTTTTCTCGTAAAGTCAACTTAGATGGTCGTTTACTTCGAGGTTTTAGGACAACCGATTTTGGTGACTTGTAAATTACACATTGATTACTCTTTGGATAGAAGGATTAGTTTTTCCAACTATCTTTCTAATTTCTTGTTAAGAGAGTTTTAACTTCATTCCTTTTTCTTAAGATGATTTTCTTTTTGTCCGGAACAATCTCTTTTCCCATCCATTTTAAGTCTTCTTGTTTGCAAGCTCTAATGCATCATATCAATATAATAATGTTTTTTATTCTGTTTGTTGTATTGCAACCATAGTTAAAATGAATAAGTAGTAAAAAATATATGCAAACAATATTTCATTTCATACAAGCTCAAGGAGGTAAAAAAATGAGATTAATTTGCAAATATCTTTATAATTTGTACCTTTACGCAAACTTTATCTGATAACTTTTGCGTGATTTTTAACTATCACTATTATTATTACTTTCAAACAACGTGTGTTATCTTTTTAGTTGTTATTGATATTTAAATAATTGTTAATCAAAAGCTTTATATAAAAATATAATTAATATTGACACTATAATGTACATTTATTCGCTATACAATGTTTACTGTGCATTTGTATGCAGACATTTTTGGTAAATGTATATACTTTTCATATTAGTAAAGAATATTGTTGTTGTTGTTCTCGTGTGCCAGCTAGGCTGGCAGATTGGGGTGCACTGCTCCACTTTTCCAACTGAACCGTATTTGGTGTAGAGTCCGACTTCTTCAGTCCACATACATGCCGTAGGGACCCGTTTATAGGGCAGGAAACCTTTCACACCTCATTCAAACACAAGGAAAGGACAAAGACAAGATAAAGAGAGAGAAAGCACACCCATGCCTGAACTGGGATTCGAACCCAGGACTTCCTTATCCGTAGTCGGGCACGCTGACCCCTAGACAAGTTGGCCGGCTGTAGAGAATATTAGTTATGTTAAATAAAAACTATAATTATAAAAGCTTCGATTTAATGAATAAAAATAATTAGTTAATATATAAAAATTTCTTTGGATATTTCATTAAAATGATTTCAATAATTTTTAATATAAGTATTGTAAATTCGCTATTTATGAAATAAAAAGAAAAAAGCATACACATGGTAAAATTAAATCATGTTAATTATATCTATTAAATCAACACCAACTAAAAACAGTTTACAATTAGATCTTAATTGGAAACTATTAAAAATATTAATTTAGACAGTAGTTCACATCAAAATCTCTATATTAAAAATATAAGTATTACTAAACATTCCTTTCAACTGTGTATAAACATTGTGCTTAAAAACTCTCAGGTATGAGCATCAAATCCTCACAGGTTAATTGACATCGTAAGATTGACGATACTGAAAAATGCTTTTAAATTGGCTGAACTAGAAAAATTGAAGGAAACAACAGTAAATAGTAATTGTGAAGTCAGCAGGGAATAAGCTGTTCCAAATAGAAGAAATATGCTTTGAAGATTAGAATTGTCGCCTTCCTTAATGACATATTTATTAGATTCTTCCGTATACTTTATCATTCACCAAAATTATTTATATCTCACCATGCATTTTAATTCTTAAACTGTGTAAGGAATTTACACATATTCTGCATTCTGTTTAAATATTTCTCTATTGCGGTGCCTTTGTTTGGGGCTTAAAAAGGTGGATTGGAAAATGACCCACCGTTTCTATCGAAATTTAATGCCTTCTTTCACTAAACACACTAAAGTTCATACCAATACCATGTTCTTTTCCCACCTTTTCCTAAAGTTAAGATTATTTCAGGTTAATTACATCCCTCTTATCGGAATGAGACTCGACTTTTCGACGTTTTCCGCAACGTTATCATTGAAGGGAGAAGCAATTTATGAGAACTGCTTTTCCAGGAGAGTGGTATTAAATAGAGATAAAAAAAAAAGTCTTGATGGAGGATGTTAGAAATTTCCTTCAATCTAAATTACATGGATTAAATTGAATTGGCCTAAAATATGGAAAACAAAACTACTTTAAATTCTGAAGCCACATTTTCAATCAATTTTTTTCCACGGGTACCTAATTAAAAACCATTTTTACAATATAGTTTAGTTTGTTGAAATGTCTTAAAAGTTTTGTTCAACATTCACAATGTATATATATATATATATATATATATATATATATATATATATATATATATATATATATATATATATATATATATATATATATATATATATATATATATATATATATTATTAGTTTTAAAAATATATTGAAAAAATTAGCTTTTATATACGTATAAAAGCATAAAGTAGATAATACAGTATTTATTGATGTAGAAAATTATGAAGTCTATTAATGTTTCAAAAAACTATTACGCGTTTATAAAAGGAGTTTTTTTAAAAAGCAAACAAGAAATCCATTGCATTATGGATATAACAATATACCGATATACACAAATAAAATATATATAATTTAGTAATTTAGGTAATCTGTAATATAATGTCAGCAATTATAATAGTAATTACCTAAAGAGTGATATCTTTTTTCCATTTATATGCTTGACTATATTTAATTAAATTCTAAGGATTTGTCATTGTTCTTGAAAAGTTTACTACTTTTAATAGCAATCAGCGATTTAAAATGTAAGGCAAATATTTATCTAAATTCTTTATCATCAATCATCTATGTATTTTATATTATTCTATGACACACACACACACATATCCATGTATTATATATTCCCTTAATTCAACTACTAGGGAAATGCTTCAAACATTAGACAAAAACTTTAACAACAACAACAAATATTAAAGTATGGAAGGCTTAAAAACTAAAAATCCTGATATTTTTTACAGCTGAATATTATTTTAACGTTATTTAGTTTCTCCTGAGTTCTCAAAGTATGGAAGGCAAAATAATTTGATGCATAATCAGTACAATAAAAAAGGCCGAAATCAATACAAAGAATTCCGCCGAAATCAATACTTAGGAATAATACTGATGAATATGCTTTTACTTATTTTTATGTTTGTGTGATTTTTAATGGCTATTTTCAAGATTTTCTTACTTTTACATCAGCGCACTAGCATGTGCTATTTGTGTAAGTACGGGAGTAATAATCAAATGTATACACTAAATGACGTATACACTACTTTAACAAATATCCTCATATAAATATCCTGAGACACTCCTATGTGTTTCCACAAATAAGTGCTTAGCAGTAAGAACTTCGCAAGTTTAACTTGCTCTTATCATCAATAAAAAGTAAAAATTATTATTGTTTTCTGTAGAAGAGATATCTCTGCAAGATATATGAAGGTACCATAAATTCACAGAATAACTGGTCCTCCACGCAATGCATGATTAAATTACAACCTGGCTACAATCATGAATACGAAATAGATCAAAAGTTGTATACAAATCCGAAAAAAATAGTGTAATTACAAATAGATAATTATTTGTGTTAGAAAGAGTTTCAATTTTTTTAAATGTTTATAAACTGCGTTATAATAATTGACAAACATTATAACTCAGTAATGTTTGAATAGAAAAGATACATATTTAAAGTTTTAGTTCATAGTTTTAAATACCATATCGGGCAAATGACATACACTAGGGTCGATACATTGTATGAACCGAATTTCGCTATTTCTCATCTCAACATATTGGTAGATATGTCAGCCATTTCTTTTTGAATGTTTCTTTTAAAATTTTCTAAAGTTTGTGGGGAGTCAGTATAGACAGGTATGAAAATGCATACCATTTGACATCACTAGGTCATTTGGTGCCCCTTAGATCAAACGCTGCCATGTTCCACCAATAACTAGCTTTATAATTTTTCCCTTTTTACTATTACATGATCCATAATGGTATACATTTAAATATACCTTTTATCATGAAAGTTGAAACTGCATACCATTGAAATAACTTACTGCATCATTTTCTATCCCTCTAACGGTCATACCAAACATTGTCACGCTCCAGAACAACTAGGTATCACATTTCTCCCTTTTTTGACCATTACATATCCATGAAATCAAAAACTGACCGTTCAAGAAAAATACTTTTACTTAGAGACGAATAAAAATTCTACAATGCATTGACGGGCTCTGAATTTGTCTCACTACAACGGAACGAAGTAACAATGTTGCGAAGACTCAACAAAGGTCGTAACGAAGACACTGGCGTGAGAAGACATAAAGGAAATACACATTTGAGGCCAACGCCTTCTACTTTTACGCACCTCTCTGTACCCCACGCGGTGTTTACACAGTGTCCATTCAACAGTTTTTCTGACTCGTTGCGTCCCTCTTTCTTTTCGAGCCAACGTGTAAAAAGGGCATAAAGGTTCACGCCTTTTTTCCCTGGTATAACTTTCACGTAACTTTTGATTTATAGTCAATGTAGTCGGGGAGGAGTTGAAAGATAACACCCGTCAGATCAAAATGTATCTAATTGTACCACGGAGTTGTGTTACGTCGTGAATATCCTTTGACGGCACCCTGTGGTTCTTTTAGTTACAGCAACCGTAACGTCAATATATATTCATTTCGTTATACTCTAAGGTTATAAAGTTTAAAAACGTGCATTCCCTTCAACCATATATATATCGAGAAAAATATTATTTTTGACCATGTACGAATAACAAATTGTTGAGCATCACGCCTTTGCAAGAATACAGTGTCATGAACTATAAATATAAATAATAAAGAGTTTCGAAAACATACGAGCTTACTCACATTATCTTTGTAATGAAATAGATTCCTATTACATATTGCAGAATTATTTCCATTGAAACTCAGTTTAATTCATATTATAACATTTGATGGGAAAATATAATACGAATACAATTCATTTTTCATTTTACCTAATTATTGCCAAAAAAAAAATATTAATAGTTTATGCTTAAATTTATATAAAGGTGAAAAAAGAATAAAATGAAAAATAATAATTTCAATAAATTTCTTGTGGAAGATGGAAAGCGTATTTAAAATCAAATAATGAACTTATATACTCGATTAAATATTAAAATTAAAGCTTTAAAACATATTATTATTTAAACAAATTTAATTTTTACTACTAGGTTAGAATAAATAAGATGTTTTCTTCTATATTTAAAATTAATATATAAGCAAAAACGAAAATAAATTATGTTTATTCTTACTTTTATTTTAATTAAGAGGTCAAATATGTGTATATGGGGATATGTTAATATTTACAACTATGGATTAAAATAATGTGAATACTTTCAAAATTCTTTTTAAAAACTTATTTAAAGCAACTAGAAATCTCTACTTGAAAACAATCTGTCGTATTTATATCAAGTATAAATACTGAATAATTGTAGATTTTATAGATTGTTCTTACATAGAGAATACGCAAAAATGAGTAAACATTGAATTCCACTACATAACGGTTTTAACAAAGCCCCCGACTCAATTGACCATACACTTTTATCACCCACTCAAGTCCACTTTCAAGGCAGCTTTTGTTATGGCTAATCCTACTTGAGTGTTGTTTGCCTTGCAGTTAACAATCTCTAAGTCAACATCTACGATAACAATTTTCCTTAGAAAGCCGATTGCGATGCATTGTAGTTTCCATCGGCAAGGTGAATCATACATTACGCTTAAGAAAATGTGATCAAACAAAATTAAGATCTCGATTCTGTTAATAAGAAGTGAACTTTAGGTACACGAAGCTGCAGGTGAATGTAAGAAAAAATGGAATTCGACCTTTGAAACCACCCTCAAAAATAGGGGTCGATGAGGACCACACGGGGCCCTTTTTAGCTCCCCCCACTCAGGTGTGGAATCGTTTCTTCTCAATGAAGAGACTGTCTCTTATTCATTTTTTATGTATACATAACTCAAAAGGAAACATACGTCACGTTTTCACGTAAAAGGCGCTATTTTCATAGCTCTGGATACTTTTGTGAAAGGACGTGCCACACTATAAAAACGAAAGTCCATAAATCCTTCGTGGTTATGTAATGAAAACAGTATTGTGGCAAGAATGTAAAGTAAAATTTCCGGTACTTAAAGACTCCATTACAGATAACGAACATCCCACCAAATTTTTTACTACCATATACGATCCTATAAATGAGTCAACATTCAGTAATATAAAACATAAATCAAGTGCTATTAAAAACAACAAATGATTGTGTTATAAATATGCTTCATGTAACAGTCCCAGATTTTTTTAATTAAAACTATATCCTGTAGATGTTTTGATAAAGAAGCGATGACAACTCATGTTACTATGAAATTGTATTCATTATTCTTGCTGATAAATACATTCATCACAAGTTATCACTTGAGTATTTATAAGAAAAAGTAAAATTTAATTGAGAAATGAAATCATTTTTTCCCGATTAGTAACTAAAATAAGAAATATTTCATTTCTTCGCTTCTCTTTTTTAATATTTTAAATTAAAAAAATTGAATTTTGGTTGCATAAAATATTTTTCAGTCTTTTGAAAATTTAAAAATATTTCAACTGTTTTAAACAAGGGGAAAATTATTTCTTTTATGAATTTCATCTACAAAGAGTATCACTATTTTATAACATCTTACTTTTCAGAATCATTATATTTATATATTATAAATCAAATCGTAATAAAAAAATTTTGTTTCAAGTGTGTTGTGCATGAATCCTTTTATTATTTTCTTCTAACCTTAAGATTAACTTTGTTATGTATTTAAAACAATAACTTAGCATATCTTTCTTAGTTTTCAACTAATTTTAAACAACCATTTGATATTAATTACAACGCATTTAATAAAAAAATAAGCCTAGGTTTGTAATATATTAATATTATTACTTGCAGATTTGAACTTAAAAACAAAATAATCAAAGCATTTCACTTAAATTATTTTCTGAATAAATATATTTTAACTTTTAATTAAAGTGTGTTCAAAACACTTTGTGAAAAAAGTTTAGTTAATTTATATGAAAAAGTTTTGAAAAAATATTTAATTTCATAATATTTCTTATTACATAATAGTTTACTGCTATATTTTTAACTCGCCAAATATTTTAAAAATTAACTATAAGTAAATTTATGTAATCCAAGAAATTTTTTATAACTAAATCAATAATTATTAGAGAAAAATTTCCTATTTAACCATATTAGTTATTAAGGGACTATTTTTATCAATAATTTGATCCCTTTATATTTCGATAAATAAATGACATATGAATTTTACTCTACAAAGAACACTGCGTAATTTAAAAAAAATGAGCTCTCGATGAGTAACCTCTAAAAATAATTGTTACCTAGTGCAAATGATCTTCCATATACATATAGTCAATTTTTTCATTAACGTGAATTTCGGGAGCTACCATCAACAGCATACATTTTAAAAAGGAAAATAAAATAGGAAGACTTCGTTTACTGTAAATTGATTAACAGTAAATGAAATATCTAAAAATTTTATTATAATTATTTTAAGTGCTGTGTGTGTTTTTATTTTAGAATAAATAAGCTTCTGGTCTTTAAAGAAATCTGCTAAACACACAATAAAATTTGGATTTTTCTACAAGCAAAATATATAAAATTAAAATCAAACACAGTCAAAACAATTCTTAATAAGGATTAAATAATTTGTTTAAAATAATTATCACACAATTGAAGTTGAATGCAGAAAACTAAAATTTTACTTTAATATTAGTGAAATGTATATTTCACAATTACATTTTATGCTACTTTTGAAATAAAAGATTCTTTGACTCACTATTAAGTTAGTTATTCTTTATCGAAAAAAAAGTGTGTTATAAATATCGTAATCAAAATTTTCAGTGTAAGTTCTGATTTACCGTAAACATAAATGTGTATAAAAACACATAATTTTGTTGATTTATGTGTATAAAAACACATAAATCAACAAAATTATGCTTAGTAAACATTTAATAAAAAATATATATATATAAATTAACCAAATTTCTTTCTTGTACACAATAATGCATAAATAATCTTTAAATTAAAAAAATACACTTTGTTCCATATACACAGTTTTTAATGCATAGAGAGAACCAAATTATTCTGACATCAATAATATAATACTTAGGAATATAAATTTTATTAATAATTAATTTTTCAGTTATCCCTCTTTATCACTAACAATATAATTAATTAGTAATAGAAAAAAAATTAAATAATTTTCAGTAAAACCAATAATTTTGTCTTTGATATTTTTGCTAAAAAATTGAAAGTGAACTTATAAGTATATTTTTAACGATATTTTATATTTATTGAAATTCACATTTTACTAAATAAAAATTAAAAATGAGAAATTTAAAAATAATTAATTATTCAAATATCATTAATTTCCATCACCTGACTTTCTACATATGAAATAAAATGAAATTTGTTATTTAAAACGTTTTTTTTTAATTTTTTTATTTTGTAGTTTGTTTAATTCCTAATGGGTTAATACTTTTTTTTCTAATGCCTGGCTTCTCTTAGGCCTTTTCTCCTATTCAGCTCTTAAATAGGGGAAGTGATGATTGAAATTAAGGTGAACAAATATTACCAAGGAATATTTTTCTGTAACTTATAACATTCAAATTATTTCTCCTCTAGAATAAATTGTCAATTAAAATTTTGTTTCGCAAAGGAATAATAAATCAAACTCAAAAAATATATTTATTTCTCTATTTCGGGATATATTCCGAGATTATCAGATAAAAATAGATGAAAATGTATATCAATTTATGAATGTTAATTGTTTTTGTCCTTGCATTTAATAAATAAAAAAATTGAAATATAATGCAATTGAAATATACAATAATTTTCATAAAATACTCGAACACTAAAAGGTATAAGAAACAAGTAGCAAAATATTAAAGGAAATAATATAAAATATAAAATTAGCTTAAATCTCTTAACATAAAATTAGCTTAAATCTCTTAACATAAAATATAAAATTTGCTTAAAACATTATTTTTGCCTGAGTAGCCCAAAAAATTATGGGTTAAATTTTCCTGTATGAAAATTAATGAAATAATATGTTAGAATATAAAGTACTACACATATTATTACCTCATCATAATTAATATATATTACTTCATCACAAATTTCATATTTTAAAAATACTTTTTTACAGTTGCAAACTCATAATTACTGAGTAAGCTGTACATTGTTGAGCAAAATTCTACCACTATGCAAGGAAGCCAAATGACCCAAATATCTAGATTAATGCGTCAGAATCGATTAGCTCGTATGATGAGTTATAATATGTGGGTGAGGTTTTAGGAATTCCAATACAAATAATAATGTGCACAAAATATGATTGCAGTTTTAGTCATTCTTGAATCTTATGGAATGTTCCTTATTATTCTGAATGAAAATTTACTTTAGAATTCTGTTTTAAAATTTATTTTAGAATACTGCTTAAAAATTTACTTTGGAATTGTTAAAAATTACTGTTATAAATTAATGTTAAAAATTACTTTTGAGTTCATCTTAAAATTTATTTTTAACTCTATTTGTGTCTGTTTGTAAGTTTACTTTTAACTTTTCTTCGTTTTTTCGTTATTTGCGTATTACAAATGAAAGATATGATTGTAAAATATTAAATCTACTTTTTATGCTAGTAAAAAATTTAAATTTGTATTTCATTTTTCAGGTTTATGAAACTCCAGAAGGGTAAATTATTAGGTGACCATTTTTGTTTCTCATGTATTATTTCCTGTATTTTAATTAAGTTATCTATATTAGTCAGTCCTTACTTTAAATTCCAAACATTTTTTTCGCTTGAGCATTTTAAAAACCATTTAACTCATATTATTGATTAAAAACTCGGCTATTGATCCCTGTCTGGTTGAGCAAACTATAATGACTTTTAGTGCATGCGTCACTGCTCGGTTCATTAAAAACGAAATGTTTTAAATAATCATATGTGTTATATTAATTGATCGCAAGTAAATGATACTGTTATTTTTAATTACAGGCTACTTTATATTTTCAAATATACATCGATATGAATTCCTTTTCTATAATATTTAATGAAATGCTGTTATAGCTGATTTACATGAATTACTCGGAACCACAATATTTGAAATATAAAATCATGTTAAATATTGGAATTACGCGGATTTTGAATTTGGCTGGCAAGACAGTTACGCAGTAGTTGGCGACGAAATTAGATATCGCGCCAAACCCGCATTTTTAATAGGTATTTACCCACCAATGTATTGTTAAGAAGTATCATCAGTAGTTATGATGAAAGAAATATCGCTTAGTTTTCATGAATTATGAAGAAATTTTCATTTATAAATACTTTATTTCCTTTAACAACAAAACAAGTAAATAAAAAAATAAAGCACTAATGCATAAAAAGGCAATATTATATTAATAGAGAATAATGATCCCCTATGTATATTAAACTGTTTTAGTGAGTAATATGTTGTTTGAAGCGTAATAAAAATATATAACGTGTATTAAGTGGAAAATATAATTTCGATTTCAAAAAATTATTTAACCAATTCAAAAATTATCTCCAAAAGTTATTTTAAACGATATTAAATCTTTTTTTGTAATTAACAATAATAAACTTTTTCATGCTTTTTTAATAAAATCAATGTGCACAATCTCATTAGGTACTTATTCATTCATCACTCACACTACTATATCCCTACATCTTCTTTAAGTAACATATTTTAGATCTTATTTCTATTTAGAAATTGGAATGATATATTCTACTATATACGCATCAATATTTATAAATTTAAGTGTATTCTCTAGAGGGATCTGAACATCTTACGTTAATTTAAGATAACATTGTGATTATACTTAAATGCTCTTTGAAATTTTTCTATATATATATGTAAGGTTTGATTTTCAAAATTATGCACGTCTGCATTAAAACACTAACCTAAAATAAAAAGATTTGTCCTCGATCAAAAACTATATTTAAAAGTACTCTAGTTTATTTTCAACTTGATTCGCTGAAAAGATTAGCTGCTTAGAAAAAAATGATTATGGTTTTCGTAATCACCTTTTCTTGAAGAAAAATATTTTGAACACGAAATGAAATATGTTCTTTTTGGATGAATAGATTCACATTTAACTTTTCTTCTTTAGCATAAAATCAAAATAAAATTCCAATAAAACCAATCATTAAATTTTCTTAGCAAATGAAATAGTACGTCTAGATAAAATAGAAATTCACCTAATAATTCATTGAAAGCAATGCCCCAAATATCTAGTAATGAAAGCTTGTAAGCCATTCTTTAGGCAAAATGGACATTGTTTATTAAAACAATCACAAGAACAAAGCAGAACACAGACATAAAAATTACAAAAAAGGCAATAATTAACACGAAATTGGGGAAACATAAAATTTTAGCAGCTCGCTTTATGACAAATAAATTTTAATTACCTGTTTTTTTTAATTTTTTATTATTTATTTATTTTTTATTGTTATTGAGTTTATTTTATAACAATTAAATACTTGTTGCCACTCAGTATGATAAAATACGTCTCGTATAAATTTTCATAAAATATGTTACTTGCATTAAAGTAACATATTTTTCCTTTATTTTTTGTTAGAGATTCCGTGTATAAACATTCATTATCATTTTTAACAAAGCTATCATTATTAGTAATTTTTAATATGTTTTATCCTATTATCACAATATAGCTACTAAGTAACAAATTACATTTAATTTATTATGTAAATATCTCTTTGACATTGATTTTTATATCAGTACATTTATTTAAATTTAATGTGAATTTAACGGGTAACTTATTTATCATTTTCCATTATTCTAATTTAAATTTTCATGTTCGGAACATGTTTATAACATATTTTTAAAAATCAGATTAAAATTTTTTTCTATGTGTTATTTAGAAATTTCTAATGTTATTGAATACTAATTGCGAGAGATGATAATTTATATTTAGTAAAAAAAAAATTTCGCTTCTTATACTCTATAAAAAAATAAAAAAAAAAAAAATTGTTATGCCAAAAAAACTTCTGTCTGACACTTGATTGAATTAAAAATGCATTTTTCAATACGAAGTCGTCTTTTTACACAGTGCAAAATATAGAATTATTATACATCATATGATTAAATATGTTTAGGTCAAATATAGATTATTATTATTTTAAACATAGATATTATTATTTTTTGCATTGAAAGAAATTGACAAAAGAAACATTTCGTATTAACATGAAGAAAAAATTTTTATAACTATAATTTTAAATAATTTCATTGCATTCACAAAGGTTAAGCAGTAATATAGTGAACTGATTTACAATTACAAATATTACTTCATATTATTCATATTATGTATATATTATAAATTAAATTTATTTTTGTTTCTAAGAAAGCAATAAATATACTCAATTTAACTGAAAACTAAAATTGTTAATCACATAAAAAAATGGATTTTTTTAATGCGGATTAATTTATTTGCCTTTAATTCAATAGCTTTTGTGTATTGTTTATTATAAATCAGCAGAAAGCTATAAATCATATTCTACACAATTTTAGTTAATTCTTGATAATCATAAGTTTAAATACATTAATGAAAACCTCTAAAAGAAGTAAAAGAGCATTATTAAAGCTTACGAAAAAAATTAGAGGAAGAGAAAGAGGGGGCCAAAATCATCGCTACCCCTTAGAAAGAACCACCAAACAAACAACAAAGAGGCAAAACCCTTTCAAACATAACCGATCCGTCAATCAAGTGCCTTTCCTGCTGAAAGCCCCTTCAAAAGGATAGGGGGTAGACCAGAATTAAAATTTCCTTCCCCACTCCACCATTCCATTAAAAACCCCGAGTTCAGATTCATACAAAAGCATAGGAAAAAAGAATGGCTGCCCACTTTCGCTTTTTTTCCTTCATTTTCTTCGTTCATATCCTTTCGATTTTAATAGATTTTTTCCCTTTTTTATTCATTCTTTAGGTTTGTTGTTAAAAAGTACAGCTATATACTTCTTTTTTCCCTCATTTTTGTGTTTTTTAATATGTTGTCAGTTTTGTTCGTTTCGTTAGTTTCCGTTGGCCGGGCAGGAAGTAAAAGTATTGTGCGTGCCCGGGTGTACGGGTGCCATGTCTATCTCTCTCTCTTTTAAATCCTTTCTATGCGCAGTTGATAGTGTTTTTGTGCGTATATCACTCCTTTGAAGTGAAATTTTAATGTGGGGTATTCTGTTCCTTGTCAAAATAATTCCCTGCCTCGCCTTTTTGATGTGTTTTCTCGCAAGTTTCGCCTTTTCTGCTTAGGATGTAGAAACATACGAGGTGTAAAGTTATTGTTCGCAGACCTGTGCATGCTTAAGATTGTTTGGCGAAAATTAAACAGCTGTTACATGTAACTTAAATATTACGGATAAAATATACATATATATTTACGACTTGTTTCGCCATTTTTAAAGTAGGAAGTGTTCTTTAAAATTAATGTTTTGCATTTTAAATTTATTATTTATTTTTTTTTTTTTTGAGTACGTATTTATAAAATGATATCTATATTTACTGAAAATATTAATATTTAAAACAGTTAGAGCTATATTTCATTTACATAAATAATATTTGTTATTTCAAATCAGAATATTTTAATTAAAGTTTATTTAAATCAACTTTACTGAAAATGAAGTTTGATTTTCGCAAGAATTATTTTGTAAAATGTATTACACGCTCATGTAAAGTACCAAAAGTATCTAACTATTACAAAACGCAGATGAAATACAGAATAATTTGTAGCATAATTTCTCTGATAATGTCTGTAATTTTTTAATTTTGTAGTATAATATTATCCATAAAATCTTTATTATTAATAATATTGTTTTATTATAATTTATTTGAATTTCTATCAACTATTTTATTTTTATGGAAAAAATATGGTTTTATCGGAAAATTATAATTATTTTAAAAGCAAATTGAACTGTTTGAAATTTTTCTGAAAAAAACTTTCAATGATATTTTAATAGCAAAAAAACTTTCAATAGAACAAAAAAGTTTTTGGGAAAAGAACTGAATCTCATTTATATAATTGTGTCTTAATTGTCTGTATTAAATCAGGTTTGTATAAAACTAAAATTACATGCATTTTTTTTTCTATTCTTATACGTTGAAAGCTTTTCAATATATTATGAAATATGAATTTAGCTTAAGAGGATATTAATTGCAAAAAAATAACAAGTATGTCAGTGATTATGTGTTTTAAATAAACAGAAATTAAGAAATATCTATGAATATTCCCACTTTCGTATAAAACGCTATCGCACATCATATTTCATTTTGTATTGTATGTTATTTATAAAAGGGGAAAACACTTGTAAATGAAAAATGTCATTCAGTATAATGAACAATAAATTCATATTTTACATCTTTTCTCACACATTGTTATTATTAAATCGATTGCATTATAATTATAATTAATAATCGGTTTGGAAGAATAGAAAGCAGAAAGTTCAGAAATGAATAAGTATGACACAGTTTCAACGTCTCATGTATACCTTGGAAAGTTTTGTGCTCACATAGTGTCAAATTTCACTATTTTTGCACCCCCTACAGACAAAGATATGGAAGAAGGGTTAGAAATATTGTCGTAGAAGAGGACCTCGACACATGTGTTACTCGTGCGTAATTCGATACTTTTGACATTTTTCTTCAACTTTTTAACCTTTTCATTGGGTTGCTACGGATAGATTTACACTGAATCTGGGTATCATTTACACGTGTTCAAGACGAACAGAGAGTCCGCGAACAATGGGTAACTCCTCGACTCATTGTGGGTTGTATTTCCGCGAGACTAGAGTTTTTACCCTTTTTCTGATGATTCCTAAGCTTTCCTTTTTTTTCATTCGTTCACCTCCTCCTCCTTTTTTCTTCTTCAGTTAACTCCCGTCAGGATGAAGAAAAACCAATTTCCGGTAAAAAATTGATGGATGCATTGGTTATTCGGTTTGGTGATTTTTCTCTGTAGCTAAACATGTAGCGGTTTTAAATCAATGGTTAACAGAAGTGTGTTGCATCCCATTCTTGAGCAATATGTAATGCATCTGTGGGTTAACGTAATCACAATTCTGCACGTAATACCAATACATAGTGTTACTGCACAGTAAAATAGAAGGACTGGTAACGCAATAGAACGCAGTTAATATATTATAGTACTTAAATTGAGTTAAAAAAATATTTTATAACACACATATATATATTTATTCCAAATACTTCTATTAAAAGCAATGAATGGAACAGCATTTCATTTCCCATCAAATGAAAGAAATAAAATTCCATTACTTATTCAATGACACCATACAAACATATCAAAACACATTTCGAAATCAAATCCAATTATACCTTTTCACGTCAAAGCATTGAAAGACATATCCTTCCTACCCACCGACCTCACAGGAGGTTGAGTTTTGACTTTTGTTACCAATTCATCAAGTAAGGGTCAACTCAATGGTAAGCAAGACGTGCAATCAGATCTAGGGAACAATTCAATTCCGTCTATTCAGACAATTCAATCCCTCTTGTGTCACGTGCGGCAAATCTCTCAAATTGTTAGACAGTTTTTGACACGCGACATTTCTCTCTCTTTTAACAAGATCGTTACTGAGCACGGAAATGTCCAACAAGAGCAATGTCGGAGCATAAAACGTGATCCTAGTTAGATGATATTTGCTTGGCAAAAGTTCAAACAAATATTATTTATAATAAAATTAACCACTAAAATGTAAGATACTTCTATTTAGTTCATGAGAATAGTTTAATATATAAAAAGTTATTTTCCTTAACTTTTTACAAAATAAATATTTAATGTAAAAAAGATTTCCATCAAAATTATTTGATTTTACAAATTTAGTATTTCAAAAATGTAAGTTATCCAACAAGCGAAGTTTTAAGAAAATATTTAAGTTGCTTTCCAGCCAAAAGTTAAAATTTATCATATTTTTAAAATGATGCTGGAATGACTATCCTTTTTGTAGTTTCCTGCTAATATTTATATGTAATAATTATTTCACATAGGATATAATAATTTTTAACTATATATATATATATATATATATATATATATATATATATATATATATATATATATATATATATATATATATATAATTAAAAATATTTCTAGCGGGAACTTTTTTTTATAGATTGTAAAAACAATTTCATACTTTAAAAGGAATTTTATATATTTCATTTAAATCTTTTAAAAGCAAAAATATTTTAAACTCATTGAAACATGCTTTTATTGTGGGAAACAAAGTTTTAATTTATATATTATTTTAAATATTATATTATGTTTTTTCAAATAGTATATACAAAAAAATTAAGTTTGTTTAAGTGTTACTTATTTAAAAATAAAACAATTGATCATTGATATTTATATACATAAATATGGGAAAATATAAAAATAAATCCTCTTTACAATAAACGTATATGTTAATATTTTTAATTGCTGTTATTTGTTGCCAGTATTTTTTAAAAATTACTTCAATTTTAAGAAAATTTATGTAGGATTATCTTTTATTCATTATTTTTCAAAATTTATTTATATAGATTTAAATATTGTTTTCTTATCTAACCTTCAAATTTAATCTATTTAATGAAATTGAAGAACTAACAGTAACCTTCTCGATTAAAAGTTTGTCAATACATTTGCAAAAATGTATTATTCAGTTCATAATTTAAAAAGATATAAAGTATTTCAATCAAATTGATTTAGAAACAAAAATATTTAAGAAAATATATAATGTTAGACATAAAATTTTGCTGGACGTAAACTATTACTTTAAAATCCATGAAGATATTACAATGAATTCATTCAACAATCAGTAAGGAAAAGTCCTCTAGTAATATTAAACTGTGTTTACTAAATTACCACACGTATTTTCAATAAGTTAAGCAGTCAGAAATCAATTTGGTCATATATAACATTATTTCATAATTTAATACTATGATTGATTTAAAACTTAATTAGTTTTTCATTTGAACAAGCATTTTAAAAATTTATGCTGTTAAAATCAAAGATAAGTTTTAAAAATTGTTAATTATTTTAAAAAATATACACTGATACAGAAGCTGAGAATAAATCATTTTTATGCTTGAGTAAGATAAATAAATTTTAGTTTTGAATTTTTAAAAAGTAATACATTTGAGAATAATGCATCAAATAAGAATATTTTTTTTGAAACAGATCATTTCTTATGACAAGGGGAAATACTTATATTGAGGTAAAATTACCGAAGTCTTATGCCTTCAGCTATCCTATTATTTCGTCATCCGTCTTATTTTGCTTTATAATTATTCGCCTATCGTTGACGTATTCCCGACATGAAAGTTGAAAATGGCCTCACACCCTCATATTAACTTAATGAATCCTAAACATTTCAAAGCTTAGGATGTTTGACTAAAAACAACCTCCGGCATTGTTGATGGAATACGAGAACTCATCACTGCAAAATTAAAGCTAAGTTATTTACCTATAGTTTCTCTTTATAGTAAGATAAGGAAAAGCTCTAGAATGTTTATCTCATCAATTTTTCCAAAATTTTCTAAAAGTTTCTTGTATCTTACTTTTTTTTTACCTTTTTATTTAATTCATCCAAAAGTGTCACCACCTACTGAAATATTTTTGTTTCATTGTTATATTCCTGCTTATTTTTAAATCCAAACTTCAAATTCTTTCCTTGCATTTTTTCTTACAATAGAAATCCAGATTTATAAATCATCAATCATATCGCAAAACAATTTTTAAATTTATTTATTTATTTTAAAATATGTATATAACCTTAAACATTTTTATTTCTATAATAATATAGCATATATGAAGGAAATTAAAAAATAAGGGGATAAAAAGGAAATATAAAGGATCATATCTTAAATAAATCTTCAAATAATATTTTTAAAATAATGATAGTTTGTGTATGAAATAATTACATGTAATAAATATAAACGTGTTTATAGTATTTTGTAAAAATTAATAGAAAATGAAGATGGTTTCTGTTTTAGAACATTTCAATAAGAGTAATGTGCTTCTGTTACGAGTAAGAGTGCTAAATATTTAAGTAACTTTTTGATCCTACCGCAGTTAATTTTACTTAGAGTATTTAAATAATTTTTAAAGTACTTAATAAATAGTTAAACAAACATGTTTTAATGTAATTATATATTTCTAAGCTTAAAAAAAATTATCTCCTACTCTCATTTTCTTAGGAAAAAATTCATTAGTTATTTAAAAAAAATTTTTGTCTGTAAATTTGTATTATTATTTCAAAGATTATTTTATTGTTGAGATATACAGAATGGTGACGTTTCTATAATATGGTTTTGTTTTAACATTAGAATAAAATGGAAAAATCTTCAGTTAACAAAATATTTTACACGAAAGTATATAAATAAATTGTAAATTACTCTGTTATGATTTATTTTTCCCATTTTTTATGTCAAACCATGCGCATTTTATTCGTCATGTGGGGTGATATTTGTTATATCGACAGAGTAGAAGTAACACTATGACACCACTTAATAATCAAACGGGTAGGTGTCTGGTTACCAGTGTACAACAAGACACAAAATTTTAAAAAAGGGCAATTTTTTAATGTCTTTTGAAATAAGAATAAACATATCAAATTAGATAAAAAAAAATTAATGAAAATGAAACACCTTAAATTTGAATTTTATTTGTTAATTCAGATTGTGTTAAGAAAATAAATAATAAAATATAATTGCAGTCAAATTTTTAATATCGGCAAACTGTGCAACACTTTTTCAAACACCAATAATCATAAAAATTGGCAAAATACTTGGTGTTTAGTCTGATGTTAACCGTCAAAGAATCATTCATAAGATGATAACATCATTAAATAATAAACATGTAAAATTTACAAATGTCTTAAAGAACATGGAGAATTCTCAGTCAACATAAATTTTGTGTCAAATAAAGATTGGTGAAAAAAACTCCGTAAATATTTTGAAATTCATAGCATTGAAATTTAACGAGAAACTGATTTGTTAACAAAACTGCATATATAAGAAAAAAATCACAAACAATTCAAAACATTATAAAAAAGCAATGATAAATTGCAGATCAAATTTCCAATGTTGATATGCAATTTTTTCTACCAAGTTTTACTTTGGTAGAAAAAAGCAGTCTCTAAAGATGGTATAACGCTTCTTTTACGAAGAAATTCATTGAGTACTTTAAGACTAAAGCCTTAATAATTTATAGAAATTTCAATCCTTAGTACTTAAACCTATTAGTATAAATATACCTCCTCGCTATAGTGGTAAGCAAATCGAAGTGTTAAGGTCGCTGAAAGTTTATTTGATAATTGTTTTTAAAATTTTTAGCACCATATTTTCACATGTAAAACTAGTTTAATGGCTTGCTATTAGATAATGCAGATACTCCCCATAGTAATAGAGCCACCCGAATGTTAAAATAATTCTTCTACCATTTAACACAATTCCGTTATGTCAATCATTAGATTAAGGTATTATTTGTACCTTTAAGTGACATTAGGTTTTAGACATAATTGATTCGAAGTTATTTAATGCAGCGAGAGTGTCTAAGTAATTTTCAATTGAACGTAGCATCGGCATCATATCTTTGTCTCTAAAATAATTAAAAATATCAACTTTAAGCCCTTAAGAAGAAAGTATGGCTTTTTTCACTTATCATATGAAATCATATGTGAATCATCAGAAAATAAAATAGATGATGATAAATTCTAAAATCAGTTGGTGGTGATATTAAGCGTGCTCAAGATTTAGTCGAAGAAGAAAAAGTTGAAGATGATTTGATGAAAATATCAATAAATTGAAATCTTATCAATTATGAGAATAATAATATTGAGAAATATTGTGTAGTTAATAATTTAACATTAAAAACATCAGAAGAAGGGTTAAGCTTAGTTGAAAATATCAAATTATTTTCCTGGATATAGATTTTAAAATTGAAAAAAAACGGGAAATTCAAAAGAAAGCCATTTATATGCCGTCAATTTTACATAACCTTTTAAGAACCAGCAAATAAACCAATATTAGAGACTTCTTGAAAAGAAAAGAAAAGAAAGGGGGAAAATGCCTAAATGTAGAAAATTTAGAAAGATGACATCCTTCGGCAAACAAATAAAATTCTTATTTGACTGGACTAAGAAGTAATGGTGAAAATTTTGTTAAATTAAGATAATATTTAAGGAAAATATTATATTTATAATGATTTTACGCATATTTACGTATATTTATACATTTTAAGGAAAAACAGGTTACTTCTACCTAATTAAAAATATCCTTAATACATTTTTACCAAGTAATTTCTCCATTTTAGCATTAAATCGAGGTTTTATATGACACATAATTTTATACAACATATTTTTTCTAGGAACCTATCATATCGTAATACAAAAGGAATACCATCTCACACTATTTTATAATTTTTAAATAATGATTTTATAATAACTATATAATAATTTTACTTTTATATGTACTTCAATCAATATTGCTAAATGATTACAAATAAATTTTAAAAATACATCACTTTCGTAGGTTCAAAACTAATTTTTTGAATTTTATAAGAAAATAATCGTAATTTTTTTATTTTGTATCAATCTCTTAAATGATTTTATAATTGAAATTTATGTTTAATCCACGTGTGATTATATTTCTTATTACGGTACATTAAATTATATTATAATCATTTTTATTTTCTTCACTTATATTTGTATAATATTTTGCGTCTATTAAAAATGTTAAAGCTTAGAACATTTTAAAAAAATTAAAATTGAAGGAAAAAATTTAAAAAATAAATTAAACAATTCAAAGCAGATTACAACGTTTAGTAAAAATTTTGGTTGCAATCCTGAATTATGTTGAGCAATTCCAAATTTATTATTAGTAAAATTTCCACTTATCACGTTTTCTTTTTACTTAATTTTTATGCATATTTTTGGACAAAAATTGGGACATTCTTGGTTTGAAGAAAACATATCAATATAATATCGTTACTTTATCTATTAAAATGTTATTGCATACTTTGTTATTACAAAATGTGTTTTATCTCGATAAATAAATTAACATATTAATCAACACAAGATAACATTAAGAAACTTTATATTCTATAAAATCATACGATTTTAACGGTAACATATAATTAAATTTAAAAATTAAGTTAATGAAATCTATTCCATAAACTACTTTTGGCAGCGAATCAACCCAATTAAATTCATAAGGAACATTTTTCTTCATTCGCAATTTTCTATGTATTATAATAACTTTAGATGTTTTACAAATCTGTAAAATAAAGCATTTTGAGCGTGTTCCAGATATGTGAATTTTATTTCTGTCCTTTCTTGATTTTCATTTTTATTTATTTGCCACAAATAGTTTTCGCTCCGATTACCGATCAACTAAAGTAATTTACACACCTTAACTTATTCAAAACATATTGATTTATTATTCTTAAATTATAAAATAATATTGTCGAATTAAAATATTAATCAAACAAAATATGTCTCATATTCATCGTAATTTCATAAATTTGAATTTATCTTAAAAATAATTACAGGGTATCATTTCATATATTTATCTCATTTATTCTTTCATCTATCATTAACTTTTTAAAAAACAAAAGTGCATTTTAAGTTATTGCCTATTTATATTTGAAGATTATAGTCAATAGTCATTCTGTTAATTGAATATATATATATATATAACGTAAAAAATTCTAATAAAATATATCAATTAAATTATCAAAGGCCGCATATGAATAGCGTATATATATTATAATATTGAATGCTATATATATATATATATATATATATATATATATATATATATATATATACTTCTATGCTTATATATGTTATAATTCTATGCATATAAAAGAGGCATACAATTACATCGCTCCTTGGAGTTAGGTACAGGGGAGTTCGCTGGTTTTCAATGTCAATACAATTACATCTAAAACTTTACACGTGATTGTTAATAGTATATTATATTGCTGATAACAGTGCATAAAAGTGTATTTTGCAACTGGATAAGATATTATACATATTATGAAGTCTCTTATATAAAATGCTACTATGAGAACTAAATACATAGAATTTAAAATTCCTTTTATTTAACATTTGTATAATAACAAGGAAATTTTTAGAACAAGAGAACTCTTTATACATTGCTTTACCTATAAATTTTTATTTTTTGTATCATATTGCCTGTTTTAAATTAGCATATTCTAAAGGCGCAGCACAAATTTTCATGATGTTATTTCCAAGCTTTCCAAATGTGAATGTGATCTTTACATAATTTAAATAAGTTTGTAAATATAAATAAAATTTTTACGATTTCTTCTGATATTGAACTATTTATTTTGAAAGTAAAGCAAGTCTACTTTCAAAATCTGAAGAGTAAATTTGAACTTGAAGTGAAGCAAATTTACATTGCTACGTAATTTCTTTTACGAACCAGTTTTAAGTTGAACAAATAACTTTTTAAGGTATTGATTATTAATTCGTTATAAATAAAATGTTTGCCTTGAAATTAGCATGGTATCTCTTTTTCTTTTAAAAAATGTACTTGATTACTTTTAACTTAAACATTCTGAAGTATTTTAGCATTTTTGCATTCCTATTTAAAATAAATAAAAGATACCTCAGCTTGAATTAATATTCCTCAGAAAGAAATTCTAAGTTAAAAAGTTCCAAGAGTGCTGACCTTGTCTGTTAGGTCCCTTTAATTTATTGACAACCGTAGCTCAGGTGCGGGACCCTAAGGAGTTTTTAACACCTTTCAAAATAGTGGCGGTACATCGATCAAAAGAAAGAACACCACTTGTCAACACCAATTGTCGCCGGCGGTTGAAGATAATGAGAACCTGTCTTCGAGCAAGAAATTAAGGGGTAGCAGAGAAAGACAAATGACGTAAAATATAATCACACATGTATTTCCTGTTGGCTTAAAGAGAGTTTTCTTAGGAATCCCATCTTTCTTTAAGTTCATGTTGCTCTAAAATAAAAGACTAAGAACTTGAAAAACTTTAAGGGAATCTCTAAAAACAAATGTATGTGAACATTAGTTTATTCCTATATGTAAATGAAATCCTAATATTTTACAAAAATTAATAACTAAATCTTTCGCCAAGATATCAATTATAATTTTAAAATAATATGCATGTAAAAACAAATCACACACACACACATATATACATATACATGTATGCTTGTACGGGTGCATATAAATATCTCAAAAAAAAAACACTACATAATTTAAGTGAATAAATAAATAAATAAAAATGTTTAACAAGTTACCATCTGCAGAAAACAGCTAGAGTAGAATTATCAAAATATAAGTAAGAAAATTCAAACATTTAACTATATTGAAATTCAGGTATTTAATTCTAAAAATAGAACCAATAAGACAAAAGTATATTAAAATACCAACACGTGCAGCTTTTTCAGAAAGTGTTGATAATGGTGACATATAAAAAATTTTTCTGTTAGTAGCACAATTTGTCTGTTAGTCTGTTGTGCTTAAAAGACATTCTATGATACTCCAAAACCGAACCAGTAGGAAAATTGAAAATGTAAAAAAATAAAAAGAAATGAAATATATAATAAAAAATTAATCAGAAATCATGCTCATAAGAACAATCAACTGTAATTAGATTAATGTTCCCTTTCAAATAAAAATGAAATACAAAACTTACTAATATATTTCAGATATTAATAGTTTAATATCAAATTATTAATAATTTAATTAAATCAGTAATTTACTAATGATTACTGAATGATTATTTAAAATATAAATACTGAATATTTGAAATAAATATGGAGTACTGAACTATTTAAAATAAATACTGAAAATAACAGAAGATAAAGGCAAAGTAAAATAAGGGGAATTCAATAGACAAAATTCTACATTAAATAGTATTTCCAGTCTCATGAAAACTTAATGGCTTAAAACCTTTCAAAAATTTTATAATTCACCTCATTTCACCTTAGACTGCTTTACTTGACAAATAGTGTTTGATAAAACAGTGTTGGATATTATTTGTGATAGAAATATATAAGCATATTTTATTTGTTTTCTTAGATTATTTGGATTATATCAAATTTCATAAATTCTATCAATTTCACTAAAAATTACTTTTTAATAAATATTAATAGAAAGGCTAGAAATTTAATCTGTTAATTTGTTCATATTAAAATTAAATTTATTTGCTTAACTTTCGATGTCTGTAAAATTAGTCAGGGATCTAAATTCAATAAAGATATCTTAGAATTCAGAATCTAAACTGTTACTATCAGTTTAAATTAAGTTTTATTCTCTAAAAATATTTTTAGATTTTTCTTCGAAATTTCAAATATAATATCCATTAATGAAACAACAATGCTAAAAATAATAAATGTAAACAATATAATTTATAAATATTCTTTATATGCATAGCATGTGAAATTTGCTTAGAAAAGTTTCTGCATCCAGAAGAATTTAGAATAAAAAAATTAATAGAAATAGCATGAAATATTTCAAACGTTCTGTGAGAAAATTTTCACTTCAAAATATCATTGAAAAAAGTTGAGAATTCGTAGAAAATCAGAAAGATGAAATGGAAAAAATATATTCAAACGTCTTTATATCTTATTAAACTATATTTATTTTATAGAAAATAATCATACTTCATAAAATAAAAATATTTCGGTGGATGAAAAATAATTATTTAAATTTTAGACATTTTAATATTCATTCAATATTTAAACATTCACTTACATGTACAGTACTTCATTGTACTGTCTAATTAAATATATAAGTAAAGTTTATAGGATATCATTAAGAGTATTCTTTAAGTATTTATTTATCAATCTTTTAAAATTTAATCATTAGCTAAAGTGTTTGTAGTAAAGCCATGCATATCTACACATGGCAAAGCTCATTAATACAACTAATTTACATACATTTTTTATTCTCAATAAAGTTCATAATAGACACTTTTTAGAATTTTTCTTAATCAGATTTTTTTATCAGCCAATATAAAGACTATTATTCTTTTCATACTTCTATTCAAATTAAATACCAAATCATAATAAATTATTTAAATTTTCAACCAGCAATTTAAAATTGCAACTATTTAAAATGAATAATATTTGTAACCCATAATTCTTCTTTTGAAGACATATTTGAAGATATTTCTTGGGATATTGAAAATAATTAGCTATTCTAACTTAGTTTTCATTGCTTTTGTTAGTTACAGCTATTATTTTACTAATTGAATTATTCAGCTAATTCGAGAACTGAACATTTCATTTAGCTTTCGAATTTTTTTTTTTTTTTTTTTTTTTTTGTTTAAACAGAGAATTTTTTAAAAATCGCAAGACAAAATTTATAAAAACAGTTAATGGCCAACCACTACCAACATCTGCTTATAGAAAATAAATTTTGCTAATAATAACAAATAAAATTGTTCTTATTATTGGGATTTTTCCATTGGGTTTTTTGTGACAATCTCAACTGATAATTTAAACAGTAAATTGCTCACAGCTGAAAATGATAAATATTATCATAATAATGATGATTGGACAATGAAGCATAAAATTTTATGTGATTGCTAGACAGCATCAAGGTAAAAGAGTATTAAATTATATATAGACAATTTTATACAGAGTACTGAACATTAAATTACTTTTAAGAAAGATTAAGAATTATTTTAAATTAAAATTTATATTTAAATTATTAAATTAAATAAATCTTTAAGTTATTTTATTAAATTAAATAACCTAAACATACTGCTTTAACATATGCATACAAAATTTCTGTAACTGTTTAAATTCTAAGTGCAATTTTTTTCAAAAAAGGATTTAAGATGAGTTAGATGAGTTAAATTTTGAGAATTCAAAAGATTTAGAGAATCAATATTAGAACAAAGGATAACAATGTTATAAGTATAAAGTGCCGCATAAAATGTTTTGCACAATACAAAATTTAAAGCTAAAACATTTCATTAAGACAGTTGAAGTTGATTTATTTTATTAATGTATCAAAATAAACTTTAAATTACAAAACTATTATAATATATATATTTTAACAATATCATTATGAAATTTTTTATGATTTTTGCGATATGTTTTTTTACTAAGGGATCCTTCTGTATTTTTTGATGGAAAATATTTATTTCACATATACTTTTCTAGACATCTCATGTTAATTAACAGCTTATATAGTTATAAGTATTAAATGTAGTAAATAATCAAGTAAATTAATTTCATATTTTCACAATTTTAATAAAATCTTATAATAATTAAATTCATGACAAAATACAAAGCATGATTTTTGAATAAAATTGTTTTCTAAGTAATTTAGAAATTTATTTATTTTTAGACTTTATTGTCATTATAAAGGAATTTAGTGTTGGGTAAAATAAGATTATAAGAAGGTTCTATTTATTTAATTTAAAGTATTTTTAAAATTTACCTAACAAATTAATTCCAAATACTTAGAAATTAAAATCACAATTCTAGAATAATTCTTAAAAAATTTAAATAAACATATATATATATATATATATATATATATATATATATATTGAAATTACAAAGACTCTAAGTAGATATAATTTAATGAATGATATCGATTAGTTTTTATTTGCAATTTTTTTCAAAATGTAAACTAATGTAATAGCATTTTATAGAATTTTATTAATCTCTTAATTATATTATTGTAATTTATGTATTAAATGATTAAAATTAAAAGAAATTGTATTTTATTGAAAAGCTAAGAAATCACAATGATGTAAAATATCAGTTATTATCTAGTAATGTTATCGTATGCTTTATGAATAAAAAAAAATTATAAATTGAATATATGGCAATATGGTGTTTTATTCTCCAAAACAAATTCTTGATTTTTTTATTTTTATTTATTTATTTTTTTAAAGCATAAAATCTAACAAAAAATATTTCCAAATATTATGTTGTGTAATAATATGATATTCAATGGATTTTTCTGGTAACTATTTGTATGAACTTAATGATTATTTTAAATGACGAAGAATTAACTCAGTTATCATAGAAATAAAAATTAAAAACTACTAGTTTAAGAATAGGAGCATAAGAATGAATCCGCTAAGCCAAAATCTAATTAAGTATTCATACTCTTTCTCTCCTTCAAAGTAGAAATAACTTTGTTGCTTGTTGTCAATAAAAAAATAGAGGAAACGTGGCAATGGAAAAGTTGTGCTCGGAATTGTGTGATTTAGATTCCGTGATAAAGAATATTTTACTTGAGGCTACAGCTCCACGAGCATAGCGCGTGGAATGGCTTTCGTTTCTGGAATATATTATTAATCAAATGTCTTTATTTTTTATACTTTTATGTAAGCTTGAGCTCGAATAAAAATAATTCTGCATGAAGAAAAATTTCTCTACTTGCGGCAGTAAATATTTCCACGAAATCTAATAACGCGTATGTATGTGAGTAACTTTATTTCTTTTGAATGTCTGGGGGTAAATTGAAACTGTCTTAGTCTCTTCTCTTCAAGATATGAAAACCTTGAAAATGAAGAAAACGATTGAACGTGAGAAAGATTAGTGGAGTAGATAGCCTTAGTTTTTCAGCAATAAGCAGATGGTTTCAGCTTTCTGTAAAGGACACTTTAAAAAGAAAATTCGGTACCAATTTCTTATGTAACCCTTGAACTTCATTGTCCATAAACTATTTTAGTTATGCAAAGATAAATCCCCACGTCGTATCCAGTAAATATTACAAGATTGATCATTTTTTTTTCATAATACGTCTGTTTTCCTATTCTAATTAAATATGCAATTTTTAATGATATTGAATGTAAATTTTACTGTACCTAATTATATAGGCTTTGTATAATTTTCCTTTCCCTTGAACACATATAATTTCTTCTTTGAAAAAATTCGAATTAAATAAAGGAAATTTGTGACTTGAATTCAGTTTTTGAAAGTGATAATTAATAATAATTGGAAAGGAATAATAAGTATTGATATTTACAAAAAACATTTTATGAATTCTTTCTTGAATGTGATAATCTAAAACCAAGTCAATTAGTCTTCTGAATTTTCATTGAAGAATTTTTTAAACAAAATTTAACTTTTTTACTTAATGATGTCCATTTAATGATAAGCATAAATGTCAGATAAGAATCTAGTCATAAACCAAAATGAATTATATAAAAAAAGGTTTAATTTAAGCAGAAAATTAGTGATTGATAAAAGAAATAATTTTCTGAGAAAAATACATTTTCTTCCTAAGTTTCATTTTGAAAATATGATTCTTCCTGTTTTAAAGGTTCCATTATCCATTATCTTACTTAAGACAATTAAATTTCTGATATATATATATATGGTGTCCCAAAATGACCGCATAAACTGTGCACAGTTATTTTCCTTGTTGGGAGTACATAAAAACTGCCTAAAAAAGCGTACCAGCACAATCCATAGTTTACGAGAAAAATGCGAAAAACAAAGTATGACGTCACTGCCGGTGCAAGAAAAAACACTTTTATTGAAAATATCAATAGCAGTATATACAGCGAATATCGACGGGCATACTTCCTAGCAGTTCGTAAAATATTTCCATTACAATGACCGTACATCAAATACATGTCGCATTATTCACGAATGGAATACGTGGGGACCACAGAAGTCTACCGGTAGCTGCAAGAGATTGCAGCCTTTTAAATATCAGTTCAACGGCGGATTAACGTCATTCCATGGCATGCGCATTAATGACGCGATATGCACGGCAAACACTTAAAACATTATAGTCTAGAAAGATATGAAAATAATGCTGTTGATATGTCCAATAAAGTGTTTTTTCTTGCACCGGGAGTGATGTCATACTTTGTTTTTTGTATTTTTCTCGTAAACTAGAGATCGTACAGGAAATTTTCTTTGTTCAGTTTTTATGTACTCCCAATGAGAAATAATCTAGATGTGAGGAGTTTATGCGGTAGTTTTGGGACACCCTGTATGTACATTATAGTTAAGATAGTTATTTATCTTAATTTTCTATTACCACAAATAAACTTTGAAAAACATGGAAACGAATAAATATTGAAATGCTCCCATTAATTTTTTTGTATTTGTGTGTATAACTCCATTTCTCTTCTATTAGTATAACTTCCAATGTATTTTTTTATCAAACATCCTAAGAAAGTAAGCGATTGCATTCGTAAACTACTTCAAGTTTGATTATTTTTTTCACTTTTTGAAACAGAATACTTAAAAGACAACTATTAAAAATAAAAATAGATATTTTGCAATATTTCAGAATAATACCCAAATTATTCTATTCTTCATATGGTTAGTTGGTGTTTCCTATAAAAATTGTTTAACATATAATACTAATTTTATTCCATCATGTTTCTAAAGTGATATATAATTCAGCTAAAGTGTATGCAATGATTAATCTGTTCAAGTTATAAATCATGAAATAAAAGAAAACAAGTTATTAATAATAAAAAATAATAAAAACAAAATTCATCTGTCTTTCATGTTAAATATTTAAGAATCAAATATCATGAAATTTTACTAGTTGTCAATGTAAAATAAATTCTAAGAATTTATTACTGCATAGTTTATTAAATAATTTTCTGATTAGATTTCTGAAAGTTCAAATTTTTCAAGATAAAGCTGCTTAATAGAAATAAAATTTTTGAAACGTTTTTTTTTCTTACTGTGCATAGTTAAAATTTTAAAAATCATTTGTGCTTTTTATAGTATTTTACAGAAAAGTATGTGAACATTAACTTATAATCTTAAAATAAATCTGTCTCTTATATAAAATTGTGAACGGATATAAGAAATTTTAAATTTATAATTCTGACAAGTTGCTAGAAGTATAAAAAAATTCATCTTCAAACATTTGTTGGACATCTAGTTTTGAATGTTATTTAACAATAGTATTTCTTATTAAATTTTATATCGATAATTTGCTTTGAAGGATAACTTCAAATTGAAAGTAATAAAAATGTTTCTTTCCGTGAGTAAAGGGAAGTTAATTCTATGCAAAAGCAAATTAGTTTATAGGAGGTTTATAAGAATTCATATTTAAGTATTGTAAAGCTGCCCCAATATATTTCAATAAATTTTATTTTCAGTTTCAGTTGTAATTATTCTGTGATTTTTTTTGTATTAATAATATTAGATGGATATTATTATCGAAGGAAATCTAGAGAATATAACTAACAAAAGCATCAAATTTCTATTTTGGTGAATCAATGATAAGTACTCTATACCATATTGAAAATTATTCTACTTCATGGTAACAGCAAATACACTGTTGGCCACCGTAAATGCAACACCCTGAAGGAATAATAAAAATGACATGAAATTTACGGCATGCATTAGTAAAGGTGAGATATGCAAATAATTAGAATTTCAACGCACGCACATCATGTGCGCCGGTGGCAGTATTTAAGGCTATTTAGGACTTAAAGATTTCGTCGGTTTTAAGTTTGGAAATTGTGTTTTTCTTATAGATTTTTCAAAAAATAAATGATCAATTATGCCTCGCAGAAAACAGCGACCATTTTTTGATAAAGTATCCGAGATTGATAGAGGAAAGATTGTGGTCTACCAAGATTTTGGATTATCTTTCAAGGAAATTGGTAGTTATGTTGGACGAAATCAAATAACTGTAATGCGGATATGTGATCGTTGCATGCAGGAGGGTACGACTGACCGATGTGTTCGATCACATCCACCTCATGTGATAGTTGGCGAATTGTGCGCATGGCAGTGACGAATCGCTCAGCCACATCACAAACCACAGCATATCACATTCAGTCTGTAACACATCATCCAATGTCTGCGCGTATCATTCGACGCCGTTTACAAAATAGTCTGTCCGCAAGACATTCCTTGTTTTTTTCTTCCATTGACGTAGAACCACAGACGTCTCCGGCGCAAATGGTGCGATGAAAAAAGGATATGGACGGCAGAAGAAATGAAATTGTCTTCACGCATTACTGACGAGTCACGCTTCTGTCTCCAACACCACGATGGTCGCATTCGAGTCTGGAGACACTGTAGACAGAGGATGCTGAGCACCTGCATTATGCACCGCCACACTGATCCTGCACCAGGTATTATGGTATGGGATATCACTCTCGCACTCCTCTTGTACGCATTGCCGATACTTTAAACAGCCAGCGCAACATCTCCGAGGTGTTGGAGCCCATTGTCGTTCCTTACCTACAAGGCTTGCGCACAGTCATATTTCAACAGGGTAAGGCGAGACCACACGTGCCACGCATTTTCGAAGAGTCCCTCATCAATCCTCAGATTGAATTGCTTACCTGGCCGGCTTTGCTTTCCGGATCTTTCGCCAAAAGAAAACATGTGGTCTATGGTTGCCCAATGATTACATCCCCAGCTACCACACCAGATCAACTTTGGTAACTTGATGAGGCTGCTGTACTTCAAGAACAATATTCAAATCTCTTCGAATCAATGCCGAGTGTGTAACAGCTGTGATCTCCAACAATGGAGGCTACTCTGTCTACTGATTTTGACAGGAACCACACTTCACAAAAGTCTATAATTTCAATCATTTGATACTTGGTTAATATTTTATCGACAAAATAAAGTTTGTTGATATATCTTGGTGTTGCAATTTGTTTGGCCAGCAGTGTACAAGATAATTGAAGATAAATGCAGATTTTTAATATGAAAGACTCGATTGTTATTATGAAAGTGCAACTTTTTTCAACAGTGGTGAAGTACATATCAAATAGAATCAGAAATTGTTATTTCCATAAAATATATTCTTCTTACTAAAATAATTAAAACAAACAATTTTAAATTACTAATTAATTTAGAATTTGATTTTTCAAAAAAAAAAAATAAAAACTGAGATAAATATATGAAACAAGCGGCAGCTTCCTCATTCACGTACAATAAATATGTATAAAATTAGCAAAATTTAAGATTTCGTTCCATAATCAAATTTATTATTAATAAGCGTGTTAAAGTTGAATATATATATAGATAAAGCTATTCGAAAACAAATAATTTATAAAATACCCCATCATGTTAGTAAAACCAAAAAAATAAAAGAAAAAAATGTTCTTACAAAAATAAAAAATGTCGTGCTAAGAAGCAAAAATATAAAAACTAGAATTCCTAGCACAAAAGCTCAAATATCGACATGAATGTCAAAAATATCTTCACAAGTACCAAAAATTGCTCCAAGTAAAATAATGAAATGATTTATAATTTATAGATATTTTTAAAAAGACCGATGATTTTTATAACAAAACAATTTGATAATTTTACAATAATTTTGTTGCAATAATTTTTTTATAAACTATAAATTTAACTTTAAGCAAATTCATAACAGGCGAAAAAAATTAAATTAACATATTTCTAAACTGCTAATATTTAAAAAATGTATTTAAATTTTACGTTTTTATATTTTTCATTAAATTATATTTTTCATTAAAAATATTGGCTATAATAATTACAACTTCACATTTTGAAACAAAAATAATAAATTCTGACAAGAAATATTTAAAAATTTAATAAAAATCAATGAAAAAATGACTAGTACTTATCGAGATAGTAGCCGTAGCAATTTCTTTTCTTCATATTATCTCAAAGCATTTACTTGACACCAACTTCATCAGGTTTCTAAAATCAATTCTTATGAATTATTTATATTTTCATCAATTTTATTTTCACTTTTCTTGGGTTTTCAACTAGTTCCGGAAAAAACTTAAATAAAAAGCTATTTGCTGACAGAAATTTTCTCTCGCTTTATTTATTTATTTTTTATTCATTTATTTAACTTTTTTTTTGTTAAAAAGTTGACCAGTGAATGCCACGCCACATATATTAAAAATAAATAAATAACTGAATATGTTTAAAACATGTTATCTAATTTCTGAATTTTAATATTTTTTAGTTACCTTTGTCTTTAAATCTATTAAATTATCACACATTAAATTATCGCTATTATCTATCGCATAACAAGTTCGTTCTAAGAATTTATTATGCCAAAAACATGCTCAATAAAATAATTCTAAAAGGAGTAAAAAATAATCAATATCCAAGTTCAGAAGAAATTGTCATTTTGTTTACAATATAGAGCAGTATTTGCAAAAATAATCACAAATGGATAGTAATTCCTTTGGTAGGAAGTATAAAAAAGTGTATATTGGAAGATGATCAAAATATGTATTTATGCATTGCTGTCAGAGAAATTAAAGTTTCACAAGTCAGAATGGTGAATATTTTCCATCAAAATAGATATTCATACCCTTTTTTACACCAATACAGGAAATGTGGTCTTCAAATTTCAATAAACAGGTAACATTTTGCCTCTGTTTATTAGAGATAGATACTACAGAACATTACATTATTTCTTGATAGGGAAAATATGTGCACATGATGTTCTATTTTTGTATTAAATTGCGTTATTTCTTTTGTTTCATTGCACTTACGAATTCTATGAGCATTTGTTACTGTTTTCATGTGACTTAACAATTTCCTTTTGCCTCCTAAGAAAAAACAGATAAGCAGAAATTTAACTCCATTTTTTATGAGTTTTTTCATGCAAATGTCATTTCATAACTGAACAAGTGAAATTCATCTTGAACTGAAAAACTAATATCATCCATTTTATGCTTTCTATAATTTTTCGGCAAAAGTTTTCAATTATTTGGAAATTTTGCATAAATCTATATTTGAAAGATATCAAACTATTGTTGTTTTTCTATATTATAAAATCAAATACAAAAGTTAGTAAAGAATAATTAAATGTAAAATTTTGTGTTTTTAACAAAAAAAATATTAAGGGTTTTTTTTTTTTTTTTTTTTTTTTTTTACTTTAAAAATTTTTGAATTCCCAAGACTATGAATAAATTTAAATTACTTAAGAATTTAATAAATTATCGCAAAATTTAAAGTACACAATTAATTTCGCAATAAAATTACTCAAAATAATATTTTTCCGCTCCCAAAATCTGAAACTGTTAAGAAAATATTTTCAAAAAATTAATAATCCTAGTTGAACAGATATAAAAATTTAAAATTTATTCGGTATAAGTTTACAATCGGTTACCTCTTGATTCTTTGGCAGTTTTTTTTTTTTTTTTTTTTTTTTTTTTTTTTTTACGCCAAAACTAGGTGCCAAGATGTGACTAACAATATGGTCGCTTCAAAAAAGCGATACAAAGATAGGGTTAACAGGATTACCAGAAGTTAAAGTTATCGCCAAAATGTATCATCAAACCAAGCCAAAATGTAAAAAATCACCGATTTTACGTCGAACCCAGATTCTCTCTCTCTTTGCTATTTTAATATTAAATAACTTGTAAAGGCTGGTATTTCCTTATATCAAAAATATATATAAATCAGACTAATAATTCTATAGTATTTCAATTGAAATTAACATCAGATAGAAAACTACAAGTATAAATACTTGTATATATAAATAAAAAGATAAAACTTTATTTACATTATAATCTTAACCAATTATTATGATTTTTCATAATAATTAGTCACATCGATTAGTTAATAGGCAAAAAACTACATGATCTTTCGTTAGTTTATTTAAATAGAAAATATTACATGGAAATAAATACGATCATTAATAAAAATATCTGTCACTTCGAGTAAGAATATTTTATAATAGAAAATAAAAGTAACAAATATAACATACCAAATAAATTCTTCAAAAAATTTTAGAAGAACTGGAAAAATATCAAAATTCCACCATTCTTGTTAATTCTGGTATTAAAAGCATAAATTTTATTCTCAATCACAGAGAAAAAATTATTTCAATTTTATCGTCTGCTGTGATCTTTATAATTTACGTTTATTATTGAAAACCTCAGTTTCCTACATTTAAAGAGGGCGCTCAGGTTGCTTGAGTAAATTTTTAATTTAAATGTTAATCCATTTTAAGAAAAATTGTAATTTTGTTCCGTAACATGTGTGGTTGTAAAAGAACGTTCCAAAGAGTTAAAATATTGCATTGACATCAAAAATTTATTCATCTTTTAAATCAACAATTTCTTTTTACCCGCAAAAAAAGCTTAAAAATATTTAATACATTGCATCTATTAGTAATTTATTAATAATTAATTATTTAAAATATCGTTTGGTTTTCAGTTTGAATTTACACAAATCAATGTTTTTAAATAATACTTTTTCCATGGATTTTATATAATAAATACGTTTTAAATAAATTTTCATAGTTATTCTAAATAATTATTTGGCTATAACAAAAATATTAAGTAAAAAAGAACAAGTATTACAATACAAAATAACATGAAATTTTTCAAAACCAAGAAGTGATTTTTAGAGTTTTTAAAATTTACAAAAAAAAATTGAATTACATAAAAAATATTTTTCATACTTATGCAGAATATTGAGCTCACTATAATCAATATATATAGTCAAAAAATACAAAAAAAAAAGATATGAATGGGATTCATCATAATAAAAACTCTGGTTGAAAAACACAAGAAATTTTTTCAATAAATAAAAAAATAATGTTTTTATAATTCTATTTTCAAAAGTCGATGCGGTTTAGTTACTCAAATTTAGAGTGTGTTATTAACAGATATTAGGTTACTAAGCCATTTTCAAAAATCAAGGTATCTTTGGAAACTTGCACAATATTTTAGTAAGAAGAATGGTATAATACAAATATATCATTACACACTATCCAATGTTGATAATTATTACAGCTAATATCTCCTAAAGCTCATATTAGATTTTTTGGAATTTGCCTCTTTAGAAAATTAACATTCAATTTCTCATAAACTTGTCATGTCTTTTTTTCCTTCCATGTTGATTGCTTTTTACTGTCAATAGCGGACAATTTTATGATGTAATTACCTTACTTTAAGCATTTAAACAGCAATAGGCTTTACTTTCCGGGGTTACAGAGCCTGAAACTAATAATCTGGTCACGTCAGTTTAAAAAAAATGGACAGTAAATAATGACTTTAGTTTTATCTTTGGGTTTTTCCACTATTTTGACAACTGCACTCTATCTCAAATTTTTACTCTTATCTTTTCGTTAGCATGTTTTTTATAAATTACTCATTTTTCTATCTTAAATTAAAAGTCAATAACATTTTGTGTAAATGTATCACTTGATACTTTTGAATTATTATATCATATAAAACTATATTACGTTGTTATTACCAAAGCTTAATGTGTTGCAAGAATATTATGAGAATATTTTGTATCCTCTAGAATTTAATAGGATTTACTTAAAAAAATTGTATCTTTTCCAAAAATTATAGCTTTTAAATTTTTGCTAAAATATATTTTTAAAGCATACTATGTCCCTAATTATCTGCTTTGTGTCTCTTAATTTTTACATTGGGGGTTCTGATGTCTAAATTTCATATAATTCCTGATAAATAAAAAGCATTAAAGTGAAAAATAAGTAAATAAAATAAAATCTTTTGTGTGAAAAAATTTTTAAATAGGGAAAAAAATGCTAACTGTTCCCCAAGCAATAAGTGCATTTATATTATCTATTGTATGTTAATTTCTTCAAATGCTTAGTTCAGTAATTTTCTCTAATTTTCCATAAATTTATAATCCTTTGATTATCTTTGATAGCTACATCAATCAATTGTACTGATTATCAGAAATTTACTGTATTGCATCAAAATCTCTAATTATAAAATATTTTATAATATAGATTAAAGTTGAGTTATGTTTCTTTATATAAGTTCCATTAAATTTCTTTTTTTTTTTTTTTTTTTTTTTTTTTTTTTTTAAAGAAAATATAATAAAAATAATTAATGTTTCAGATTTCATTAAATTTTTTTTTCTCCTTTCATCTATAAATAATGAAACTTTTTTATTTTAAAAATGTGTGTGCGTTAAGTAGTAATAATTATAGATTTCTCACTAAATGTTTCTTAACAAATTATATATATATATATATATATATATATATATATATAAATATATAATATAATATATATATATATATATATATATATATATATATATATATATAATATAATATATATATATATATATATATATATACTTTAAAATTTATTTTAAAACTATAAAGATATACATCAAATCTTTCTCATGTTAACTACAATAATATATGATTATAGTAATGTCAAATATTTGTCAATTTAATTAGCAATTGCAGACAAGATTTTATTCACAACCCGCTTTTAAGATGTTGTATTTGTATTTAAAACACACTCAAAAACAATACTTTTTGCTAGAGGATGCAACATGTTAGAAGAATATTTATTCTCATCTGAATCAAAAGATGTCATGAGTGTAAACATGTTTATGTTCTTTTAAAACATCTAATCAACTTTTGAATATAAGTAACATACATGGTAAACTCAACCTACGATTTTAATAAACTTTCACTAAAAAACAAAAAATTTTATCATTTGATACGATGTCAAAGTCATGCGTCGAATATTTTCTGCAATTTGCTTATAACACTTTGTCTATGCATTTGAAAAAGTATAAGTATTTAAGAATTTATTTATTTTTGATTATTGAACTGTAAAAAAATTTAAGAAAAATTTTATCTAGTTATTGGATAAAATTAAATCGGACCCTTTTATAAAATTCAAACAAAAACATAAATAAATATATAAAGCAAACAATTTACACTTGGCAAGTCACATGACGAGTACCACGTTTTGAAGCGCCCTCTAGTAATAAAGTGACTCCATTTAATTTTTTATGGCCTTTATATTATGTTTAAAACTAAGCAAAATATAAACTATGCTTTATTTTAACTAATCACAAAAATTCAAGGCAATTTTATTTTCCCAATCGTCACATTAGTCATTAAATAATTAGAAACATTAAATTACATGTAAAATTTCTTCGGTATAGATTTACAGAATTTCTAAAAAACAATGTAAAAATGTTTATCATAATAAAAACAGTCTATTATGAATTTATATATTGATTAAAATCCCTTTTATACTGCTAGATATTAATATATGTATTTTGATACATTAAGAAAATTAAACTATACATATGTGGAATTCGCACTACAGAAATAAAACGCAAATAATCAGCTTTCCAAAACATTCATGTAAAATTGGTAGCAATAGTGACACTTACAATGCATTTAAAAGTGGCACATTAAATATGCCGTGGTCGCACTGTCCTTCAAGTGAAATGATACTCCAAAGGGTGAAAAGCCAAGTATTAGAGGTCTTTTGCTTGTTCCTGCTTCAAAAACGCGTAGACTCTATTCGGCTGATTCTATCTTACTGGTAGAGCTCAACGCAAGACTAGGTACAGACAGACAAAGTTTAGGGGAGGCCTTAGTCTTTACCTATAGGTTATCAGGTTTAGCTCCTTCTTCATATCTAGAGAAATAGACACAAAGTACAATGTGCCATGCGCCCACTTGGAAACACAACCGGCTGTTAAACAATTAAATATTTGCTTACAAAGTTGGAACTTTCAGGCCTGCAGATATGCAGGAAAGCATGCCGGTGCAATAACAGCAACAATGCATTTAAATGAGGGAATTGTACCTGTTTCTCATGCACTATTGCACTTGGCAGATGAAAAATAGTGTGAGCCCTCGAGAAAGAATGTTAACCAGAACATATATTTCCTAATCGTTATTTTGAAAACAACAGATTGATGTCTCTTAATTTTTCTGAAAAAAATTCATTCCCTAAAACACACACACACATATATATATATATATGTGTGTGTGTGTGTGTGTGTGTGTGTGTGTGTGTGTGTGTGTGTGTGTGTGTGTGTGTGTGTGTGTGTGTGTGTGTGTGTGTGTGTGTGTGTGTGTATGTGTGTGTGTGTGTGTGTGTTTTAGGGAATGACTTTTTTTCAGGTTCATATATATATATATATATATATATATATTATTTTAAATAATGCGTTTTGTATTAAACATAACAAATTTTTACAAATTAAATATGATAAGTTAAAAATACTTGAGGTATTTTTTAAGGAATCAAAATGAGTTGTAAGATATCACTAAATTCTACAATAGTTGCTAATATCAGACAGTAATTATATATTTGGAATCAATTTGTTAACACCGTTAATACAATGTCTAACATATGGACGGACAAACCTGACCTTGGAAATTTAGATTTTTCTTGTTAAGAAAAATGGGGAGAAATCTCATTCTTCTTCTTTTCAAGGAAAAGGGAGAAACAGTCCTTCTGAATAACTCGGCTAATCCTCAAAATTTCGGACCCTTAAAAAAGTAGATTTATCGTTTTTGCCATCTGTCATTCTCTGATGGGGCGTGTGCATGTTTTCTTTATCTTCTCTGGCATTTTTTTCTCTTTCACTCTCTCTCTTTTAAGTTATGGATTTTTTGGATTTGTATAAGTTTTGAGAAGGAAGCATACAACAATTGCAGGGACTAAAAATGAGGGATTGTGAGATTTGTAGGTCAGTTATGTGTGAACATCTGTGGTTGTTTTCCCAAAGAAAGAGAACTACAAATTTACAACCCAATAAATAAGTGGTTTGCTTTTTAAGCATCACTTAATTCATAAAACAATTGCATTTTCCACTTACAACTAAAGAATTAACTTTCAAAACTTATATCTTTAAGAAAAAAACTGCTTATAGCTAAGAAAACAGGTATTCAGTTGCTTTAAAATATAATATTCAAAAGAATATCATCGTAATTATTGTTTACTCAATGTATAATAAGTGCCGGATAAAATAATTTCTGCAAAACACTATACTTTTTTTATACTGAAATTACTTACTACACTCATTACTTTTGATTTCGAATTTAATGACTAATCCAATTAAAAATGTAATTTATCAAAAGCATCTTTTGATAAATTACATTAAATTATTGTAACATATTTTAAGTATATTTTAAAAAATAATAAAATATATAAACACTTAGATACGCATGAAATTACTCAAGATATTTTTAGTTTATTTAATAAAATTTTCATGCAAATTACCCACATTTATTTAAAGTTTGTTTTATATTTTATTATTAAAGTTTGACGAATTATATGAATGAAATTTCAAAAATCTAGTAAATTTATTTTTCATTTTCCTAACAGGCTGTAATTTTAATGAAATATTATTTTCGAGTTTTGGAATTGTTCGCATCAGATCTAAAACACACAAATTCAACTACGTAATTTAAGAACTGCATATATAACAATGGGAGCTTCTGATATATGTTTATAATGCCTCTTATAATTATTAAATCTTATAATTTTAAAATAATTTTAAATTTTGTAACTTTATAATTTTAAAACTGGAATACTTATCTCTAAATATCTGAATAATTTGTTTAAAAATGCTTTTAGACTGCTTCAATAGACTCCTTATGTAAAAATACGTACAGAAACTATTTGCTTTGAGCTTCCAAGAACATGGCGCTAGGTCAGAAATCTGTAAAATTATGGTGATAAATCAGAATCTAATTTAACATTTGATTCTAACCCAGCGCCATAATCTTACAATGTGTAACCTGAAGTTTGTTCAGAGATTATTTTTAGAAATTCGTATTATTATATAATATTTTCTGAAATATATTACATGTCCTCTCTCATTGAGCTTTTTATAATTCAAAATTTAAAATACATTAAAAATATAGTATGTCGAAACTGGACAAGATTTCCAAACATAATGTCGTCAATACAATAAATTCAAAGCAACAATTTCAGCTTGGGAAACCCTTATTTCTCAATAGAAAAACTGTCTTTGGCCATTGGAGAGATTGATATAAAGTTCTACTTTTTTACATTAAATATTTTATTTGTTTAATCTGGTGGCAACAATTTTGAATTAGAATACACTACTACCTAGCGTATCAAAATTTTATTCCCTGCATGTAATATTAACGGACAAACAATTAATAGCAAATTACAAATATGTTTTGGAAAAGTTAAAAAATATTGTCGAAACAATGTTTTTGATTTTTCTAATTTTTGATCTATGTATTAGGTTGAGGAATAAGCTCATAGCATTTTTACCAAAGACTTTTTATTTAAACAAAAAATAATAATTATATCAATAAATTAATCAATTATATATTCGCCGTTGCAGTTTCCAACCTCTTCCCACCTCTCGACTCATTTGTTGATGCCGTTCCGCCAAATATCGCCTGGTCTGGTGTCAAAGAAGTTGTTGTGGCAGTTTTTAAGGACCTCTTTGTTATCGAAGGTAACGCCCTTCATATGGTTTGACAAGGAGCGGTAAAAATGGTAATCGGTCGGTGCAAGGTCCGAAGAATACGGTGGATGCTGAAGGACCTCCCATTCGAACTCTTGAAGTGTGGCTTTGACGACTTGGGCAACATGGGGCCTTGCGTTGTTGGGAAGGAGAATGGTTTGACCATGTCGATCAGGTCTTTTCAGTCAAATAGCCTCATTCACACAGTGTAGGTTGGCAATATAGAGCTCCTTGTTGACTGTGGCATTCTTTTCGAGCATTTCCAGCGCACCAATGGGTCCTTAAAAACTGGCTCAACAACTTCTTTTATGCTAGACCAGGCGATATTTGGCGGAACGGCATCAACAAATGGGTCGAGAGGTGGGAAGAGGTTGTAAACAGCAACGGTGAATATATAATTGATTAACTTATTGATATAATTATTGTTTTTTGTTTAAATAAAAGTTTTTGGCAAAAACGCTACGAACTTATTATCTTACCTAATAAGTAATAAAATATTTTTAAGGATTTAATGAATGAAAACTTTTTTTTTTCATTAAATTCAAACATTATTATCAATAATATTCTTTCATACGTTTCGTAAGAAGTACATATATCGTGTTTAACTGTAATCGATATCACATTTTCATACGTTTTGTAAGAAGGTCATATATCTTCTTTTGCAATTTATTGAAGCGAACATTTCTAAAGAATAAAACCAAAACACGAAAGAATCCGGATATGCCATGTTATCAATAACTACAGACAAGAACCCATTGCAATCACATTAGAACATTCCCATTTAGAACATATGATAGTCATTGAGGCGAAAGAAAATATCTCCGATGCCACGTGATCTGTGTACATGGGGCTTCATTATGCAAATTGAGGGAAAGTTAATTAATCAGAAGTACTGATGAATAATCATGGGTCCGAACGAGTCGTCATCAATTAAGGGATATGACACGCTAATGGAGCCATTTGAATGTCATCTGGCGTGGCGGTGGTCTGTTTGCTCGCATGATCTACACAAACTTCTTCTAATGAAATAAGCATTTACATGATGTCATTGCCACTTTCGAATTAGCTAAATCTGTTTCTTGAGCATGCTTGGTAGTTAGAAACACATTTTAATGAGGAGTGCGATTAAGTAATGTGCGTAAATTGTATTAGTACCACACCTGAAGTTATTGTTTTTATATAACTTTGAACAATTATAGATCGTGATGATCATAAAATAAGTAAACCTTTTACAGTAATCTTAATTGATACTAAAATATGACTATTTTTCAAATACTGTTTTCAGTAGCGTAAGTTTTATTATAAAAACTTCAAATCTAGGTAAATTTCTGCTCAAACAAGATTATGTACAGTGTGTGTGTGTGTGTGTGTGTGTGTGTGTGTGTGTGTGTGTGTGTGTGTGTGTGTGTGTGTGTGTGTGTGTGTGTGTGTGTGTGTGTGTGTGTGTGTGTGTGTGTGTGTGTGTGTGTGTGTGTGTGAAGAGATTGATTTTATGAGTACATAAATGCATATTATTTCGTTAAATATTTAACATAATAAAGCATATATAAACATACTATTTTTCCTTTTAAATTAAAATAATAAAATATTTTTTACACAGTCAGAAAAAGTATGCCAATAATGAAGATCTATCTCTTTTTTTTAGATATTCGATTAATTCATCTCTTTGTCTTCCTATAAATCATTATTTTACACCAGAAGAATAATTCGGTAGGAATCATTGACTTAAAGTCAATCCTGAATCATTCCAAATATCTGTGTCTTAAGAAGAAATCGGACCTACGACTTCACGATTGTTCGAAAAGCTTAAGAGTAGCATCTATTTTTTGAACAGTATGCACTATTAAATATATTACATGATAACAAATCAAAGGAGCTTAAAGTAGCAGTATTAAAATGCAATATATTTGGAAAATTTTCAATTTAATTTTTTTGTATTATTTAAGCATTTACTTAAGGGAAAAAATTATTATTTCTGTAAATAAATTAATAAAAACAACACCTTGATTATTTTAACCATTCTGTAGTCACAACAAAGCAAATAATTACTTATAATTTTCAACTTGGAAATTTTTATAGATATCTAAATATTTAAAATCAAATCTTTAGTTTTTGTTTCTAGATAAGTTTTCAGAAATGTTTAAATAAAATGTAATAAATTTTATATAAGTTTAAATAAATTGTAAATAATATTTATTGACTTATGTTTAAACAAAAAATAATAAAACTAAATTGTAATTTTATCGTTTTTTATTATTTATATTATTTAATAATTTTTAATAATAATTTTAACATTATTGAGAAAGTTACATGGAAAGTTAAGAAAAATGAGTTCAGAAAGGAATTCGCGTTTAAAATGAATGGAAATCAACTCTTTAAGATAATTAAAAAATCTTAAGCTGCTTTTTTTTTTATTTCATGCTGGTTCAACTGCATGTGACTGTTTTCAATTAAAAGAACATAGAGTTAAAAAAATTCTTTTAATAAATACTATTTTTTATAAACTTTCAAGCGCAGAAAATATAGCTTTCCAATTTTTTCCTAAAATTTTATAGCTGTAGGGAAAATAGTTTTCGTTTATAGAAAATAATTTATAATTATTCTTTAAATATCTCAAATTATCTGAGAATTTAAAATTAATATTCATAAAAAACTATCGAAAAATTATTTTAAATACATAAATTTCTGTACATTGAAATTGAATATTATTGAGAAATTCTTCATAAAAAAATAAAAATGAACATTTAATGCAATATATATATAATGCTCGAGGCAAATTCAGTCAAAGAAATATTCATCATTTATTTATTTATTCTTGGTGATAGAATTATACAATAATACCATCCAAGCAATCTCAGAAGGTTAAATAAAAACCCTTATTTTTTGCATTCGCATTTGTTTGCACAGCGATGAGCAAATGAGGTTTTCTTCACTGTAATCACCATCAATTAATGTACACTCAAAAATAAATTACTCCTTTATTGCTATTAAAAGAGCATAATACAAACCCTAAGTCCGATTCTGAAGAACTATTATTATTTTTTTTAGCAATTGGAAGCAAATCCTTCCTCAGGACATTAGCAATGGAGAGCTTGATTGTTATAAATGGCTGACAAATTTCACTTACATTCAATTACGAATTCCGTCAACGTTTCTTATATCGATGAATCATTTGTTGAATTGTTATCAAACTGGTGCGTCATCAATTCAATCGTCAACTTCATTGTAATGTCAGTCTTGTAGTTTCCAGTAATTATGTGTGAAATAGTTGCTTCTAAATATTCTTGAATCTTCCAAAGATTTACAAAAAGTCTTAAAGCTAAGAAATAGTTTTAAAAAGGAAATTTTAAAATAACTAATTTAAATTAATTTTATTGTTAGTTAAACTCTGCATTTCATCTTCATGAGAAAAAGTTGATATCGAATTAATGAATCAATAAATGCTTTATTACAATATATATATATATATATATATATATATATATATATATATAGACCAAATCTCAAAATTTATTTATTTTTAATGGATTGACTCATAAATTTTTATCTAAATGTTATTACATGCTTCAGGTTACCTATTTCTGCCAATTAGATAGTAGCATATTTCATTATTGCATCCTCGTGGATGAATTTGTCTACTTACTTTCTAAAAGGGAGTTAAAATTAAACATGAGCTACTATTCATCCTGCAAAATGTACTCAATAATCTTCGAATCTTAATCATTTGCACACTAAAATAAAGAGACACACATGAGTATGGACTTGCGGTAAAAAACATTTCTATTTATGCATTCCATTTTCGTGGGTCTCAAAAGGTCTGATGGAACGTATAGAAAACATGGCTATCTCTTTCGTCTGCAGTTGTCTTCTTCTCGAAGTGGAAGTATCTAACTGAAATCACTTAGCAGAATCAACCGATTAGTAAATTTAAATCCTGACGAATGATGAAGTTAATAAATTCTTAAATCTGCAATTACGCAATCAAAATTATTTTCAGTTATAGGGGGCTTTGTGTTTTTCCTCTTTTCCTTTTCAGATATCACTATCCTGGATTTCCAGGTAGAAACTGGATCTAATTTAGATATCAGTACAACATTGTTTGAATCTTAACTGCTTGAAACAATTAAAAAGTCAGATCTTGATTTTTTTCCTAATCCTATAAAATATTAACTTTAGAACAACAAAATAAAAAAAACAATAGATATTTGTTCAGTTAAACATGTTTTTACATTTGAATTGTATTTTAATGGGTGATAAGGAAATGCGATTATAAGTTAATTTAATTATCATATATTTTTTGAAATTTTGAAATTTTTTATTAAAGATTAATCGAATTCTTAAATCTTGTTAATATTTTCTGTATTTAACAGTTTGTATGCGACATCTTTTCCAATAATAAATGAAAATGATCAGTAAATCAAATAAATGAAATTATTTTGGATAAATTCTATTGATAATTTTAATTTAAAATAATATTTTTTCTTATTAAATAAAAAATACTTAAAGAAATAAACGTAAATTTTGTTTCAAATTACATTTTCAACATGATAGGGTATTATTTTAAAAATTGTGTCCCAGTACTTTCTTAATCTAAGAAATTTTCAATTAATTATTTTAGTTAGAAAATCTTTAAAGAATAATTGTCTCATAACTTTTCTTTCGCCTTATAAGAAATGAAATAAATTTGAAATTTTTCTATATTTAAACAATAATCATTCGTAAATTATACTAATCATTTGATGTGAGAAACGAACTTATGCAATGCTGAATTAGAAACCAGAACTATAACCGAATCAGATACCTATTTGGTTGTACAAGTAAATAAAATGGAAAATATTTACTTTAATTAACTTATGAGAAATTACTTTTTCAAAATCTCATTACAAGTGACTTTAACTAGTTTTATAACATTAATGAAATTTATCACTGCTTAACCTGTGAACTTAACATGATTAACATGAAAACTGCGAATTTCATTAAATGAAGTTACCATTAAGTTTGAAATTTTTACAATTTAACTTAACTGTAAAAATTAAATTTGGAAACAAAACCTCAAATTTGTATGCACATAGTTACATGAATTTACTGAATGGAACAGTTTAAAAACTGTACTTAAATCTATATTGAACATTTCATTTATTAATTCAATAATATAAGTATTATCTATTATCAATTATTAAGGAATTATTTTATCTTTGCTGATAATTGTATATTTTTAATAAATTTCAGAAATGAAACTCCAGCAAAAAGTATTTTAAACTGAATGAATTTAATTTGATTTATGTGATGAACATGATGATGCAAATAAGTCCAAGCTCACCGAAATGGATTATAAGCTGAAAAATAAAAGAGCTTTTCCAGGAAAATATACGGAAAGAAACTAAATTAGTTGATGAATTTTCTCATTGACCAAGATTATTCATTCAATTTTTATGAAAGATGGTCATGAATAGTTCTCATGTCCTCCACCTCCCGAATTTACCTGTTGTACGCACTATAAAACACGGGCTCTTATGCTTTTCTGGTTATTGTAAATAATTTTAATTTGTAAATGCTTTCTGGTGTTATCTATTTAATAAGGCTTAAAAGCCCTAAATTGCAATTGTTCAAAAATAGAATATAAATTTCCACTGGACTCTACTTGAATTGGTGTAAATCGTCTTGAACCAGGTGCAGAAAGATCTGCTTAGATCGCAAAACCAAAAAGTCTACTGCAATCAAAAACAGAGAGAAACAAAACATATCACCCACAAAAATAAATTATTTTTCTTTATTTTCCTCTCTACTTTAGATCAAATACAAGGTAGTACCTAATACAGTAAAAACTAATGAATATTTTAAGGTGCGTTGCGACTTATTTTCTCGTAGTTGCTGTAATTTCAAAATTAGATATAAGATCTGAAAATGTTCTTAAAATTATAGTCTAGTGGTAATCCAAATCCTCAATTATTAGAAAATACGATGAGTGAAAAAAATAAAAAATGTTTTGGATTGGTACTCTGGTTTCTAAGATATAACTTATATGATGAAATATTGTAATATATTTAAGAAAATACTACCTCAAATTTTTCCTTTGCAAAGCAATGAAACTAATAGGATTATAGATTTCGTTATAAAATATTGGTGATACACTATAATTGCAAACTACGTATTTCACAAAATTGATAAAAGAATTTCTCTTTCTCTAAACTAGAACTCAGTTCTAATAAGTATTTGTTTTTATGGCACAAAATAATAAACATTTGGGACACACCTGTCACAGAATAGAATATGTAATTGCTTTAGTCACTAATACAGTGCTGTTCCTTCTAGGTTTTCAATTATTTTTTAAGAAGTCTTTGTACACATTACCAAAAATTTAAATGATATCGTATTTCGCTTTTTCTGGTGAAAATATTTATGACTAATCATTGAAAAACATGATATCATTTTAAATTCCTTGTATGTGTATAAAATCATTTCAATATAGACAAAAATGTCCCAAATAAACATGCTTTTTCGCCAATAGTGGTAAACTGTTTACCAGATATTCAAATGAACCACTTGAATTTCTTTAAACGAGAGATCAATTCTAATATATGTTTCTTTGCTTTTTCAAAATGATAAACGTCTAAAATTCACTTACAAGAAAATGGAATGTAATTGTTTTAGTTACCAATATAATGTTGATCTATACAGATTTCCAATTTTCTGTTAGAGTAATGAATTTAAAGTACCTTTATATATATAATATATTAGAATATGAAACAAATAAAAAAAATGTTAAGCAATTTAGTGTCAATATTGTACCGAGCTTCGGGGTTCGTGTGGATTGAGAGTTGAAGAAAGCAACCGCTCAATGAACAAAAGACTTTTATTCGTAAAAAAATTCCACTAGATATACCAGCTGCAACAATCACTGTTATACAGCTCCAATTCGTCAGATACAATAAGTAACAGCTTCCAATCACAGGTCTCAAATACCTCAGGCAGAGAACAGCTTCTCTAAATTAGCAGTCACAACTAATCGTCACTGACTGTCTTCACAAAAACTGTGTCGGGCTGCGGTATTTATACCTGACTTGGCGGGGAAACCTACTAATTTCGCCAAGGTTCTGGAAGCCTCTAGGCTATCTCGCTAAATGTTGGTCCTAGAGCTTAGGTGATGGATGTTTCCAAAAGTATCTATTTCTCTCATTGTCGCCAAAATTCTCGCCAAGTCACCAAATCATTAGAAAACCAGCTTTTAACGTATAGCACGTCTAAATACCGCAATTTTTGCCCAAAATGTGAGTATTTCCGATCTGTCTGAGATATTTTAAGACATATACAATAATTATTTATAAATTTGTAGCAATGTAAAGAGATTTTAGTCATTTTTTTGTCACGGCTATGTGATTTTATATAAACATTGAATTACCATTGTATTGCAAAAATATATTCCACACACAAGTACAAAAATAATAATAAATAAATATATCAATCCTATATATAATGATATAAAAATAGCGAATTCTTTTCGTTTTAAGTTATTCCAATGTCGGAAAGGATACATTTTTTTAAACAAACAAAATAAACAAGAAATAAAATTAAGAAGAGAAAAAAAGACTTTAGATTGTATTTTTACAATATAGATAAAAAGTTTTCCTTAAAATCATTTTTAAAATAACAATTTAGTTAAATAACAATCAAATTGGACCCTGGAAAACAGCAATCGTGAATCATTACAACACTGATTAGAACCATTTCGTTTCAAAGTGAAACTTCATGATTAATATTCTTGTCGCATATTTCTTTTCATTTTTCTCGACATTTTACGCTATGTCAGCAGCTATATTTCTCATCTGTTGATCTAAGGAATCGGTCAAAGATCGAAATAGCAGCCATTTGAAGCGTCGTAGTAAATCAAAAGACTCGCATAACTCTCTCGCATTTTTGACGTATTTTCATTTTATTTAGTATTCTGGAATGTGCTTTTGTTTTATCGCTTTAAATATGAACACTAGTTAAATAGAATGAATAACATTTTTCCGCTGAATTTATTAAATGTTCCCAAAAACACAAGGAAAAAGAACATTTTTAAAAACGATAATAATAAAGATTGTTTTTATTAAAAAAGGAAACTTCTTAAATGAAAACATAAGGTTTTATAATTATCTATTCATTATATATTCTATAAGGAATTAATAATTCATATATTACTCTGAATATTTTTCTAGGTATTTATTTTAATTTTTACATGTTTGCAATGACATAATACTGTTCATAGTTAAATGTAATGTTCATATGAAAATGAAAATTCAAAATTTGATTATTACTGTCTTACTTGTATCGCGAAAGGTAAAGAAAATTTTAATCAAAATCATTTGAAATTTCAATAAATATCATCTTGATAAATACTGCTATATTTTCCGAAATGTATAGTAACAGTTATATAGTAATAAACTGTGTGATTTATATATACTGCTGTAGCAAAATGAATTATTATTCACTATGTAATTGGACTCCATTATGTAATTGTAACTTGTGTGTGTGTGAAAGCTTTAAATGAGACTCTTTTAGTTTTAATATTTAACAGGCAAAAAAATTTAGCATTTACTAATTTGGGATATATAATTAAAATTTAAAATATTTTAACATTTGCTTAAATTCTTTTTTATACCGCATTTATTATAAAAATATAAACTGTAAAATAATAACTTATATAATGCAACAAAAACAAATCAGTTTTATTATTGTGTTTCTGATATGTATATATAATAGTGAATTAATTTATTAATTTTGTAGAATCCCAGGTAATTGCTTAATATCTAAATATAGTTATTATATTACACATATTGTTTACATATAACACATTTTTTTACTCTTGTGTTTCTTGGTCAAAAAATATTAAGGAAATGTTTTTTCTTGAAAGTTAAAAATGTTGTTTAATAAATTTTTTTATAACTAGAACTGGCGATGATTTATCGTTTTTAGAAAATTCTATACGAAATAAACTTCAAGGTATAGAAAGGAATTCATAATTTTTATTATAACCTTAACTGCAATAGGATTTTTAATTACTTATAATAAAAACGATATTATTAAATTAAACTATCAAAGGACTTTAAGCTCCTTAAGCTATCAATTTTTATATCCTAATCTCTCATTTGCCTGTTAATCACTGTTATTTCCTAACATAAAACATTAAAAAACTGAACTTAAGTTAGGTATTTTTTTAATCTCATTGAATATTTGGTTATCATTAATCACCTATTTGATATTAAATTTAAACAATTTACTGAGCAAAACTCAGTCATAGCTATTAATTTATTTTTAAATTATAATAATTTTATGATTGTAACCCTATTCATATTTTGTTTTATTCGTCGCCATTTTTGTGTCTAATTTTTGTAAAATATTACCGATTTGAAGATACTTATTAAATAGTGTTTTTCAACACAAGTTCTTAAGCAAACTTATTATTTCACAATAATATTATTGTTATTTCCATCAAATAGCTATAAATTAATGTTAATCAAATTTTCGTATCATTTAACAGATTTTTCACAGAATGCTGTCATCAAAAAAAAAAAAAAAAAAAAAAAACTGTAATGTGTTTCGAATGGTGGCACCCGTATGGTTGAAAATAATCCGAAAAGAAATTAATTTTTTTCTACCTCCTATCACGAACGTGGAAAATTGTCGACTACTTAAAGCGGCACTCAGCAGAAAAGTGGTTTCCAAAGGAAAAGAATGAATGCAACAAAACGGCGATGGGTGAGGTCAAAGTCGTCGCCATTTCTTTGGAGAAAATTGCCATTTCTTTAACACAGAATTTAGCTTAGATTTAACAGATAACTCTGAAGCACGTATTTTAAACCGAAAAACCTGTATGAGCACAAAAAATATTTCACTGATTTTTGATGACTCATTCGTGCGGGTGGAATTCATAAATATTGCAAATATTTCCATTCATTTATTTATTTTTTATTTTCCTCTATCCCAGAAGAGACAAGTTTTTTTATTTTCAACTTCGAAGAAGGCGTGCAAATGTACCTGAATACAACAAAATTTCAAAGTTAGCAATTAAGTTATACACACGAGCATATACATAATTCTCGAACTAATATAAATAAAGATATAAAACATGAGATTTTTAATTAAGAATCTATATTTAAGGAAAACTTAATTGATGCTCCCAATTAAATAAAAATAGCTAGTTTTCATTTATACTTTACTCAAGAAATTATTATATAAATATTGAGGAAATTTACAGACAAATTGGGCACGTTTCTGGTAACCTAACTTTTTATAATTATTGAATGTATAACTATTAATCACTCAAAAAATTAAACTATCTATAAATACTATAAAGAAATAAATCAATTCAAAATGTTTAAGACTGATAAGATATTCCACAAATCTTCCTTTGTACTTGGACGTTTAAAAAGTTGATTACAAATAATTAAATTCTAAGATGAAATTAATCAATTATGCTAAGCAAGTTTGTGTCAATGAAGTTTTATAATTTCATCTTTTATATACTTCATTTACTGATTATATTTTTTGTGTTTCAATCAGAATGACATTTTTAGGTTAATCAAAACTGATTAATATAGACCAAATGTCAAATATTAGTTTTAAAAAGCTTATATTATAAATGATCATCAAATTTGGTTTTTGACAAAGTGTTTGAAAAGGCCTGTTTTATAAAAATCTAGAGATATTATATAAAATCAATAGTTCTCACTTATATATAATCCTATTGTATGCTTTTTCGAAAATCAGTAGTTTGAGGTGGCAAATTGTTTATTTTTAAATATTAAATAATTTGTTACAAGTCTTTCAGTGTAATAAATTGTAACTTAAGGCTCTATTAACAAAAACACGTGATTCTTTATTTATAAATATATGTAGAAATATTCAATTTAACTCATTCACTTCAGAAAAGAAAAGGAATTATTAAAGGAAAGGTAAAAAATTTGAATAAAAAAAAACATCCATGATTCACCTACATGTCTACTACTTCCTAAGATCAAAAGAAAGTAATATGTAGTAGGAATGTGTTTGTATGCATATGGGATGATTCAAAAGTACTAAAATTCTTATCATTAATTTCTTTTTAACAAATATTTTTGATAAAAACTCATTGCTTATTCTATTGTTCAACCATTGTCTTTTATTTACCTATAACCATTATCGATAGTAAATTTTTCCATTTTTTCATACTTATTCAAGAAATATAGCTTGAAAAAGAATGATGCCTTCCTTTAGTAGAAATAATTTTCATAAGCAATTTCTTTTTGAAACTCCCAAATATCAACAAGACCTCAATACTAAACGATGAATGTTTTTCCAGACTATTTGTAACATGCATACTAAATGCTACTAAATTTTAATTAATCATTCGTTTTCTAATGCATTTTCACGAATAAAAGTGGCTGCTTATTACATGGTGTTAATATGTATCTTATTTTCATTTTTACACTTATACGCATTCTTTCATCTCTGAGGTATGAAAAATCAAATTTTCTGCTATATAAGAATATAAGGAAAAAAGATGGACTTCGAGTTTAAATTGGTGTACGTCCATTTGCTTGTGGGCCAAGAATTCTTTCTTATTAACATTTAAGAATCTTTTCCATAAGCTAAGTTTTGGTTTTGGAATTATACTTTAAAATAGATCATTTAATAAGTAATTTCCTGGCCATGATAGCAACACCTCCTTTTTTCTCAATGAAAAGTGCTAGGTACGATTCCAGTAGTTTTTGACCAACTGCGGACAAGTGTTACTTTCTGCTGTCAGCATGCATATTTGTTGGAATGGGTGTAGATTTTTCTATGTACTACTCTCTCTACCTATGAAAAATCTAGAGCAAGAAAAAAAACTCAAAAATGTCACACAACATTATTTGACATTCATTTTGTTTGTCAAAATCCGATAGACCTAAAGAGGATTATTTCTCTTTTACTAATATTAACAAAGAATGGATGTAAAAAATGCCTCATGATTCCTTTTTTTAACAGTCAATAATTTCATTAAAAATATTAAAATTTTTTTTAAAATTTATTGTAAACTTATTTTCTTAACTTTTTTGCGGAAAAAAAAATTTTAAAGTAAAATAAAAACGATTTTTTATGTTATTAACTCCTGCATCAGTTCTTAAAAAATGTATTGCTCTCCACTTAAGTAATACATAGGCCTTATCCTTTCATAATTACATAACGATTATAAAAAAAATATAATTCTCAACTCTGTTAAAATCAAAAAAATATTTTTTAAGAAAACGATATAATACAGCACAAAATTTATTAACTTTTCATGGTGCTGCCATCTATATGTTTAAAACATTGATAATTGTTTTTAAATATGAACTATATAACATAATTTACTAAATTTTAAGAATAATGAATTCGTTTTTATATTGAATGAATTTTTCTGATCTATTTATAAAATTAATTATGCAAATAATTTAATTAATTATTAGTTTCGTATACTGAGAAGATTTTTCTTATTATGCATAAAAATCAAAAATATTAATTTTAACAAATTTTAAATACAAGTAAAGTTTTTAAATTTGAAACTCAATAACATAAGGGAATTAAATAATTTGATTTTATTTATATGAAGCAAAAATTATAAGAGTTAATAAATGTACTCATAATTATAAAATTTTTTTAAAAAAAGTAAAGAATTTGGAAATACATCTTAATTTAATTTTAAGAATAGTTTATTGAAAAATACTTAAAAATTTTGCAGAAAATTAATTATTTCATACCTTTACAAAATTTTTCAAGGAGAAAATTTTACTTTCATATATTTATTTTTCAAGCTTTTTGTGACTTACTATGATTAAAGAAAAATGTTTTCATCGTTAGTGATTTGTTCTGCCCTCTATAAGTAGGAAAGTTAACTAATCGTCCTTTTAAAAAATTTTAATGCTAAGGTTCGTTTTATTTTATTAAAAATTGAAGACTATATATTGTTTTAATTTTGATGTGCAATAGAACAATTTTAGTTTATGAAGCTATTTACTAATGCCTTTGCAATTTTTTTTTAATTTTTATGAAATTAAAGTATCAGTAAAATGAGAAAAGCAATTTTCTGAATTTTATTTAAAATATAGGATATTGATTTAAACTATATATTACAATTTTTATATTTTAAACAAATCCATGATAATTATCACTAAAAACTTAATTTTCCCATTAGCAGTGAAATGTTGACAGAAATAAACCCCTGCTTTTTTTTTCTTTTTTTTTTTATTGAAAGGAATTTTAGTGCGTCTTTATACCACTGCTTTTTCATATTGTTGCCGGGAAAAAAAAAGAAAAAAAAAACTGCTTTCTTCTCTTAGCTTGCAATAACAATGAGAAAATTCAGAAATATTTATTTTCATTTGCAATTTCATTATGGGTTCAGTTTCAGTACGTATTTGCAATAACAATGTGGTTTTAAGTTTCTGAAATGTATTATTTCTTTATATTTTAAAAGAAAAGCATGCTAACTGTTTTTGTTTTTTACTAAATTTGTTACTGTATTTAATTACAATACACTAGCTTTTTATTTTAAAAAAAATCACAATTTACATTTTCTAAAACCTAAAAATTATCTGAGACGATCTTTCTTCATCAGAAGTTGAGTTACATTTAAAAAGATGCTTACTAAAAATGTTGCTACCATTTTTTTAATCTATGGAGATAAATGTTTCCTAAATTAAATTCATCATGTAAAATAAAGATAATTTCATTTAATTTGCTTAAATCCATCTTAATTATTTCATAAATAAAATGCTCATATGCATCTGCCATTGACAGGAAATTCAAAAATGTTGATTTTGTTATACACTAAAAAGATAATTGCAACGATCTTAGGTGAATAAATCATTGGCAAGTATGAAATTACTAATTCATGGTGAGGTTCATTTATTTAAAATTAATGTGTATGTTAGTGTTTAAGCTGATAATGTATTATATCAGACAATTTTTACGCAAGTCAAATTTCATAATACCTAAAAGTGATATATATATATATATATATATATATATATATATATATATATACGCAAGGTGCTTTTAATTATAAAATTTTAAAAAATTCATAAACATTCAAATATTTTACTGTCTAGTCTAGATTTTTTTTTTAAAGAATTTGTGTATTTTATCGAAAACACAAATGAGAGAATTTTCTATTAAAAGGCAAAAAGAAGAATCTTCCTTTTTCCTAAACCTGATATTTTTTTCAAAAATAGTAAACACGCAAAGTAATTTAATAAGCGATGCTCCTTTTGAATATCGATATAGAATAGTTAAAAAATATCGATAGAAGTTTAGGTTTATTATCTGGATGATCGATCGAGACAGATGCTTTAAGTATAGAAAAATTTGTTTAATTGAAAGAAAATAATTTAATTTAACTATCGGAAACTATACTTTCTTTTAAACAGAAACTGTATTAAAAATGTTATACATTGTAAACGTTTTTCCAAAAATAATAAGATTGATATGAAATGAAATGAAGTAAATTTATCTAGTTACCAAAGTAGTAAATTTATCTAGTCATCGAATTAGTAAATTAATTTTAGTAATGTGATAGAATGCTGAAAATTATCTTTTAAAACACTTTTATTTAATTTAATTTGTCCCTTGGCGATACGCCGATCAACATTGCTGATCAATTTATCATCCAAACTTATCAATTCAACATTGTTTTTAACATTTTCAATAACAAAATGGATTTTACAGTAATAGCATATCATTTATTAATTTAATAAAAAATTTCCAAAATATTTTGTTTTTAAATTTTAATTTTACGATTATTTTTATAATATGATAGTTATTTTTATTATGAAAACGAAATTCAGAAATAAATTATTGACTTTTAGAAATAAATTATATATTATTCCGCCTATTTATCATGAAAAGAAAATGTATATAATTATATTTTAATTAATTAAACAATGGTTTTAATTGATTTCTTATTTAAATATTTTTATTGTGAAAAATAATATTTTAAGTTAAATAACTTAATAATCTTACTTAGAATAAAACAATTTATTTTTAGTGTATTTCAGTGTAATAATTACAATTGTTTTCAAAATGTGCTTGAAATTTTTTCAATTCCTGAAAAATTATTTTAATTTAAAACTAATTTATTGAGAAAATTTGAATTGTTTAACAAATTTAAGCTTTCTTATTTTGAATATTTTTTAAACCATTTATTAATTTCCCTTAGAGTAAAATGCTCTTACGTCGATTAATTTACGTGTTACAATGTAAGTGGTTTCAAAATTTGTTAAAGTTTTTTTTTTATATATTACTATTAAACTTTTTAATGTTATTGTATTAATTAATTTATTATTTAAAAAATTTACTGATTTTCTTTAAAACTTTATATTTTATTTTGATAAACTTTATTTTACTGAATTATTTAATAATGTTATTTTACCAGTTAATTTATGTGTCAAAACGTTACTGCTTTCAAAAACTTTCTAATTATTGAGCATTTTAATAAAAAATCTTGTGAAAGCATTTTATCATAATTGTAATACTAATCAATGAAATATGTTCTGCAATTTCAAGTGCTTAAAAATGACCGATCAGCAAAATTAAATATTTATTTTATTGAGTGGTACACAAAAGTGTACAATCGATATGAGACAAAATATAAAAATACAAAAGTAATAATCGATTTGAGCAATTTAATAAAACTATTCTATACAGTTGTACACATATGGGAACATTTGAATAAAAATAAACACACACACATATACATTTCTCATACAATATATGACACTTAAAAATATTTTATAAATAACTCTCAAATATGCACAAGTATTATAAATAGTACATTGTTATAAAAAAGACAAGATTGCAACAACTTTACTCACTTGTGAAAAATAATTATTTCTATAAAATTTTATATTTTTCTTTTCTTATATATATCATCTAAAAACACCAATCATCAAAAATATTATTTACACATTGATTCTCTAATTGATTATCAACAACCGAGGTTTAAAAATAAATTTGGGGGGAATTAATTGCTTTTATCTTTTGTATGACATAATATAGCAAAATGTAATATATATCAAAGATATGAAATGAGATCATTTCCACTTTAAGGCACATAAATACACTTATAGGCAAAATATCAAGCAAAAAAATAATTGCTAAGTCATAATATATTCTCTGATAAAATAATGGAATAAATTAATTATAATATTGCTTATTGTTTTATTGTCATAGTAATCGCTTAATGAGCATCATTTAAGAAAAACAAATTATAATAAACAGTTATATATTTATTTAATTTTGTGCAGAATAATAATTTCAACAAAAATATTGGCTTGATAAATAACTATTATTTCTACTCCTAAAATACTAAATATTATTTAATATTTAATGAAAACGTGTTGGATATGAAAATATAATTAAAGATTAAATGTAAATAATGATAAAGTTTGTTTTTTAAGCTTAATTTTCCATAGCATGCATTTTGTATGTAAAATAAAAAAATAATTAATTTAGTAATTGGAAGGTCATTCGACGTTAATAAAATTGTTAAATTGACAAAACAATGATCAAACAGTAATATAATAGTAACCACTTTATAAGGCACTTATATAATGTTTTATATCTGTTAAAATAATTCTACAAAATTTACAACGCTTCATATATCGATACAGTAGAGATATAGACATAATATAGTACACACACAATAAATATAGCAGATTAGAATCAATTTTTCATTCCCTTGGTAAAAGGAATCTGGAAAATATCTACCATAAATGCATAATAAATGGCACAAAATTGGCATGAAATAGATGTTTTTGAAACATGTATAAACAATATTGTAAATTAAATAAATTTATTTTAACTTTATATAAAAATGCTAAATGATTATCAATAAACATAAACTAATTTACATTAATATCATTTATTACAAATTTATTCCAGTTTAAATATATTTCCTGTTTCGTCAAAATACTCTATATTTTTTACTTTATAAATAACAAGAAAAAATTTAATATGAGCAAGAAATAAATAATAAAAAACAGTTAAATAAAGTTTTACGGTGAATTTTTTACTCCTTTGAAGTTATTGAAACGAAAAAAAAAAAAACTAGAACACAATACAAAGTTAGAAAAATAACTCAGATGTTTGCTTTATTCTTTTGTACAAAATTCTTGATTATACAGAATACGCATAAAAATAATAGGCTCATAAAAATGTACGTTTTCCAGTTTAACAACATAGAAAGTGATATAAATTCAAAGGTAACCCTAATTATTTATTGATTGCTTATTAATTAAAAATGCAAGAATCTTTCGTAAAACAATTATCATTTAAACTAACAAAATAGCTGTACACGTAAATTTTTACATACATTATGATTGATTGATGAATTTAATGCCGCACTAAAGAAGAATTGCTTACATCAGATCCATTGATCGCTTCGAAGTGTTTGATGCAATAACATGAAAAGAAATCCTATGGCTTGAAATCTGAGGATTTTGATGACATCTTTAAAAGACAAGTCAATTTTTTCAGCATATCAAAGTATAGAAGTAATAAAAAATGTCTTTCTTTTCAGTTGTATGAAGTATTGAAAAATTAAATACTACGCTTTAACTGCTGATTATAGTTTGATTTTACATTTTATAACATGATAATTATATTTTTAAGCAGCTTATTTTTAACATCATCATAAAAAAGTAAATTTAAAAAAACTATGAAGAAGAAAGAAACATTATTTTTTTTTTAACTTTTGAGAATTACGAGAGATACAGTTGTACAATATTGCTAAGCTGAGTATATTTATTTTAATGTTGCTGTTCAAAAATAATTTGAAGTGTCTTCCTAATATCAAAAGAGATTCCCGATACTCTCTTAAATATATATAATTTTCATGACTTAATTCCGGTTGCTTTTAAATTTAGTCGCTCGGCTTTACATAATGCAGCATTTGTTTAACTCTTTAAAAAATAAACTTTTTATTTTTCATAATCACTCACGTCACAAGAAGGAGTTTTGAGTGCATAGATTAAAAAAAAATAATCCTTCATTTATGTTATCCAAATGTTTAAATAAGTTCAAGAAAAATAGATGCACTACACTGCTTTTGCCACCATTATTTAACATATAATTCTGTTTCTAGTTTTCCACTGGGCTATTTAGGATGAAAAGAATTCCGTACATCATTGTAAATAATGAAAATTTTAGATATGTAGAGAAATTATCGCGAGCGCGTAAGCAAGTTGGATATCAAAGTTAATTGAAAGAATTCTACAATGAATTCCTCATTCCAGTAATTTAATGTTATTAAAGATCCATGTAAGCAATTTAGTTAGTTATAGTGTAAGAATGATGTACATATAATGCTATATATAGTTATAAAAAAATAAATAATCACTAAAGAACATATATTTTACTTAAATAATTCAATAACTCCAAAGAACTAGTTCTATTTACTTGAATAGAAGTACTAAGAAATTTGAAAACTCTTCGAAATTCATTCTTCTCAAAACCAACATGATATTCAACTACTGTCTCACTTTTATGGCAATTTATGAAAGACGTTTTTGGATGGAATATCAGTGCAAAGTGGCCGTCATTTCCTTTGTGCTTTTTTTCTTCAGGCAGTGCTATTAAACTGTATCAGATTCGATGATAAGGAAAAGTGCATGTTTCTTGGCTATGACAGAAGGAAACATGTTTCCTTATTCTACACAGTACTTAGGAATTATCACTAATTCGGTACGATCTCTCGCGAAAAGAGGGTGAACTTCAATGAGCACCTGGAAAAAATATTAAAATTAACATCAAAAAAGAGAAAACTAAATAGTAAAACGATATTACGATTTTTTTATAAAAAGATATTATATGATAAACTATATTTTTACGATAATCTATATTTTTACGATATTAAATATCTAATAAATAAAACATAAAAATAAAAATATGTTAAAATTAGTATCACAAGAATGTTAAAACATTGAAAGTACTATCGGATGTATTGTATTATATTATTATTGATATACAATACCTAATATAAAAATATACCTAATATAAAAATATTGAAAAACATTCGAATAAGTCTTGTAAAAGGAAAAATAGAAAAACTTAAAACCCTTATCGAAAATTCAATTTAAGTTTATCAGTTTATAATATATATATATATATATATATATATATATATATATATATATATATATATATATATATAATTGAAATTGTGTTTATACACATAAAAAGATTTTAATTTTTAAAATATTCTGAGCATATTAATTCATTACAACTTAGCTCTTAAAAATACTCTCTACACTAATCATTGAAACTGAGCAGCTTGTTTTATTCTTACATTTTCATTAAAAAACAGATAATGTGCAATTCTTCCATACTTTCAATAAATTAAAACACCCTCTTACACAAGATAAAATGTGCAAACTGAAACTCTGATAATAGATCCTGTAAGAGATAAAGACGATTTTCAAAAGATGGAGGGATTTGAAGACTACGTTACCTAAGAGAAGGTTGAGAAATCTATGAGGTCCGTTTCAGGGCTGAGACTCGCTTGAGGGGATGATCCCGCCGATCCAGGTGATCGGGGCGTCCACGACATGGCTTCCTCCCACACCTGGCCCCCCATGGTGGATGACCCGTCTGAGGTGATACCCGGCCACCGACCATCGTCCGAGTGGCTGCTGCTCTGGTCATATGCGGCGACCGGCGGCTCCAACAAGAATTGAAGCTGCTTAATGTATTCGATTGCTGATCGCAGAGTCTCCATCTTGCTCAGCTACAAAAGTACATTCATAATATATATATATATATATATATATATATATATATATATATATATATATATATATATATATATATATATATATATATATATATATATATATATAAGAATAGAAATATCATAAACATAAATTGAAAAAATACAAGGATGATAAAAAAAAAAATTATAAGCTTAGCTTTACATTCAGCTCGAAAATAGCAAAAATAGAACTATTAAAGTATAATTAATCGTAAATTTTTATAAAATTAATCAACGCCAGATGAAGAATAATAAAGTGAAAGTATGAAATATAGTAAAAATATCGAACATGTATTCGGTAGACAGTTCAAAATTGAAAAGAAAATGAAACGAAATACCATTATGGCCAGCTCTTCAGAAAGTGTTGACCACATTGGCACAAAATATGACTTTTCATTTTTATTGGTGCTACGTTTCATTTTTTTTTTTATTCCTTGTTTCTTTTAAATTTTGGACACTATATTGAATATATGATTGTTTACTATATTTCGTATTTTCATTTTATTATTCTTCATTTGGCATCTGATTAATTTTATAAAAAACTTACGATTAATTATATGTACATTTATCATTGCATTAAAAAAAATTTAACATTTAAGACAGATAATTTAAAATGTGAATAAAAAAATATTTCCAAATTTTTCAACGTGTTGTAAATGTATGATACTTTTTGAAAAAGTTTTAAATTCGAAGCCAACACACAAATTTTCGCTAGAATCTCTTGGCTTAGTATACATTCAGTTAAGAACTGTCTGTCATCTTCAAAAGAGATAATAAATGTCTGATATTTTATTCAGTCGGATAATTAACGGGACAGAGTATCACGCACTTTTAACGAGATAATTATACTAAATAATTTAATAGATAATATAAAGATGGACAATTTAATGGACAATAAAATAACTTGATTATACGTTTGCGGGGCTTTTAGCTTTCTTTTTCTTAATTTACAGGATTTTTTGGTAATTAAAAAAAAACTTAAATATTACATTCTCTTGTATTTGGAGAGCTCATAATAATTAATTTATATCTTTATAGTGAAAATAATACTAATAATCACATTTTAATAAAAATACTTTGCTAAATTCTTTTTCATGAAACGTTTCCTTTGATGTATACATTTGACACATTTAAACCTCAATTTATATAACTAAAACTATTAAATGTATTCGTTAAAACTTCTTTAGATTTCATATAATCTTTCATATATTATATTGTCTTAAAAATATGAGATGTTTGATTCTAAAAATTTTTATAGTTAACATTTTCATGATATTAATTGTTATGTTTATATTTATGTAACACATTAATTCGTATTCGTTCTTAAGAATTAACTATGAATGCTTCATATTAATAAATATACACATCAAAAATGTCGCGTTGATTTCTGAATGATAATTAGTTAAATATTTTTTTAATCATAATTAACCAAACTAAGTCATGAAAACATTATTGTCTATTTAAAAAGTTACTGGAGTAGAGTAGAGCTCTCACCTTTTTCCTAGAGTTGCCCTGCGGGAGGTACTGGCGGAGTGTGGCAAAACCGTGGTTGACGAGGCGGACTCTCTTCCTTTCTCGTTCGTTTCGTCTAGCCATGGCGTTGGGAGGTTTCTGGTGGTGGTGGTGGTGATGCGTCAGCCCCACCGAAGACGACGACAGTCCGGGAGGTAGAGTGGTTGTCGGCTGCCGGATCCGATCCGGGATGAGAGCAGGAGGTAAGGAAGACGGCGGAGAATCTTCCGGCTGGTGAGGATAGATCTTCAAGTTGGGTGACGAACGATATTTCGGCGGGAGGTCTGGAAGAGAAAATGCCGGGGATTTAAAATTTTTTGTTTCGTCTTCATTGATATTAATTTTGTTTCATTATTAATAAAATAATTTGATTTCTAGCGTAATTCCTTCAGTTCCAACCCTTATACAGGGAATTGTTATAACATTTAGAAAATTCTATGAGCTAGAATAAAAATATCAAAACTGAAAAATGATAAAATTCATTTTTTTAAAACTGATTTTTTAATAAAAAATAAATTTAAGTTGAAAGAACAAAGTGTGAGTTGTAGTAAATAGAGCTTCTAGAATAGCTACTTTAATAGTCTTATAAATATATAAAGTCAACTTAGAAACTCTAATTGTAACTGTTTTAGGTAAAACTTTTATCATTTCGTGTACGCTTGGAAAATGAAATATCGATATTTGTTAGAGGTTACTTTTTAATAAAGGATTTATTTCAATAATAAAAAAAAATTGGGAAACTGCTCACTTATATACCCATTTACCTTTTAAGAATCTTTGTTTTAATTGAAAGTTTGTAATCTCCATATTGTTGCAATAAAAATTTCTAATAAAGAAATTAATTAAGAAATTCGCATCATTTTCGTAAAACTTCGAAGAAATGTCTACTTATAATGTGATTCTAAACTAATAGGTGAATTTAATCATTAAAAGCGAGTTTTATGGGGATTTTAAACTTTCATAAAAATTAAAAGATAAAATATGTTGTCCAAGCACACCGAAAAAGTTGTAGTTTAATATTTATTAAAGAGAATGTGTAATTCATTATAACTATAAAAATTTTAATAATTATGCTACAAAAATAATGCTATCAGTTTTAATAAATAAATTTCATATTTTTCAGTAAGTTCCACTAAGAATTCATTATAATCATTTCGTTATATTTAACACTGGCACTGATTTGATTTTGTTTTATTTATTTTTCAATAATCAATTGAGTTGCTGTAAGTTAATTTTTAAGAAAAAATCTATCACTTTTTTCCAATTGATTTGATTTAAGTTAAATTGTTTTACAGTAACATTTTGTTCGAGTAATAAATTTTAATAAAAACTTCAAATAAATGATTCATACGACTTAAAGCGATAGCAATTTAATTAATTTAAATTTCATGAAATGGAAACTTTAATAATATAAGGGAAATTATAAATAATTAATTTTGTTATTTTGCAGTGTTAGTTTTTTGCAATTTATTGAAATGTTAATATTTAAGTATTTAGATACTAAATTTAGCTTTACACTTTTTATGCAAAGTGCAGCAAGAAAGAACATATTTTCATAAAGATGTTCTTTGTAGATTAATGCTTATTTACAAGCCAATACGTATTATTTATTCAGTTATAATGGTTCATAAAGAGCTAGAGTTAGGAATATATTATATATGTAATAGTGAAAAGTTACATTTTTAATAATAAATAAGATTAACATTGAAGTAATCAAATTATATTAAAAGTAATAATTAATTTAACACTAAAAATTATTCTTAACTGCCTTGTAATAACTAATTTCTAATTGTTTAACTATTATAATTAAGAATCAAAATGAAAACTGACAATGACTAATACATATGTATTAAAGTTTATAAAATTTCCAAAATAGGATTTTTTTTTCAATTAAAGAGTCTTTATTCGTGATATAGTATTTCAAGGAAAAATATATTATAAATAAAAAAAAATCTTAAATTTTATTGAACGTAAAATGGCTGTGTAATTTTTATCAGTAAACTTGTATTAATTTATTCAATAATATTTATGTAATCAAAATGCATTAAAATATTTAAACATTCAAATATTATATTCAGACTAATACAAATTTCAATTTTAAATTTAAAAAATGATATGTATATACTTTCTTAAAATATATAAATTAATTTTTATATATGATATTATATATAATTTGTTATTAAAATTGTACTCATTCGTTTCATTTCTATTCTTTCACACTTTTATGCAATAAATCTTTATTTATTAAATACCATTCTATGTGAAATTTTAAACCAAAATTTCGTCTGTAAGTGGACATCACAATGGAAAATACACGACCGTTTAAATTTTAAAAAAAGAAACTCTTAATAACAAGTAGATTTTTCATTCATATATGTTTTCTCCGATGATGTGTATAGTATTATTTATAAAATAATTTAAATATATACTTAAATATATTTTCAGTAAGATTTTATGTCTACTAATTCCAATTACTTATAAGGAAGATATTTAAATGGGGTTTATTTAAGTGATTTTAAATGATTTTTTTATATTTTTAATTAAGATTACAAAATACAGGTAAATTTCGATAAATTATTTCTATTTAAGTAATTGCATTGTTTATTGTGAAAATAAGTAGGGAGAAAAAGCGCTTTCATATCCCAATATTTATTATAAAACTAAAGATATATTTGCATAAAAATCTTTTACTTTTAATTAAAAGAGATAACACATCTGTCTTCGAAGATAAATCAACAAGTAACAAAAAACCATCTTTCACATTCATTCATTAATGCTGAATGTGCTAATAAAAATATATTAATTATTCTTTTCTCATCATTATTCCTCATCGCATAAAAATTATTAAGAATGTTTTACGCTAAAAAAATGTATTTTAAATTTAGTTTAATGACTTGAAATAAAATCTCATTTGTAAAACTTTATTAAAATGAAATACAAAAAAATAATTAAACTTAAAACTAAAAATAAAAAGTATAACTTATTGATATTTTTACTATTATCTATGTATAGAGCAAATGTTTATTTTATGAGAGAAATGTAAAAAAATGCGCTAATTGTGGAACTCTATTTTTCTTTTCAGAAAATATTAATTTTTTAAAACACTTAAATTACGCAAGTGGTTTTAAAATACGTGAAATTTGTATAATTGTTTTAGTTTTCACAGGAATTATTCTTGTTGTCTTTATCAAACTGTATTTTAATGACAAAAACTTTAATTTATTATTATAAAGAATATTACCATTAAAATATATTAAATCAACACGAAAGCTTTCTATTGAAGAGTTTTGCGTAGCAAGAATACAAAAATAAAGAAATATTATTAAGTAAAAGTTCTTATAATAGATATTTTATTATAATCTGTGTCCATACTCTAAATATATAACTATGTTTACAATATTAAACATTTAAAAAAGTTTTCAGTTATTTTTTCGCCTTAAAAAAAATTTTTTTTTATTCATTCATTGAATTTTATTTTTTTTTATTATTTCATAACTATATATATATATATTGAAATACAATTTTTATCATACTAATAAATATAAGACATTTACTACCGAAATATCTTAACTTAAATAGCATGTTGTGTTATTTTTTACTATAAATGTGTAATAAGTAACAAATTGTCGTCAGAAATGTTATTAAATATTATTAAAATTATATATTGTTTATTTATTAAAAATATTATAATTAAAAATTTGTACGTTTTCATATTCTTTCCAATTCAATTAAGAACGGGAAATTCAATTCAAACTTTAAGAATTATCAGGCAGATATTCACTTATATTAAATTCAGTTACTCGCATAATATTTTATGGATGTTTTTAAATTATAAAAATATTATTTATATACTTTAAAAATCATTATTCTAAAATAAAATAACCAAATAAAATCAAATAAATTATTTTAATTTTTTTTACCAGACTTTTATATTGTACTTTATAATTTAAGGGCTATTTTATTAATTTCTTAAAATTGTACATATTTCAAATTGATGTCGAAAATCCTGTATAGATATTTATATTTAAAATAATCTTACAATTAATATTTAAGTGAAACTTTGTCTATAATTACAAAGATTTTTCTTTTCACTTTCAACAAAATTTCATTATATTCCCGCATTATATATATATATATATATATATATATATATATATATATATATATATATATATATATATATATATATATATATATATATATATATATATATATATATATATATATATATATATATATATATATATATATATATATATATATATATATATATATATATATATATATATATATATATATATATATATATAGATTTATATATGTATATGTGTATATATATATATATATATATATATATATATATATATATTTATATATATATATATATATACATATATATATATATATATATATATATATATATATATATATATAATATGGGAACATAATGAAATTTTGTATATATATAATCACAGTCGCAATATATTGCATTAGATTTCATTCAAATTTCGTCTTTCAGATTATCATTTAGTTTTATCAATATTAAAAATTTTCGTAGGTAATGTGCAAGATTTTTATATATGTATACGTATCAAAATTTACGTTCGATATATGTTTAATTTAAATATAATATTATTGAAAGATAAAGCATAGAAAGGACTCTATTTAAAATTATACAAAAATATTTTTTTATTTCGCAGTAAGTAATTGGCTTTTATGCTTATCATTTTTACCATAATTCTTTTAATATTTATAAAAATATTTTTCAATACTTTACGAATTAGATGCAAATGTTAAAATGAGCATTTCTTTGACAACTCAATTATATTTATTGTCTAAGTTTTTTTTTATTTTATTTCAGTAGAATTTAATGTAGAGTACAGAATAAATGCATCATATTTAAGGTAATGAATTACTTTGAATAAAATGAGCTAAACAATCAAAATATTTGCGAGCATACTAAAACGCAAATCTTTGCTGATATAGGCTTTTGATTTCAATCAAGTTACAAAATACGAATTGGTTCCATCCACGATAATTTGAACAGTCACTGTTCGAAAATTAATATTTTTTTACTTTCATACTAAAGTATATTTTTTGTATTAACAACAATTTTGTATATATATATATATATATATATATATATATACATAATTAACGTAAAAACATAACCTCGTGTTATTTCTAAAAAATCCATAGAAAATTTAAAACCTTATAAAAATAAAAATTTGTATAACATATTATTTTTCTTTTTTGAGTTTATTTTTTTTTTATTTATACAATATAAATTGTGATAAAAGGAGATTTTATATAATTAGCATATTACGATAATAAGTGCAAATGGTATATCTGAAAAATACTGCAATTTTTTAAGACACAATTGATACAAAATGTCTTTCAAAGAAAATAAACACTGTCTTAAAATAATTTAACTCAAGTCTTAAAATTCTTAATCTAAAACAATATTAAGTTATTTTATTTATGATATAAGGAGGTGGTTTCTGTACAAAAAAAAATAATCAATTTTTGAAAAATCTTGTTAAGAAATGCAAAAAAATCATCAAATTAAAGAAAAAAATTTATTTACCTGAATATAATGAGAATTTTTTAGTAAAAAAATTACGTTGATGTAAAAGTTATTCTAAAACGGAAAAATATATTTCGAAATTATTTTCGAGAACATTTTCACTTTATTCCACAAATCATTTTTTTAAAAAAAAGCGATTTAAAAAATTTTTTCTTTTCGAAAATAGATTTTTTTAAAGTTTGAACAATACCGCAGACGAAATAGATGAGCCAACAAATCATAAATACCTCCACCTATCCTATTGATGGAATTCATCCAGACCCCCGCGTCCACAAATCTTCCGACACCGTAGGGATGCTGATTGTGATCCCGGGTATCCCGCCTCGGAATCGTTTGCTGCTCGACAATGCCACTATCCAGGCGGCCGCATCCAGCCTCGTACTCCAAGAACCCCTCCGACTCCATGGTACGCACACCTTTCCGGCAGGGCTACCGGAGAGCGAATGCCTCAGCAACTCCTCCATGCGATCCGGGGTATACCCCTCATCTCTTTCACTCACCTGAGGGGGCGAACGCGGTTTACAGTTAACTGCCCCCTCCCCGCTACTCAGTCTCCTCTCTCTCTCTCGGAAGCGCGCGAAATGTGGAAGTGTTTTTCCGGGGACAGTAGGTGTTTTCAGTATTGCGGATACGTTTCGCACATGAGGTAGGCTGAGGGATTAAAAGGGGTAAATGAAATGGGATGGAAAAAAAAAGCATAACATTTGGCGATTGCTGTGCATGTCGATTCTCTTCTAAACATTATCTGGGTCATCAATTCATTTTTTTCACCAAAAATTCACTGTTATGACTATGATTTTACTTTGTATTATGGAAACTATGAAGAGTTTCGAGTGATCTGAAAATCAAAATACCAATCAAGCAATGTCGAAATACCAATCAAACAATGTCAAAGTACCAATCAAACCATGTAGAAATACCAAAAGCAACGCCGAAATATTAATCAAACAATGTCGAAATACCAATCAAACAACGCCGAAATACTAATCAAACAATGTCGAAATCCAACAATACCAAAATACCAATCAAAACTTTTGAGGACTAAATATAGTTAACTTTCTTAAAACCATATTTTAATAGATATAAAAATTAATTTCGAAAAGGAAATTGATAGAAATTCTTTAATAATTTTATATATTTATACATGAGTTCAATTTCATTTTCATCAAATTAAAACTTAATATCACTTGATATTTGATGGGGAAAGTTTTATTTCTATGGTATTCATTTAGACGAAATGATTGTGTTACACGTTTTGGCTGAGATATTACACTCAAACGCAAAAAATGAATTTATGAACAAACTAAAATGATGTTTACATTACTCATATAATCAAAGAAATTATTAGCCCTTCAAAATAAAACTATTCGTAAACTTCATTTACTACCAATCGAAATTATGTCAAGAATATATTTACTTATAAGCGAAAATTTGATGCCTTCATTTATAATTTTCAACTGATACAATAGACATAATATGGTGTGTATACAAATGTGTAGTGCATAACCAAAGTCATTTTTTTTAAATGCGCTTACTTAAACTTCAAAGGATTTTAATTGAAATTACATGTTGAAGTTGTGTAAATTAGAAAAATAATACAAGTAAAACTATACTATATCTACAAACACTTTGAATTTATTATTTTATTGAATTTTATTTTTACAATTCAAACTCTCGCGTGGTCAAGCAATTGTTTGTGAAATATATAACTAATATTATTATTTGCTATCATAATTTAGATTTGTACCAAATTAATTCGCGCTCTCCCAACTACAGCATACCTATAGAAAATGAAATTTAAATTAGAATTGATTATATTGAATGACAAAATTTAAATAGAAAAAAACAGTACATTCAAGATAGTTCACGCACTATGCATACTCTTGAACTAACTTATTTACTATAATTTACTATCAATCTAGGTAAATAGATATAGATACGTATATTGAACCTGCTTATGATTTATATCGCTTACTATATCGCTTACAAGTTTTACTTACGATCAGTGTTGATTTTTAAACATAGCTTTATAATAATTTCGAAAAGAAGTCATGTACCTTTTTATTTAAAGAAAAGAAATTTTTGGAACAAAGCGAAAAAGTAAACTATGTCCTTAAAACAAAGTTTACTAAAAAATCTAAAAATGAAGCTGTAAATAAGATACTTCGAAATAGAACTCTAGATCAGCTTCATGTATGAATTTATGTAATGCTTATCATACTGACTCATACATGAAAATGATGTCTACCATTATTTCGAGATACATGATTAAGCTGCTTTCTATAAATGTTTAGAAATCGTGGTCACGAGTACTTAGCAAGAGATAAATCGAATATCGTTCACATAAGCGCTCATTTGATATTAGCTTGAATGTAAAATAAATAAATGCAGACGTCTTCTGACTAATTGTGTTCCTTCACTTGATTTCAACCTTTCTTTTAACCCGTAATAAATGACTCGTCACTACACTTTGGTATTTCCACGGTAGTAAAAATGTCGTAAAAGATGGAGGCATATTGAGAGGGAAAGTGCAATTCATAAGTACATCAAAGACACATTAAGCAAAGAAAGGCCTGACTGGGGGTACCTCCATAAAAATCGCAGCGTAGAGTGTTTGCTTTGAGGTTTAAGTTTACAAGACCTCCTTTCGCTCGACTTGCCGTTGCATATCGCCACAGACCTTGGGGATGCCTGCCAGGGACTGCCTATGGAGATTTTTCGTCCTGCCGAAATATCAAACATCTGCGGTTGCATGCAGGACACGGCACGCGCTCCCCACACGACCTCCAAGTCGCTAACAATGACATTGGGGGAGGGCGTCGCACGCTGCGACCCCCCTTAGCCTTCTTTAAAGGGAAGAGATCACTTTTTGTAGCTGCCTCCCCCCCTACTTCTCCGATGATGCTAGGTTAGCTCCGTCTGTTGAGTCGATAAATGAGGAAGAAAAAAAAAACGATATGAGTGATATCCTACGACGTGATACGAAGTTTTACATAAATTCTCTTCCGATATCGAGTACTGTGTCCGTTTATATGTATATATATACACACATTTATATATAAATATATATATATATAAACATTTATATATATATATATATATATACATATACATATATATATATATATATATATATATATATATATATACATATACACACACACATATATATATATATATATATATATATATATATATATATATATCCTGTTAAATCCTTTTAATCATAACATTCAAATCTTATTGCCTAATTTATGAATATTATGGTATATTCGTAGACTTCTATCTAAAAAAATATGCTACAAATCTGTTATAAATGTTTTCTGATATTTGTAAGAAAAGACAAATAGGTATAAAAACAGTTGATTAAAAGACAACTGTCTTTTATATAGCATTTTAATCTAAATGAAATAAAAATTTATATTTAGATGTGATCATTAAATTCTTTTGCATACTTTCGTAACGAATTTTCAAACATTTGCTTTACATTCAGAGATTCAAAATTTTGGTTGTATTAAAATCTATTAATATTATAGAGTACAGCAAGACAACTTCTTTATTTCCAATTACAATAACAGAAAAACTAGAAAAGATATTGAGGTTGGTGTGGTCTCGTTTTAGAGAGGAGATGCTGTGTGACATCGTGAAACAGTCGCCATCATGTGTGGGAGTAATGAACAACGAACATTTGTCGTAGATGCCATTTTTCTGGTGCCTCATTTCAATGTGAAACGATTTAGAGTGGCCAGCACTTTCTCTCGATTTCTTCTTCGTTCTACTTTAATAGCGTAACAACATGTTACAGCTCTTAGCTGCCTTTACAGCACACCTTTTCCAGCCCAGTCTGTCCACAGCGACACTTTGCCAGTTCCTAAATTTCAGTATCTTGAGGTCATTATCAGTGTCATCGAGCCATCTTGCTGATGGTCTTCCTCGGACACGGGATCCTTCGGGATTCTTAAACATTGATTTTCTTGTGGGGTTGCTTTCCTGACTTCTCCAGACAGGGCCAAGCCATCTTAGCCTGTTGCTTCTGATAACCTGGGTTATCTGGGGCTGGTTATACAGCCTATACAATTCAAAATTATATCTGGTTCACCAGCAACCCTGTTCCTGTACAGGCCCTTAGATAGTGTTCCCTCGATTTGGTCCCAAGTAATTTCTTTTTGTGGGGATTTTTAACATCACGTGTCTACGACCACCCACAAACTTTGAAAGATTTGAAGAGATACATTCAAAGAGATGCGATGAATATTCTTGCCAATATGCTGAAGAGAGAGTGATGAGAATAGAGAATAATGTGTTTATATTTAATGATCTTTAATATGATATATAAAACTATTTAAAATAAAATTTTAAATATGAAACTTTTGTATGCAAAAATAGAAAAGATATCCTTAATATTTTTTTTTGTGTTTTAATAGAATTGACAAAATATTTCAGATGATTCAAATTTTGGAGGATTTCGAAAATATGAAAAAAATCAAGGAGGTAACAAATATAAAAAAAATTATCAATTATTTTGCATATTGCTTTTTCAATATATTTCGTTTGAATTTCGTTTCGCGAGTTGAAATTTCCGAATTGAATCATATTAAAATGAAATGAAGAAAAATGCAAGGAAGTAAATTTAAAAATAGAATGTTGCAGTTTTTGCATTACTTGCGTTTCATTTTAAAGCAATAAAAATGGCTTATCTATATTTTTCTCAACCTGAAATTCTACAAGTTTCATATAAATCAATAAATATCACTTGATATAATAATTTAATAATGAAGTATTTTACATAGTAAAGTAAGCATATTAATAAAAAATATTAATAGAATTTTTAGAAAATATAGAGAAAAACTATTATATGTTAATAGTTTTTCTCTATATTTTCTAAAAATTCAATTCAAAGATGACTTAATTTAGTGAATTTAATTTTATTTAATTTTCGGTACATCCTTCATGCCAAAATCTTTTAATTAGTTATATATCACGTTCGATTAATTTTATTGTTGTCATCATAAATCAAAATATCATATGCTTGAAAAATTAAATAAAAATAAATCTCATTTAATTCAGTAATTGGACTAAATTTTTATACATTTTATAGCATTTTTACGAAATTTCGTCAAATATTTAATTGAATGTCATCATATGCAAAATGGAATTAACTGTGTATCAAACGTATACTATTTACGTGCAAGATTTTGCAACAGAATTTGTCTTCTAATTTGAAATTATTATAAAATTCTTTTAAGCAAAATAAGTGAAATAAATTGAAGAATATTTATAAGATGTAACGCATACCATTACTTTATGATATTAATATCTGTGCCATGTTTACTTACCAGATTTAGGTCAGTTACCAGGTAGATTTTGTACCTCGCTGTATTGCTAGAATTGAGGTCAAGGCTACTGTCTCAATATTTGAATACTGATTTTAGACAGAGAAAGAAAGTGAAGTCTAAGAGAGAAATCACGACATGAAATAAAAATCATAATTTTAGATTTAAAAAAAAAAAATCTCTCTTGATCGTTATAATCAACAGAGCGTGGAATGGAGAATATAAAAGCAACAATTGCTTTCTCTTCGTGGTTTCTTCTTTAATGACTTTCAAATAGACTTCAGGCGGGATTATATAAAAAAAATCAAAATTGCTACTTTTACTTTAAAGTAGCAGTTGGAAAACTTTCTGAACAAAATAGAACATTCAGACTTAATACGATTCATATATATATATATATATATATATATATATATATATATATATATATATATATATATATATATATATATATATATATATATATATATATGCATATATATATAATATTCAGGCATCTCAAAATGCTGTCAATTTATATTGTGTCAATTATATAGAATAATGTTAATTCTGTCAATTTATATAGAATTTTAAATATTGTCTATCAATATTTTCTTTGATTTATATTGAATTTCCTTAAATTAATTTTGAAATATCCTTAAATTATAATTTAAAAATTCTGTTAACTATGATTAAATTAACTAATTAAATTGTTAAAATTTCTTATTAAATGATAAATTAATTTTTTGAAATGTTTTCTATGACGAATGAATTGAATTTTGGTGATTCTTTTTAATTCAAATTTTAGTTCTTTTAGATTTTTTCATTATATTTGTTAATCTAAAAAACTGAGTTTGATGTACACTCAATAAAGATTACATTTTTAATTTAAAAACGTATTTCTATATTTTTAGAGAAGTAAATCAGAAGTTCCTCAGTGATTATTTTATCAACATAAAAGTTCAATTCTAAATGTATAATAACACCATTTTATATGTATATTTATTTCCTTAAGCCTTTACTGTTAATCAGAAATCTTTGTAACTATTTTAATTTTTCTCTTTTCAACGGAAAAATTATGAAAAATTCTATTGAACCAATCATAATACATCAAAATCAATAATTTAATAATTTCATAAAATATATGATAATAAACTGTAAATACAAAAAATATAATAATAATATATTTTGTTATAGATATACTTATAATTTTGTAAGCTTTTTTTTATCGAAATAACGAAATTTTTTTCATAAAAATTTTTTAAGAACTATTTATTTTTCTTAAAAATATACTAATAGAAATTTTAGTACTAAAAATAAATATCTTACGAATTTTGTAAAGATCTTAACCAATTTTTCTTAGAAAAATATTTCAAAACCAAATAATTTTTTTTCAATTGCTTAATTTTAAATATTATAAAAGGAATTTTTAGAAGAGAAAGTAGTTGGAAAACGTAAAAATAATAACAATGATTATTTTATACTTTTTTCTTTAAATATACCTTCCAGCTTTCAACTGGCTTCTACCGTTATTTTTATGTCACGTTTGGGAGTACCAACTCACGCGCCTGACAATCGATTAAAAAACCGGCATTTTCTTATCCATCTTTTCGGAACCAGTGCGAGAGATTGGTCTGAAAATTGAAGATAAAGCCAAACTGAACAAATAATTCAGTTAATTTAAGCGATGATTTCTCAACATAATGGTTTTCTTATAGTTTATAACACCACATCTTTTCCGGATTCTTTATAAAACCACTATAATCAGTATATAAAATGGAAAAGCAATGCTAATTTCCTAAGATCAATCATTAAACGGAAAAAATAATGTTTATTTTTTTGTTTTTATGACCTTTGTATGAAGGTTAAGAAATATGTTGTTTAATGTATTCAAAATATGAATTTTTTAAGTAACTTAATTTATTAATGAATAAGAATCAATTTATACGTGTGTCAGGTGAATTCTAATATAATCGATTTAATGTTATTGAATGTGTCCTACTTTAAAATAGATATAGATTTGTTATTTTGAATTGCCATTTAATTTAAAAACATGTTAAAGTAAAATAAGAACTCTCGTTTTTGAAAATATTTAGGAACTTAAACTGTTTTGATTTCCATATTAATATAATTATTATTTTAAAAAAATTTAATATTTCCTTTAATAAAGGACTTTTTAACTTTATTAATTATAACTACTTATAACATTTATATATAATAACTTTTTCAATTATAATTACTTACAATAACTCGAAAATGCATAGGATGACAACTAATTTTTGTCGTCCTGTACATTTTCGAGTTATTGTAAGTAACGTGATTAAAAATGATGCCGAAATTAAGAAACTGTTAATAATAAAAATTACCAAAATAGTTCAAAATTTTATCACTGTATCATTATTATAATGGGAGAAAATAGTTTTTAGAATTTGATTTTGTGTTGAATTTAAAACCACACATTGGTGCTTATTTAGAACAAAAAGCAGATGTCTTTGGATCAGAAATAAAATATTTCTATTTTGAACTTATATTTATAATCCTTTTTTCCAGAATTAAATTCAGAAGATCAGAATATAAGATTAGTTCCTTCTTCAATCTTTTCTATACAAGAACATTAATTTGTTCAGGATTTATATCATATGCAAAAAAATAAATGCATAAAGTATGCAGAAGAAAAAGAATACCGCCATAGCAAATAAAATTATTTTAAAATTTATATTTTAATGTGGCCAATAATCGCGCATTTTTAGCGATAATAGAATGCAAAAGGGTTAATATACGGAGAATATATAATAAAATGCAAAAGGGTTAATATACTGCATTTTCCCAAATTTTTTTTAATTATTTGATATTTGATTATTTGAAATAGTTCTTCTTTTTTGAAAGATTAGAATTAATTTTATAATAAGCAAATTATGAATTATTTTAAAAAGAAAAAATTATTCTAAAATTCATAAATGATATTAGAATGTGGGCAATGTTTCCAAAATAAAATTTCCTTGATATAATTAAATTACATTTGCTAATCTTACATAAATATCAGAAAGCAAATGATTTGGATTTCATGTCACATTAAAATAAATGTTAAGAATTATAATTCTTGGTATTTAGTGCTGTTATAAAGGACACAATTATTTTTATTATTATGATAGTTTTCTTTATTAGTTTTAAAGTTCTTTTATACAAAACTTCTCTTATCCAGAATAATTATTCTTCAGTAATAAAATATTTTGCATCTTAAAATTTATGACCTTCAAATTCTTAGAAATACTTGTGAAAAATAAGAATTTTTTATAAATACTGGTTTTACTTTATGGCAATAATAAAAATAAACAAATTGTAAAAAAAAATGCCAATTAGTAAAATAGAATATTTACCAAACATGCTGCATTGGTTCATAATTGTTTTTATTAATTTGTTTGTAGCAACAATTTATAAATCTAAAAATATCAGGAAATACACCAAAACTTTGATGCTTCAAATTAATGGAAATAAGATTTGCTAAAGTTCTAGAAATTTTGCATTTTATTGAATTTTTTTCAAAACAATTAAAAAAGAAATTATTAAAATTCTTGTTTGATAAAAATTGTGTGGAAGTAATAATCGAAGCATAATTTTATATTATATAACTGCAAAAAAATTCTGTTTTATTTTACAAACTAAGCTTTCTTTTTTAAATTTACATTCAATTAATCCAAAATTTTAGATTAGTAATGTCTGACAATATAAAAAATAATTTTAATGCAATTCGATTAGTTTTGTGATCTTAAAATTTTAATTTTAAAAACTGTTTTTTTTGTTATAGGTAAATATGGAACATAAAAAAACAATAATAAAAATATCTAAGACGAATCTATTAAATTCAGTATCAAAATTTAAGATACTGATTCATTTTTTTAAATAACGTTAAAGGCTATCTCAATTTGACTATGTCACTCAGTAAACATAAATTGACAATTTTCTTGGAAAGGAACACAAACATTCTACAAATATGAAATGATATCTGATCAAAAATATAATTTATTTTAAAAAATTTCTCAATATTTACATTTTTTATTATTAAATTTGGCAGACTTTTTGCTTAGTTCAGAAAATTATTTTTGAAAATCTGTTGTATTTTTTATAACATAAATCACATTTATTTAATACTACAAAAATGAAGAATTTTTGAAAACATTTGGTAAAGAATAGAACATGAACGGGAAGATCCATTTATTTATATATTAGCTTACTATATATGTATATAATAAATTAACATTTTAAAATTTCTGGTTTCTTATACAATATTCATGTAAAAAAATAATAAATAAAAAATATTAAAAAAAAAAATTGACTGAAAATTACCAAAAATGAAAATGAAATATATCAAAATCATTATTCCGTATTGTTATATTTTATATAATAAAGAATAATAAAATAACAACGATAAATATAAAATAAGAATAAATGCCAATTTCTTACAATCATTTTTATGTTTATGAAATTCTTGAAAGAAAAATATATTAAAAAAATGTAATCTATTCCGTATTAATTACTCGGGTATTCTTTATACTTTATTCTTAGCATAAAGAATACTTTAAAATACGTTATCTTAAAAATTCTTACAAATGTCTTTAAGCATACGTTCCAAATTACAAATAAATTAGTGTTATAATACATTAGTTTATGAAAGTGAATTATTTTCAAATAGTGTCACTTTTTCATTGAATAATTAATAACAGCTTATATAATCAAAAGCTGTATAACCATAGATGTTGTGAGAATGTAATCTATTTTTAATTGTAGTTATTTTAAGAAAATGTAAAAACATCAAAAATTAAATGCGCCCATTTTGTTTCTGGAACCGGAAAGATGATGAACTCCAAACCAAGTGCCAATACCGGAAGGTACCCTTTGTTTCAGAAACAAAACTTCCTGAAAGAAAAAGTCAAAAATATTCAAACAAGGGAAAGAACACTTTCAAAGAGACCACCTACCAACAGTAAGTGATTTTTTTGCCTCCTCTGTATTAACCTCCACCGCCGGAAATGAAGAGAGATTTTTCCCTTCCTCTTCCTGCTCTCCTTCCTTAATGATTCCGATGGCGGCGACAGCCACTCCAGAAAGAAATCGTCGCCACAGATAGAGGGAGGAGATGCAACCGCTCTGACCTCAACAACCCCTCCAAGATTTGTTCGCACTTCATCACCCTCTGCAATCAATTAAAAAGAGAATTGTGTCTGCACGCTTGTGAAGGAATCGTTGCACAGTTTTGAATAATACAAAGCACTTTAGAACAAAATATGTTTGTCTGAAAATGTGTATGAATAATACAAAGCACTTTAGAACGAATTATATTCTTCTGAAAATGTGTATGATCAATGCAAAGCACTTTCGAACAAAATACATTCGTCTGAAAATGTGTATGAATAATACAAAGCACTTTAGAATAAAATATGCTCGGTTGAAAATGTGTATGAATAATACAAAGCACTTTAGAACAAAATACATTCGTCTGAAAATGTGTATGAATAATACAAAACTCTTTAGAATAAAATACAATCGGCTAGAGATTTGTATGAATACAACAAAAATCATTAGGATAGAATGCTTTAGTATAAAAATATGTATAACTTCTCTTTAAAATAAAACACACTTTTTAGAACAAAACACTTTAACTTAGAACTCGTTCGTCTAGAAATTTGTATGAATAAAACAAAAACTCTTTAGAATAAAATATGCTTTAGAGTAAAAATATCTATAAACTCTCTTTAGAATATAATACATTTTTTAGAATAAAGTTGCTTAGAATAGAACATGTTCGTCTAGAAATTTGTATGAATAAAAGAAAACTTTTTAGAATAGAATGGTTTAAATTAAATATATATACTTTATAAAATAGAACACATTTTTTAGAGCAAAGCGCTTTAAATTAGAACTTGTTCCCCTAAACTCTTTAGAAAAAAATACATTCGTTTAAAAGTTTTATAGCCTTAACAAAAGGATATGATGAATTTCACATTTGTTAATGCTTAAGAATTAATATGACACTGTAGTTGAAGTTAACATGTAACTCAATTTACATAGAATTACTGTAAAGCAAATTAATTTTATAACTTTGACATTTATATAGTTTGCATTAATTTTATTTATTTTTTTATTGTTTGCTATATTTTTTTTAAATATAACTTTGTGGTAATCCATGCATAATTTTATAAATAATTCTATTTCATTATTTTTTTTTCAAATTTTGCTGCTTTCCTCCTTTTTATTTTGATTACCTTCAGCCATATTAGCAAAATGTGATAGCTATAGCAGAAAAAAAAGAAAAAAAATGGCGCTAAATCAAATTAAACGTATTTGTTTGCCTGAGTGGTTTCAGGCAAACAAATACGTTTAAGTCTAAGAAAAAGTAAGTTAAGTCTTTGACGTAGGTAAATGACGTGGAAAAATCAAATGATATTTAAGCACATTCAAAAATGCAGGGCAAAGCTGGTTTTTATTTTCAGACATTCTTAGTAACGGAAATTTTACATCAGGATTATTTTAAAAGTTTTCTTCTCAACTCTGATAAAATAATTAAACATTTTTCAAGCAAAAATAACAACAAAAACTGTATTCTCATAGATGAAATTATAGAAAATAAAAATTAAATTTCTACAGCAATTATACATAAAAAAAAGTATTAAATTTAAATTCTGGCATTCAACAAAAGAATTTTTAAATATATTTTGTACGAAAAAATAATAATATTCTTAATGAAAATTTCATTAGGTTCTCAATATCAATCCTTATTGTTTTACAAAAATTCATTACACCGTTTTCAAATGAAGTTTTATAATTTGAGCATCAATATTTTAAAGACAAAATTGCCCAGTGTGGGATTGGTGAAATAGGAAATAAAATTTTAAAATAAAACAATACATTTTTTAGATAGGAAGAATTTTTGTAAAGTATTAGATACGGCCTATATTCTTTCCCTGGTATTCTAATTCAAACTTAGCAAATCGAAAACGAAAGTTTGAGAACTTTACTAAATATTATTTTAATCCTTCCGTTAAGAATAAATTTATTTCTCAACGTAACAACTAAAACAATTTTCAGGGTTAAATTTTTATAAAACAAAAATACATGAGTGACCAAAGTACCAAAATCTCACCTGTGTCTAGAGTTTCGTCCTCCTCATATTATCGCCGTGATAATTTTAAGTGCTTATATCTTTTCTTGTTACTAGTGAAGATATTTAGAAAACTATTTCTTTCAAAAGCGGAATGTTCCATTTTAATAGTTGCGTGCCAGAATTTAATTAAATACTTTTTATTATACATAATTGATGCAGAAATTTAATTTTTATTTTCTATATTTTCATTTATGAGAATATTGGTTGCTATTTTGCTTGAAAAATGTTTAATTATTTCGTCAGTAAAAAAAACGCTTCATTTTTAAAAATCAGTTAAGATATCGGAAGCTCTGAAGAAATAATAGTTTATTACAATGTTTTTTAACGATGAAATGTCCCCCCAAAAGGCAATTTGTATGGCATATAAAAAATATAACTTGCAGATGTGTTAATTAATCACTATATAGTATCAAAATACTGATTATAATTCACATTAAGATTTGACAACTTATTGAAAGAATTTTAAATAAGATCACACAAACCTTCAAATGTGTCGGTTTTAAAACAATGAATTACCTTCATTCATTATTTGAAAGTTATATCAGACTAAGTAATTAAATTTAATGTTTATTTGTGTATCAAAAATATTTTCCTTATTAACATCAATATAAAGAAGTATTAAAAAAACCATCAATGTAGAAAATATGCAATAGAAAATAATCTTGTTTCTTAAACACGTAGAACTTTTTTAAGTTTTTTTACTTATTAATTAAATTATTCATAGTAATTTGGTAATTTATTAGTTCAAAAGCAACTTCCTGAGTGCATATTTTTTGCTGAAAATACAGTTTCTATTTAAAAACAGTTTCTATTTAAAACAGTTTCTATTGAATAACAGTTTCTATTTAAAAGTAAAATTATATTTAAAAACACAAATTTAATTAAATATTGAATTACATATTCATAAAATTGAATAAAATATTCGTAAAATGTTTTGCTATAGGCACATAGATAAAATTTAGTTAACATGAATAATCATTTAAAATACATAATTTGTTCTAAAATGTATTATATAAACTTTAATGGAAACTATAAACTTCAGTGCATCGAGAAAAACAAAACTGCATTAGTACTTATGTTGATAAATTTCATAATTTATTAAAACCAAATGCCCAATAATTAAAGCCTGTTTTTTTGTTTCTTTCTTGAGTCATACAATTGGAAATTAATTAGGAGAGAAGAAAGTTAAAATTAGATTTTAATAATATATTAAGTTTAAAACGTGTAAAAAATTTAATTACTATGTAAGAGAAACAATACTTTTAAAAAAAAGGTATTAAAAATAATTTTCAATTAATATTAATTAATATTATGTCGTAAAAGAATTATTTCCTGTTACATTTGTGATATATATCCTTAACTGAAGTTTGTAAAATAATTATGTTTGTCAGTAAAGGTTTAATGTAATTTATAATTATGTTTGTCAGCATTTATTCTAATTCATTGTAACCAATAAAATAAAAAACTCTATTGAAATTCTCTTTTTCCCTATGAAAAAAATATTATCAAACTTATGCTGCGATTAAAAAAATTGTGAAATGATTAATTTTTCAATAGATAAAAATATATTCGGTATTTAACCATTTTAAATTTTTTATATTAAATACTTTTACATAAATTTTTAATAGGTTTTTAGTTTCACATGGTAATGATATAAAAAATTTCAAAAATGGGTGACAATTTTAGCTATAAGTTATATTGATATAAGCAAAAGTTCAAAACACTTAAATTTAACTTACGAAAACTTACGGAAACACTTAAGTTTAACACATAAAATAATAGATAATTCAATATTTTTTTTCTGATCTAGTTATAAATTGAAAAGGGAAATTTTAAATTAGTTCAACAGAAAGAGAGACTAAAGTTATATTATATATTTTTATTACATCTACCAAAATAAATAAAAATTCAAAATAATAAAAAATATTAAGTTTTAATTTACAAATAGGAATACGAAATTCTACAATTTGAACAGATAAAAGTACTCATTACTAATTGATTCAATTTATAGCTTTTCATCAGGAAACCCTCTTGTGTTTAAATAAATGAGTTAAAATAAATAACATGAAATATAAGGCTTGAAAACTCTCTTTGGCTAAAAGTTATTAAATGTTGAATTCGGGATTCTTTTTACCCGCATTTTAATCCATTTCCGACTGGTGACGTATTGGAGAAGGAGAAACCGCATTCGTTCAATAGTTTTTTCTACTGAAATATTAAACAATATTTTTCACAAATAGTTAAAAAGAAAATATTGCTAAATTGGAACAATGGAGAATTTTATAAAGGAGTGAAGATTCGTTGACGTAAATATTTTTTTTTCTCCCAGACATAACGCAAAAATGGCAATTTTAAAAGAAGAGTCATATACCCTTTTTAGAAGCGAAGAATGTTTCATAAAGGTCACATTGCTTAAATGAATTACATTGCGGTATAAGCATCTTTACAGAAAATGTATATAAGTTTGAATCGGGTTTTTAATTTGTTGCAAATCCTGCAATCGAAGTTTTGAAAGGAAATTTAATTTTTTATGTTTGCCAAAAATCAATACCCTGATACAAATTTCTTTCCATTCTAAGGAACCGTTTCTAATTCAAACCTGAAAGAAAAACCTCAAATAATAAACTAAATAGAGTTTGATTTATATAGATCAGAATAAAAATAAACCATGGTTTCAACTTAAATAAGCAAATGTAGAATCCTCATTAAGTAAGAAGAAAAAAAAATTTTTATGGATAAGAAGTCTTTTCATGCTAAGCCTACAATTATTAATAATTCTCTTAACAAAGTTATAAACTTCCTGGAAAAATATTTTAATATTAAATAAGGAAACTATATTGGAAATAAATATTAAAAAAATTGGAAACCTATATATGATTAAAACAAGATTTCAAATCTAATAGTATGTCAAAATTTGGGAAATTTTTTATTTGGTGCAATATAGTTAAAAATAATTGGCAAAAATATTACAACAAATTAAGTTTCCGTTAACAAAGTTTCTGGTTAAAATTTTAGTTTAAATATTCAAAAGGTTATTTATTTATTTATTTATTTTTTGAATGCATGTAAATTAATAAATTTGGGACTTTATGTAAAAAAACTGCAAACTTATTTACAAATACAATATAACTAAATACACTGCTGGATACCGTACACCCTGGAGAAAACATGCAAACAACATGAAATTTACAACATGCTTTAGCAGAGGTGAGATGCGCAAATGATTAGAATTTCAGCGTAAATGGACATCCTGCATGCCTGGAGTATGACTTCAAAATGCAATTTAAGGTTTGGAGACTTCGATGATTTCAATTTCGGCAATTGTGTTTTTCTTGTGTATTTTTTTTTAAATGATCAAAATTATGCATCGTAGAAAAAAAGCGATTCTTTTTGATCAAGGATCCGAGATCCACAAAAGAAGAATAGTGTCCTACCGAGATTGTGGATTATCTTTCAGGGAAATCTTTAGTCGTGTTAGACGAAATCAAACAACTGTAATGCGGATATGTGATCGTTGGATGCAGGAGAATACGACTGACAAATGTGTTTGATCGCACTCCTCAGTGCACCACTTCATATGATGAAAGGCAAATTGTGCGCATGGAAGTGACAGATCGCTCAGCCACATCACGAACCATAGCACAGCACATTCAGTCTGTAACGCATCATTCAGTATCTGCGACTACCATTCGACGATGCCGTTTACAGCAGAGTGGTCTGTCTGTAAGACGTCCATTGCTTCGTCTACCTTTGACGCAGAACCACAGACGACTCCACCACCAGTGGTGTGATGAAAGAAGGATGTGGACGGAATGGTATGAGATTATCTTTACTACTTTGCTTCTGTTAGTACTTAAGTCCAAAGTCTAAGATTAAATCTCCTGCATTGCATAACATAGGAATTGCATCAATTTAATGGCATAAATGAACCTGCTTAATTAAGGCAAACAGGGAATTGTCAAGCAACAGTAACAATCAAAATTAAACGTGTGATGGGCGTGTCCATACATACAGTGTCTCAAAATTAAGTGTTCATAAGCAAAGGTTGACATGTGACGTCTTATAAACAATATGGTACAGATTGCTGAATACATTAATTGTTGGGAATCGGCAAATGAATCACAATTTCACTTGTTTAAGAAATGATAACAGATTTTTGAATGTAGTGCAGATTTTCTACGCTTTTGAGTTGGTAACGCGTTTTAGTTAAGCTTAGATAATAGATTGTTGTTTGATCAGAAAAGTCCCGATGTCTGTTGGTTAGGTTTGATGATAAACTTTAGGATGTAGTAAGGATACTATGAAGTTAGATGTCCAAATTATTAAGAAATCAATATAATTTTCAGTTGCTCGGTAATATGATGGTTTAACTTATATATTACGGGCACTGGATCATCTATGAAGTAAAAAATCATTGATTTTAAGTAGAGTTTTAGTAACTTAAAGACTACAAAAAGCTCAATAGAATCATTTACATAATTTAAAATTAGAAAAATCAAACAAATATTTTATGTGAGAATTTTCTTTTGATATAATTTTGAGTTTGTTGTGTTGACATCAAAACTTTGATATCTTGTTTTTATGCTTCATTTGTTATGTGTAGAATAATGGTTTTACTTATTGCAATTTAATTCTAGAATTCTTATAACCACTGCATAAACATCAATCTTTGTCTTCGAAGCGCATTCTATGAATTTATTGCATTGGACTTTACCAGAAAACCCAACTAACCATTCTTGAAATCATTCCTTTACCAATTAAACATGCAAAGTTTTTTTTTTTTTTTTTTTTTTTTTTTTGTGCATTTTGATCTTTCTGATACTCTGTTTCAAGGAAATATTTCTTTTCAGAAACTAATGTATTAAAGAAAAGAACATTTTACATCAATTCCCCAAATGAAATTTCATAATTTAAAGGAAAATTGACTATTTTTTCTGACGTGCTTAAAAATGTTTCTCACTCACTTTTATAATTAATTTCTTATCCTGCATTACCCTTTGTTTTAAACGTGCTAAAATGAAATTAAAATGTTAAATATAGTGCAATTATTTTTTTAATTTTAAAAATATTGTAGGACAATTTTGATAATTAATTAGAGGATAAAAGACAAAATTTACATATAATCCTTGCTTTAACACAGATTATTTAAGAAGAGGACAAAGTCGTTGCTGCTATAAATGCAATAACTAAATAATTTTAAGAAAGTAACATCATCAATTGGAGTTAATAAACTTCCAATTTTACTGTTCCTGACATTACCAAAACGATCACTTTTTGGTACTTATGTATATCATTGATTAAAAAAAGTTTCCTTTCAAATTAATTCCTTAATATATCTACCTAACGAATATGTGGCTCATGCTACATGTACTTCACTTAATTTGAATAAAAGATTCACTAAATGTTTAAAGCAACACAAAATATTTTAGTGAATTTTCTTTTCCTGATTACTAGTCTTTTACACAATAAACTTTGTATGAAGTATTTTTTTTCTTGTTATTCTATGAATTATTTGGCTGGAGAATAAGTTCGTATCGTTTTTACCAAAGACTTTTATTTAAACAAAAAAAAAAACAATAATTATATCAATAAGTTAATTAATTATATTCGCTGTTGCTGTTTACAACTTCTTCCCACCTCTCGACTCATTTGTTGATGCCGTTCCGCCAAAAATCTCCTGGTCTGGTGTCAAAGAAGTTGCTGAGTCAGTTTTTAATGACCTCTTTGTTATCGAAGGTAACACCCTTCACATGGTTTGACAAGGAGTGGAAAAGATGGTAATCGGTGGGTACAAGGTCCAGAGAATACTGCTGATGCTGTAGGACCTCCCATTTGAGCATTTAGAGTGCGGCTTTAATGAATTGTGCAACATGGGGCCTGGCTTTGTCGTGAAGGAGTATAGTTTGACCATGTCGATCAGGTCTTCTCAGTCGTATAGCCTCATTCACGTGGTGTAATTGGGCAATGTAGAGCTCCTTGTTGACAGTGGCATTCTTTTCGAGGATTTCCCAGCGTACCAAAGAGTCCTTAAAAACTGGCTCAATAACTTCTTTGTCACCAGACCAGGCGACTTTTGGCGGAACGGCATCAACAAAGGGGTCAAGAGGTGGGAAGAGGTTATAAACAACAACGGAGAATATGTAATTGATAAACTTATTGATATAATTATTGTTTTTTGTTTAAATAAATATCTGGTAAAAACGCTATGAACTTATTCCTCAACCTAATAGATTAGTGGTAACTGATTTACGATAATAGGTGAAATACATTTATTTAGTAATATAGCATAAACTCATAGGAATTGGCATCATAAAATTCAATATTAAAGTACAATAATTAAGTAATTAATGAAAATTTAATTGCTCATTTGTATTCACGAGATTCACTCTGAAAGTTTTGAGATACAACTAGGTTTTTAAAGTTATACATACAAAACTTTAGGTGTGTTCAAAGTAGTCTCCTCTAGCATCAATGCACTTTTGTAGACGAATTTTCCACAGATTAAATGCCTCAAACCATTCATTTCTTGGAATAGATGAAAAAATGCATTTATAACCACTTCAATCTTTTCTTCTGAATGAAAACAACGTCCACGTAAGTTCTTTTTTAGATTAAAGAATAACTAAAAGTCACACATAGCTAGATCAGGTGAATACGGCGGATGTTCGATCACTTTAATTTATTTTTGTTTAAGAAACTCAACTGTTAATCCAGCTGTATGTGAAGATGCATTGTCATTGTGAAGCATTAGTCACCTAGCATTCAGTTCTTGTAGAATTTCTGGAAGACATTTAGTGGTATACCAGTTTGCTGTTACTGTCTTCTGTCCTTCCAAATTGATGGCTTTGACCAATCCCATACTTCTGAAGAAAACGGCATGCATCTCTTTTTTCAGTGCGCGTTGTTCTTTCACCATTCTCGGCGTGGGATCATCTTTCAAAGACCCATACTTTGCTTTCTTGACGTGTTGGAACGTCAAAAAACGGTATGTACGTTTCATCACCTGTTACAATTTCAGAAACGATGCGGTGGCCACAATTATTTAGAAATTTAAGAGTTTCTTTACTGATACTGACATGCTCCTCTTTTTGGTGCCCGGTTAGAGTATGGGGAGCCCAAGGGCAAACTACTTTTTTCATACGTAACTTTTCATGAATGATTTTGTGTATGGCTGTGGATCCAATGTTAAGTTCCTTCTGTATCATTTGATAGGTATAGCGATTATCATCCATTAACATTTTTCGTATGGCAGACGCATTATCCGGGATTACTGCCGACGGCGGCCTTCCTGTGTGTTCTTCATCCTGAAGAAAATTGCGACCTATTCTAAATTCTCTGAACCATCTGAATAAAGTAGCACGAGCTGGAGATTCATCACCAAATGCTGATTGAAACCGTTGAACGAACTCTTCTTCAATCCTGCTTTAAAATAGTAGAAAATCATAGCGCGAAAATGTTCTCGCGTCAACTCCATTTTCTTTTCTGTTTAAAATTTATTCTACGCTAAACAAGTTGAAGTAAGTCAGTAAAAAACCGTCTTCTGTGTTAAAATACTTTATATTTTAAAATTAAACTATTTTTTTTTTCTAAATTCTCGTCTACGCGTATCTCAAAAATTTCAGCATAACCCTCGTATTATTGTTCGTAAGTATTAATTTCTTACTTTGATGCAAATAATATTCAATTTATTTACGTGATAAAAATTAATAAAAATAAACTAAATTGTCATGATTTTTAAGGAGCTATCGAAAAGTCCATTCCGCTGGAAAAAATGTTCCCTTAACCTTGGCTTCTATGTACCTGAAAAAAATGATTTTTTTTTTTTTTCGCTTTCTCTCTTCCGATCATATATCGTAACATATTGAGTAATTACAGCACTTGAGGAACAATAACTAATTTTTCTCATGAATATGAAATATCACTTCGGTCCTGTGAAATTCTCGACGGGGTAACATTTTTTTTGCAATTTTGGTCCAGATATTTAATTAATTTGTTCAATTCTAACTGTATTTGATAAAGGTTTTAAATCTGCTTAATTCGAGAACACAAAAGTATGTAGTTTACAGCATACAACAATCCATTGTATTTTTCTTAAAGATAAACTTATTTTTAACATTTGATTTGTCAATTTGTGGAACAACAAGACAAAGTATAATCAGCTTTTGGAAACGAAAAGAATTATTATATGTAAATTATAATAAGCTCAAGACAATCAGGAAAATTTCTATGATTACAATGTCAATTTGCTACAAAAATGCAAAATAGATGCAATTCTTGAAAAACTCATTTCTTAAAATACTTTTAGTCTTATAATGCTGGTTAAGGCTTTGGTAAACTAAGCGTTCATTTTAGTATTGTGATGAATATTTCAGAATATTTCAACAACTATCTTTAAAATAACATAATAAAGTAATAATTTGTAAAATTCACATGGGGAAAAAAACTTAAATATTCATTGACAGACTTGTTGATATTGATGAAGTTCAACAGGGTTGAATAGATGATTAATCCTGTTGATATTGATGAAGTACAACAGGGTTGAATAGATGATTAATCTTCTTGATATTGATGAAGTTCAACAGGGTTGAATAGATGATTAATCTTCTTGATATTGATGAAGTTCAGCAGTGTTGAATAGATGATTAATCCTGTTGATATTGATGAAGTACAACAGGGTTGAATAGATGATTAATCTTCTTGATATTGATGAAGTTCAACAGGGTTGAATAGATGATTAATCCTGTTGATATTGATGAAGTTCAACAGTGTTGAATAGATGATTAATCCTGTTGATATTGATGAAGTTCAACAGGGTTGAATAGATGATTAATCCTGTTGATATTGATGAAGTATATATATATCTTAAGAAAACAAATAAATTTTGGCAAGAGTCCCGTCCTAATAAATGAATATGAAAAACGTTTTATTAATAAATGATGAACTGTCTTCAGTTCTTTTAACAAAGTCATGGGACATCCAATAAGAACCAACATGATTAAAATTCATAGTTTCTTGATTAAACTGATCCTGACTTTGTAGGCTGGGATATTGAATCTTTTTTAAAATATATTGATATATATACTACGTGTTCACATATTAATTCATGTTTCAAATTTTGAATAAAGATGCTTACACATTCTAAAAAAGTGTCTTGATTTTCTGTTTGTTGTCTTGATATAAAGGAAAACTTAAAAATTATAATTCTCGAAACTTTCTCTTGATCTTATTTTTCTAAATTTTTCATAGGCTATGCACATTCTAAGTTACATCAAACTTTTAATTCTAAGTCTCTGAAACTCATTTTAAATTTATTTTATATAAAATATCGTCAATGCTTTATGAACATTTTTATATGCTGTAAACAAAGGAATAGTAAATATTTAAAAGATAAAGTTCTTCGTAAAGTTTTCTGAGGAGTTTAATTTATTAGTTTTACTTGGTATATCCTATTTTTGAATATTAAAAATAATTGCAATTTAAATTTGTGATTAATCATTTTATGACTCTCTCCAAAGCTTAAACAATTTTTAAGTTTTTTTTTTTACGATTTCTTATACTTTTTCATTTTTATATTAATATCCAAAATTTTATTTCAATCATTCAATTTATAAATTTGCCTATAAAATTTATTTGTATGATGATTTAAAGTTTCATATATTCTTCAAAAGGGTCTTCATTTAAATCATTATATAGAGTTGATATTATCTATTTTTATTTTATACAAAATAAATGTAACTATCTCCTATTCTGATGTAAACAAGAATATATATTTAGAGATATATATATATATATATATATATATATATATATATATATATATATATATATATATATAGATATATATATATATATATATATATACTGAATTTATCAAGATGAAACTTTTTGAGTGAATAAGGATATTTGGTATCTGATCGGCATATGCCCAAAACATTCTGTTACAAAATGTTTATTTGGTAAATTAGTTTGTAATTTTTGTCATAACTGGCTATATATTTTATTAAATTAAAAAAAAATGCGTTCACAATCCTTATAACGAATCCATATTTACATTAAACCTTTTATATACCCCTTTATTCGTTGTTGTAATATTAATTAAACCATATATTTTGATTATTAAAAACAAGGTAAAGAAAAGTTTTTAATAACTGGCATTTTCGACTGCTGTTTTGAAAACAGCGGATACAGGTAGTAAGGTTCCGAAAGTGCAATGAACAGCATTTCAAGGGGGTGGGGGAAAAAAAAGGAAAAGCAATATCACAATCATTCTACCGTGATAAAATGCTTCGGCTTACAATGATTACTACTAATTACGGCACCGTTTTTCAAGTAGCCACCATTTAAAAAAGAGAAAGAAACAAACCTGCATCTCTACGCAGTCGCGACTGTCTCCCCTGTCACGCACGTGGGTGAACGCAGGTGGTACACACGTACAGCGCATTGGTGTACTCCAATTTCCTGCGGGGTACCTGTCTTTAAGTATGTGCACGAATGCGTAAAACATCCCCTAACCTGTCCGCTCGCAATTATCTCTTTAAAAAAAGTCCTCATTAGTGATTGTGCGAAGTAAATCAATTCATTACTGACATCACGCAGGTCAGGAGGGGGTGTGAGGGGGAGGAGGCATGCCTGTTTTAATAGGGATTTCTCCACATAGTTGGAGCCTTTTATATGGATTGAGTAGAAGAGAGGTTTTGTTTTGCTCAGGTTAATTTACGTGTACCGTATCCGGAAAGGTGTTTTGTTTGTGGTCATTTGTCGTTCAGGTTTACGTGGAACTATGCATCTTTTCACAAACACTATACAGCAATGCAGTCACAAACAGGAGGTAATCGATTTAAGTAAAAATGTATTCCTTCGGTAATTATTGCTCACAAAATGGATTGCATATTATAATATCTGGAAACAGAAAATTATTTATTTTTACGAAATAGTCTTCGCAAACGGTAATTATTGTATGAAAATGAGATATTTATGTAAATATCCAGAACTTAGAATAGTTATTTCACTATCAGGTTTTAAAAGCTGTTTTCTGACATTTTTTTCTTATGAAAGAAATATGAAATTGGAACAATATCAAACACTATTTAGTTATTTCTAATTCATGACAGTTATTTGAATATCGTCGTGTCGCTTTTCTGACAGTTTTCCGAGTTGATAACGGAATGGTTTACGACCTGTTTTTCAGATCAACAATTTCAGGGTTTAATTCTCACTTTTGCCGGGGGTATATATCTTCAATAGCTTGGAGTTGACTTTTAACTGTATGTTGTAGTCAAATTAGATCACGAGGGCAAAAAAATGATCTACCTACGCAAAAAATGAGAATGATAAAGAGTTATAATTGCAGTAATGGATGAAAATCTTTTTTCTCGTAAAAATGTTGTTGAAAATTATATTAAAATTTTTCAGTGCCTTTTCCTTCCTCAGTGATTAGTATTCATTTTTATAGAGAACTGAAAAAGAAATTTTGACAAAGATGACTGGAATATAGTGTGAAACATCGGCTTTCTTCGATGTCAGCTACAAATAAATCGATTATCCACAAATTTTTATGCTTACGATCTTCATTTGCATAATAAACATACAGAAAAAAATTCTGTGAGTGGCTGAAAATACTGATGAGTAATAGACAGAATTTGAGATTCTCTTTTCTCTGTTATATACAAATATCTAACAAAATTGATAAACATTTGTAGTTCTCTTTCAACCAATCATATTTGCCACATTGATATTTTCTTTCGAAAAGCATCTATTTTATCTCTTATAGTGACCACACCCTCATTTTGTTATTTTTGTTGTTCCAGCTAGGTTGGCATTATGAGATGCGCTGCTCCACTTTTCCAACTACATCATATTTTGGTGTGGAGTCCGATTTCCTCATTACACACATGCCACAGATATCCGTTTGTAGGGTATGCATCCATTCACAACCCATTCATACAAGGAAAGGACAAAGACGTGATAGATAGAGAGAGAAAGTACACCCTTGCCCGAATCAAAATACAAATCCAGGATCTCCCTATCCGCAGTCAGGCCCGTTGACAACTATACAAGTTGGGACCCTTTCTTTGGACTTGTCATACTTAGCTGATGTTTTTCTTTGTTAAGTTCATTTAACAAAGAAAAACATCAGCTAAGTATGCAATATCGGTTATCCAATTATCGTCAGACAAGAGTTCAGATATATTTAGGTCTTTTTATTGTTTAAAAAAAATTCAGTTTTTCCATTCAGAACAAATAGTTGGGTCAGTATTTCGCCCTTCAAAAGCCATCTCATAAAAGAGTGAAGATAATTTCACTCTGGTAACCTATTTTTTCACAATGCTCTTTAAGTATTCAAGAATTAAGCTCTTGGCGTCGAATTTTATTTATGATTTTTTAATGGCATTTGATGCCGCAGAGCTTGTCTACGGGTCAGCGTGCCTGATAGGGAGGTCCTGTGTTCGAATACCGCTTCGGGCATGGATGTACTTTCTCTCTCTATCTATCCTGTCTTTGTTCTTTCCTTATATGAATGGGTTGTGAGTGGTTGCCTTCCTTATAAACGGTTACCTACGGCATGTTGTACTGAGGAAGTCGGACTCCACACGAAATTACGGTTCAGTTGGAAAAGTGAAGCAGCGCACCCCATGATGCCAGTCTAGCTGGAACAAGACAACAATAATATATATTGAGATATAATCAAGTGTTTAATTCCACTATACTTTTTGTAATTTGTTAGATTGCGATTGCAAATTTTTTTTAACAGAATTGGGATTTACTATGTAAATACATTATGTTATTATGTGATTTACTATATATATATATATATATATATATATATATATATATGAATATAAATTATTCAATAATATATATATATATATATATATATATATATATATATATATATGAATATAAATTATTCAATAATATATATATAATATATATTATAGAATAATTTAGATTCCACTTAAATAAATGTTTCGTTGTATTTCAATAAATATCATTCAATCTTTAAAAAACACTTCTTGATTTTACTAGTTATTTGAATTACCAGTTTATTATTGTTAGTTTTATTAGTTATTTAAAACATACTCAAATTATTACAAATTCGTATAAGGAATAAAAACAATTCCAATAACTAATTAGTGAAAATTAGATTTACATTTTCAGTTTGATATTGTATATTTAAAAATAATGATATAATAAATATTTAAAAATAATGCTGTAATATATAATAATAATAGTAGAATTATATTTTTAATTAAATAAATATATTAGCATTTTCATAGATATTTGAATTTTTTTTAACAAATGTATTCTGAAGATCTACAAAAAACATTAAAAAAAATTCTACTGTCAATATCTAAAAAACTGATCGTAAAAAAAAAATGCATTAAAATTAGAAAAATTTTATTAACACTAAGCAAAAAAAAGTAGAATCAATATTTCCTGATGAAAATTTAAACATTTATTTCCTGTCAAATTAAAAGAAAACATTAGAACTGAGCAAGTGCGTGAAGTAAATTGCTTAAAAGATGAATTGCGAGCAGATATAAATTCTTCCAATACAATACTGAATTTTTCTTTTTGATCAGGGTACTTAACAGTTTTATTAAAATATACAACGAGAGATTTCAGTTAACAGAGAAAACTAATCTACTGAATTTTCTTAAAATTGACAGATGAACTAATTTGAAGTTGGCACCACACTAAAATGCATCTCAGTTGGAAAAGTGGAACAGAATACACGATAATGCCAGCCTAGCTGGTACACAACAACAACAATAATGGCACATGATAGTGCTTCATGTAGTTCAGGGTGTATTTTTGCCATAAGATGCTCAAGAAGTATTATGCAATGTGTGGATAGAATGTCTGGGCGGCTAATATTCTTTATCTTTGCAACAACTCCTGAGTAGTCATATTTACTGCTGCATCTGTACAAATGGCAATACATCCTTTCCATTCAATTTCAATTCCAAGTATCTGGAAATTATTATCATCAAAGGTTTTAAAATTCTCAAAGTTAGTTCTACTTGGTGAGTTCAGTTAGTAGAGGAATTCTTTATCTGCTTTCCTTCCCACTTAACTCTCACAAAACAAAGTACCAAATACGTTAACAGTTTAACTGGTCATACTAAATTATTCCTATGTACATGGCACAAAATCGTATTGTAAATTCTCCTGTTGCCAGCAATACCCAGTAAATGTAGCGAAAATGTCACGAATTTAGAAAGAGTATTTTTCTAATATATATACATATCGTATACCTGAGATTAAAATAATAAAAAATTGTTCAAGAGTCGTCTTAAGATCTATTAGTTGTTATTTTTAATTTGAATTTTGCTGAAAATATTTGTTACTTATTTTGCAAATTACAGTAAATAACCATTGATTTTTGTTTTCTGCAAATCTTCAAAATTTTGGTTTGGTGACTGTTATTTTCGAATTCCAATATTCAAAAACTAATAATGCGCTATTTCAGAAGTTGAAAGCATAAATTATCGGAAAAATTGTTTTGTGCCATATTAAAAGTATCCAAGCATAAATATATAAAAATATCGAATTTCATTATTTTAAATTATAAAAACTATATGATGGATCATTTAATCATAAATATTTGCTCCTATTACGATTTCAATGTTAAATTAATAATTTTGTCCATTGCATTATATTTTTTCATCTTCATAAATATGTTTGTAGAATAAATACACACAAAATGAAGCCAAATACAGGTGAATATCCGTATAAAATATAAGTTTAATTCATTGCCTTCAAATGGAATATTTATTCAAATTAGTATTTAGAATGTTTTTTTCAAATAGTAAACATTAAATATGATTAATATTTTTCAAATAATGTAAAGCTAACAGGATCATAAAATAGACTCAAAAGAAGCATACGAATGATCTTGAAAAGGGCATTCTAAGAAAATTTTTATGAATATTAACAAAAAAGAAGTAAATAAATAAAGGAATGGAAGAAAAAACTTGAGAAAAATCGAAAGTTTGTCAAAATCTTTGTAAAGAAAGGGAAACCGCATGTTTTTGTGAGAAAACAACACCTTAGACAGTGGTGTACGTTTTAGTAGGTCAATGTCGAAGTTTAGAAAAAAGTCTTGAAGACTGTCATTTGAAACTTGGCACGCTAGCGAAAGAATTGCCTACAATATTTTTCACAATCACGGCAAACGAGGAGATACAAGAGCCCGAATCTCTCTGGATGGATAAAGAAATGGGTGTTTATAAGGAAAAAAGGAAAAAAGAGTGAAAACCCCACCAAAAAATTGAAATATGATACCGCTGTAACGGTATTTGAGGTTTCCAACTACTTCTGGAGTAAACTTTGGCTCGAAAAAAGAAGGGAAAGCGCCAAAAACTTGGGTGTCTCTTTCTGTGCATTGTTGAATCCCCGAATTTCTACTTCTGCTTTCATTACTATTACAATTCCCGTGAGATTGGGATTTCATCTCGGGTGGGATGACACAGGGGAAGGGAGGGGTTGTTTTTACCAGAAGAAGAAAATTTTTGACAAGAAGGGAAAAGTTTTCTCTTAAAATGAGAAGGGATGTAGGGGGAGGGGTGCACAGTCCCAAAGGGTGTGAAATAAAAAACCCAATGCTCCACAAATCAAACTTTGGATTCTCTACCAGAAGTGGAATCACAGAAATGACGGTGATGTTCCGGAAAAAAGTCTACATCTGAAATACACTCTTGACAATAGACGGAATCGGATTTCCAGGAAGTGCCGGAAATATTTCTGAGAAGTTATTTATGAAACATGTGAAATTATTTATCACTACGATTACAGAATATTAATGCGATATGAGAAAGAGAGAAAATGCCCAAAAAAATTCCAATAATAAAGAAAATGCAATCTTTTTTCATTTGAATTCATGTCTATGAAAAGCTAATTTATGATTATTTATGCTAGAAATAAACATAAGAAAGATTACTTTTAGAAATTAAATATATATTTGGAGCAAATTATATTATTATTGAGGAAATTCCATGGATAATAAAACTTGCCACTATAAAAACATCTTCAAATAAATCATAATCCTACAATAATGATGGATTTCTTTAACCCAATTATATATATAAATTTTCCTCTAATTTGCATTCTTACGAAATTTACCTCATAATATATAAATAAAATAATTAAAATTTTATTGAAACATATCTTACAATATATAATGTAGCATTACTGAATTTTATAAAATTAATTAATTAATCATAAAGCTAATATCTAATATTGTAAATTGGTGATTTTTTAGAAAACTCATATTTGATCACATCTTAATATAAATTATACCTATCAACAATTTTTACATTTTGTCTGAATTTCTTATAAGAAAATATGTATGCAAAAATAGTATAACATGTTTCTCAATTAAATTATTCCAAGAAAATATTTAGCTAAATTAGTTCATGCTTTGCAAGCAATATTTACAATTCTCGCAAATATTAAGCTTACCAAATTACCAAAATATGATTTTCTTGCAAATATTTGCAGAATCTTGAAAATATTGCAAATATTCGAAATTCTCGCAAAAACTATAATTACCGAAATTTGGTTCTTCTAACAAATATTTGCAAAATCTTACAAATATCGCAAACATTTGAAGTTATTGCAAATGCTATACTTACCAAATTACCAAAATTTGGTTTTCAAGCTCAGATTACAAAGTACATGTTTCTTTCTGTCTCTGACAGCAAAAAAAAAAACAGCAAGAAAACTGCTACTTAGCAAATTGCTATTTGTACAAATCGCATTGAAATAAATTACATCTTGTATTATATTTTCAATGTTTCTTTAAATGAAATCAAATAAATTTCTGTTTACTTTTTAATCAAAGTGATAATTTTACAACAATTTTTAGGCAAATGGTGGGAAAGAACCCCTTAAGCACTATAGATTATTACGTGGATTTGATTCAGAACCCAATATCTCTAGTTGGGTATCAGTGATAGTTATCATCATCGTTATGGTTATAAAGATATATCTGCAACTTCCCAAAGCAGTTCATTACAATAAGTGAATTGCAAACCATTATGATTACAAATAATTGTTTATAATCCAAATACTTATAAATAATATATTTCGTCATCCGCTATTGAGTAAATTTAATATGCTCACAATAGTACGCATAAGTAAAAGAAAACATGACAATTGGTCGTATTTTTAAGCAATTCACAAATTTATTCGAGTCGGGTGATGCACTTTCTATCACGGGATTTAAATACCAATTTACTTTATGAAACAAGAATATAAATACTAAAAATAGCTACCGTTTTTAGACAAATATTGAAAACTATTTAAATTTGAATTAATTCAGTGTCATCGTTCCAGTTTCAACATTAAGACTACAATATTAGAGACAGTAATCCTTTTTTGTTAATTTTCATTAATTCTGTAAAATATTTCAATGCCAATTAGTTAAATTACAGTGACGAAACTCTAAAGAAATTTTGATTTAAAAAATAATTTTTTTTTTTGATAAATCCCTTGTGGCTTATTAATAGTTACATGGTATCGTCACAATTTAACTTTCATTTGCTTAATGATTTAGTCTCACTTGGGTTATAAAAATAGTTCAACGATTTATTGACTACCTTATAAACATACTGATTTGTTGTTCTTTTATTGAATAAGAAAATAAATTGTTGCACACACACAACTGTATTAAAATATTAACACTTCTCTATTAAAATGACTCATGACAAAATGAACTCATGACTTCTCTATTAAAATGACTCAATGACAAAGGATTTATCAAAACAATAATGTAAGATAACTAAACATTATTGTTTTGATAAATCCTTTGTGGCTTATTAATAATTATATGGTATCGTCACAATTTAACTTTCATTTGCTTAATGATTTAGTCACTTGGGCTTTAAAAATAGTTAGCGATTTATTTACTATCTTATAAGCATATTGATTTGATTATTCTTTTATTAAATTAAGAAAATAAATTGTTGCACACACAACTGTATTAAAATATTAATACTTTTTCATTAAAGTAAGCATCATGTAAGATGACAAAACATTTTTTTAAAATTATTTGATTGAAAAGTTTTTAATTAAAATTGTTTTATTACAATTTATTCATTCTCTAGTGTATAATTATTAACAACATATTTAACAGCTGAATATATCTGTATCAAAATAATATCATAACTTTTCCCTTTATCGTTTGGAAAAAAGTCTGAAGTAGTTCAGCATCTAAGTGTTTGCGAAAACGACAAAAAAATTATGAATAAAATTGTGGTTTGATTCATTCTGTCGGTTCTTCTAAGACCTTCTATCTCACCTCCCACCTCATGGCTGGTTGAATTTGCCGGCAATAAAAAAATAAATGAAATGACCAAGAAAAAAATTCCGCCATGCTTAGAACTTTGCCTCTCTTGCATAGATCAGTAACTGTTACTGTCAACTCATCAACCTTTGGCCTTGTTTTTAGTGATGTGCACGAAGTAAATACTCTCGGATTCAAGAGAGCAGAAAATTACCTTCAATAGCTTATTTTGAAGGAGATTTTAGGGGGGAACTGTATTCCATTCTAGTTATCACAATGATATAAAAAAAAGTTTATATTTTGTCAGTTACAGTTAGCTTCAGCTAAATTGATACAGTTTTCCATGCCCCACCAACAGGTGAACATTTATGAAGACATTAAACATTTTCTTATTTTGAAGGTTAAAATGCGTTTCTTGGAACGATTTGTTCTAATACAGTTTTCCAAACTGTAGAAAAATTGTTTATGAAGAAATTATCATCATCAATATATTATGAATATTACGTTTAGAAAACTATTTTTATTCTCATTATTGAATTGAACTTAACTTTAATTTTATCAACTCAAAAGAATTATCAATAAATAACAGAAATTATTCATAAAATTCTGCATTACTCTTTATGAAAGACATAAATTTATCGTAAAAATTATATGTCCGTTAGCAAAGAGTTATTAAGTATTACAAATAGTGTTAATGATATCATTAAAAATTACAAATAATATTTAATAACACTATTACAAACTATATGTTATTGAATATTGTTTGTGTAAAATTATAATAGAAAACATAAAAAATGTCATTTCTTGTTTTTCAGAATATTAATTTATTTTCGAGCATTATAAATCTTACACCTTAAAAATTGAATAATGCTATCAAAATAATTTTTTAAGAACGGCATAAAATTCAAAATCCTTTGTTTTAAGTTAAGAGCAATGTGAATACGTCATTTGATCAATCGATTAACTCCATAAAACATGAAGTTGAGGAAAATAATAAAAAGAATGTAAAATGTTTCTTAAGATCAATATTTTTATATATTTCTTATATTTGTTGTATTAATTCTTATTGTAAGTGAAATGTCTTCTGAATATATACAGCTTTGTAGTATATATAGCTTTAGAAACAAAGTTTAGTAAATTTCAGAAAGTGGAATTAGTTGATTTGGTAAGTGAACCAGCTATTTATGTAATTGTTTTGACTTTTATATGTATAGTCAATATGACAATATGTAATTAAAAATTTGCAATTTACAGACTTATATTGATTTATTAAAAAATAAAAAAATTTTAACAAAATAATAATAAATAATTTAATAATAATTTTGATCAAAAAATAATATTTCAAAGTTATTAGCAATAGATGAAACAAAGAAAATATGCACCATAATTCTTTAAGTAAAGAGAAATTACTTTATTTTCAGCAATAGTATGATTCAGAGTAAAAAAATTGCAAAATATATTTTGCTAATACGTTGCACAATTTATTTATTTATTTATCAACATATTCTTTTTGTCTTTTCAAATAATAATAAATAGCTTTGAATAACCTTACAATAATACTAAACCAGAAAAATTATCGAACTCAGATTCGAAATATTGAGTACACTGACTTTAGTTATTAAAAGTATTGTCTCGGTAGTTGAAGGAAGATGAATTGAGGTTTCATTTTGTGGAATTTTCTTTCTCCAAATATAGAATATTTGGTAATAACTTATATTTTCTCATGTTTAAATATATTCAAAGTTTTATGCAGAGTTTTCAGGGGTTAACTCTGTTGAAATAAACTTGGATTGTTTCCAAAATCTCACATATAAAACGTGGAATTCCAATTAAATTCTTCTTTTAAGTCAACGTAGAACTTTTTATATTCCTTATAAAAAACTATGATAATTTTGTTTTCTTCATTTCTCAAATTTTATTTATTAATGATATATATATATATATATATATATATATATATATATATATATATATACATACATACATACATAGTATACTCACAATTCTCAAAAAAGTAATGGAACTATCATAAAACAATTAATTACTTCAGTAACTTCATCCACAACAAGAAAATTGTTTATATTCAAGTACTGACTTTATCATACCACATGGTGTGGTCTTGACAGATTAGTTTCCTTTTAATTCAATATTAATCTACAAGAAAATTATTTTTGAAAAATAGTACAGTAAAAAAATGAAAAAAATCTTATATATTTCCTTACGGTTTAATTTTTGGTTATTTGAGATCTACTTTTTATTGGTCACAAAATCAATATGTTTTTTTCTCACAATCAAAGTTTATTGATTATACTAGAATAAAATTATTTAATTATTTATTAATAATAGTTAAATAATTTTATTCTAGTATAATCAATAAACTTTGATTATACTAGAATATACTATATTATATAAAATTTTGAAAATTCAGTAAAATTATTATTTCCAAATGATGTACCTTCGTGTAATTTAACACGTATGATTAGAAGTTTCGAAAAAAGAATCCAAATTTTATGAACTATAAGAGAATGTTGAATCTATTCATTTTATAATGTGTATTTTGTATATAGATCTATGTATCTAAGATTATGCGGTAAATAAATTTTAGAAACCGTTAGCTCAGAATATTTAATACATTATTTCTTAATAAAAAATTATAAAATATCAAAAAATAAAACAATTAAAAGGAAGATTATTTAGCTCTTAAAAATAAATAAATTACAACAATGAAGAGTTAAATACAAAAACTACTTAATTATATATTAATTAAAAACTTGTTTGCATATTCAAGCAAAAAAGGTATCAAGTCTGTGGAAAACAATTCGCTGTTTGACGAACTCTAAGTCATGCAAGATTTACTAAATGACCGGAAATTAGATTAAAGACTAAAATATTGTCAAGATAGGAAGTATAGACTTTTCTTCTCATTAATTTTATTTTTCATTTATTAATTTCAGACAACGTTATTTATTTGCATATAAAGTTTTAGGTTGGTTTGTTTGTCGCTCAACGGTCTTTTTTGCACAAGAATTCTAATTATACCGGGATCTACGGTTTAAAGTGGATTCTGAACCACTACAAACATTCATGCACATCGTGGGATTCAAACCCACGAACTGTTGAACAGAAGGCAAGAGTGCTAACCAGTCGTCTGCCAGCTCGGCTATGAAGTATTAGCAAAGGAATCTTAATATATAACATATATATCTACTTTTTTTAATTTAATTATAGTTAGGGGTATTTCGCTTTTTTGACATGAAATCTCGGTTATTATGGGAAATAATAGGAAAATTAATTTGGAATAATGAATTTATTATTTTTCTACTAAGCCTATGAAAGTAATTCTCAAACATAATAATATTGGGTAGTTTTAAAAGGCAATATTTTATCATTATTCTAGTAAAAATAATAAATGTGTTCTATTTAAAATAATATATATATATATATATATATATATATATATATATATATATATATATATATATATATATATATATATATATATATATATATATGTATGTATGTATGTATGTATGTATGTATGTATGTATGTATATATAATGTTATACATGCTAAAATGAGGATAGTACACTCTTAAAAAAAAATCGAGGGGTTTTTCACAACTCGATGAGCGATTGATATTTTGTACCTCATGAAGATACAAAATGAATCCTTTTCTACTTAATTGGGTAGAGAAGTTCTCGTTCAAACACTCTATCTCCGATTCAAAGCAATTTTTACTCTTTTTTGAAGTGTTTGTGGCACAAAGCAAATGTGATGTGCTCTGATTGGTTTAAACCATCACGTGGCTTTATGCTTTTGGTTTAGTTTCGCTAAAAGTGTGAAAATTTAGTACTCCATTTTGTAAAAGCGATCTATTTTTTAGAATATTTAAAATATATAATTGAACAAAAAGGAGTGCAGAAACATTTACGGTAAGTCATTATTTTTTATAATTAATTGAATGACTAAATCAATTCTTCATATTTGTGATTTTTCAACTTGATATAAACTTTGATATTCGAAAATGCGAATGAATAATTCATTGAATTCATATTCATGTAATATTTCTAATATTTGAAATTTCTGATTAATTGATAATATTTAATAATATAACAGTGTGTTTGGAAATATTATTTTTTATTTCAAATACTATTTTCTGAAAAAAATTTAATTGATTATAAATTATTATTAAATTATATTGAATGCATTTTTAAATTCTTTTATTTCCGAAACAGCGTGAATATGACTATTAATTTTCTCGTTGATTTAAATATCCACAATGTATATTATAGAAATATTATATTTAATATAGTGTATTGTACTGAATTGAAAGTGCGATTAATATCAAATACAACATTTTACCAATGAATAAGAATAAATTTTTTCATAAATAAAATTAGAAGCTTTTTAATTTAAATATTAATGTAATATAAAGCAAATGTTAATCTGCAGAATATTACTTGACAGTATGTATTCTATTTATTAAAATTTTACTGATAATATGTCTTTTATTTATTAAAATTTCACTGACAATTTTTGATTTAATTATTACTGAGTACAAGCATTCGTAGATAAAACGAAACGGAATTGTATGTATCAAAATCTATTAATTTGTATATTTTAGAATTTACAGCTAAACATTTTGTCGATAGAAATATAATTTATATTCGTTATTTATGGTTGTCATTGTTATCATCGATGAAAAATAAATAAAAACCAAAATTAGCAAAATCAAATCTGGAACATGGATTTATTTTGAAGATGATGAAATGCAATATCAGAAAGAAAGGACTGATCAGGTATATTCTGTATAATATATAATCAGAATAAGTTACATGAAGACTGAGAAAATGTTAGCGATTTATTACTAAAACTATTGATTTCATTGTGCTTATAAAATTTATTTAAAATTTTGAAGTAATATTCTATGTTTATGTAAGAACGCGGTACCTTAATAATATTTTTAAATCTCTTTTGAAATAAAATTTTCTAAATTTTCAATTTGAATTTAATAGTTTCAAAAAATAATTATCCAGTATTTATAATTCATTTAAACATAGTTTTTACATGTGTGATGCCATTGAGTAAATAACATGAAAATTCCAATCAGTATTTTCAGTTAAAATCTCATATTATAATTTTTGGTTTTAAAGTTGATTTTAAAATTATGAAAGGTAATTATTCATTAAACTATACATTAAATTAATATTACTTGGTAATGAGATTAAGAAATTTTAAAAATGTTTTTAAATCAATTTTGAAGTAGTTTTTTTTATTGCTAAAATTAAATTTTTATTAACTTTATAGTAAATTTGTAATTCATTTAAAATTTTCTAAAATTTAAATTTAAATTTAATAGTTTAAAAAATAAATATCCAGTATTTATTCACTTCACCATAAATAGTTTTTACATGTATGATATTATTGAGTAAACACATTTGCGTATATGTATGTATTTTTCTTCTCAGATAAAATGATTACAATTTCATTGAGAAAAAAATATTTGAGCTTATGGAGAAAATGTCTAAAATTAAATAACATTTTGTGATGAAAAATAAACCATCTATTTTTCTATTCTATTACAGAATTTATGTCTCTAAGTATCCAAAAGAGGCTGCTTTCAAGGAAACATTGGTAGTATAAAACCTGCATTTTTTACATAAATGTGTAAAAAATTACATATTTATGTAAAAACGGACGAATTTTAAAATATTCATGAAAATATTAAACTTTTATACCAACATTATTTTCTAACAATGCTACAATTAAACACACCATAATTTACAATCCCTTACATAATTTGTATGTCTGCATTTTTAATGGTAGAACATGAAAGATGCTTGGAAATGGTAGTTCATACATTTCCAAGTATTTTTTATTGCATGTGAATAAGATATTTTAAATTATTTTAATGCCAAAAATATTTAGTTAAAAATTTGCAGATAAAAAAAAATTTTATACAAAAAATGGAAGAAAAATCTCATTGTTATTTTGATATTTGTTTCATGATCACATAATCCAAAAGAAAGTATTTAAAATCTATATTTTACAAAGTATGCAGTATTGCATATTTTGTAAAATATAGATTTTAATTATATATTACTATATTGATGTCTTTCATTATATTGTAGTTTTCTATCTTGTATTTTTAAAAATCGTTTTATTTGCAATGTATTTGAATATTAGTATATGTGATACAAAAACATAGTTTAATAAAATTTTTTAGTATTTTGTAAAAAAAATTATTCATTTAGTTTCAATTGTTTTTCAGTTACAGTTGATTGATTCAAAAATGCTTTATTAGAAATAAATGTATGTATGCATGTATATATTTTTCTTTAATGTTTAACAATCCATTTTGTAAATTATGATTGGGGCAATATCTATTTCATAACAAAGAAAATATCCAAAATTATTTTGTATTTGTTTCATTGTTTATCAATAATTTATCATTTTTGCTACATTCTTATAAAAATTTTTAAAAACTTCTAGATAATCATTAATTTACTAACTTAAGTTACTATGTTTTAATTAATGATAACACCATTTTTAACAAATTACACTTGCTTTAAATTACAATAAAAAGTTCTATTAATTTAATATATATGATTGTTCTCTTTATTATAGATAGATTTGGAATTTGATATCCAGAGGCTGACTGTTTTCTCAATAAATATCTTGCATTCTATGTTCCTAGAATATTATTGTATGTTCAAAAACTTCTCCTGGAATATGGAATAAATACGTGAGAATTCAGGATGATAGAATTTTTTATGCTGAATATAATTTCAATACAGAATATAATTACATAGATATCTGATTTCTTGTAGCTTTATTTTTTTAATAAATAAGGTTTTATCTTTTTTGAAGTATTATTCTTATGAAATTTTTTGGTATTAAATTTTTTGTAGACACTATAATAATAATACAAATATTATAGAAATTTTAGTTATTATGTGTCTTTTCTTTTTTTGAATTAGTTGAAGAGATTTGTAGAAGAAGAACCACGCACAAAAGTAGTGAACTATTCTTGCTTTGCTGTGGTCAAAAACAAGACTTGAATATGAGATATTTTTATCTGCGGAATAAAAATTTATTATGTCGAATTTGCAAGATTAAAAAGCATTTAATACTTTATATAAATGTCATCCTGTGTTATAAATGTTTATATCATACCTGTTTATATAAATGTCATCTTGTATTTTTAAAAATCGTTTTATTTGCAATGTACAATGATAAACCTACTGCATTTATAAATTAAAGAATGGTCCAGTTGGGCCTTTAATTGAAACAATACATTCTTACTATAATCGATCAAGATCTAAATTTTGCAAAATATATGCATTAAAATGCATTTTATCATTTTTATTCTTATTCCAATAGTATCCCTATTTTGTGTTATTAAAGTATTACTTATTTTGTGTTGTGTCAAAAAATTAAGCTCCAATATTAATTTGACATCATAAACACTAGAATTTTTGTATACCTATTTTTATTTAATTTTTTCTGTATTAAAAATTAAATAATTGTTTTTTGTATAATCTTTTATTTTATTTTTTTATTTCATTCTTAGTTTCATTGAAGTTATTTTCAGTTTAAACTAAACTTGGAAAAAATATCATAAAACAAGATTTATTTGCAAAATCATAAGTCAGCTTTGCTCAACAGAATAATGTGCAAGTATTTGTTTTATCCTCCTGTGACTTCAAAAAAGCATATTATCAATACTCAAAAATAAATTTTATGCTATACTTTAAATAAATGATTTTTTCAAAAGAACTTAAATTATATTTACTTATATAAAATATTTATGTATTTTTTAAATTGTGTACAATTTGTTGTATTAATAACGTTTGTAAAAGTTAATTTTGTACTTATGGGCCCATAGTAAACTAAACTGAAAAATAAGTAGTGGGACGTTTTTTTCTTGAGAGTGCTACACGCACACGTAAAACTAAATAAATATATAAGTAATGAAATAAATGGCTAAACAAATTGCTTAATTATTGTATGTAATTTAAAAACCACTATACTTATCCAAATCAATTAAAATGTCATATTCAACTGTACTGTTATATTATTGACTAACGAAATCAAATCTGTATATTGTAACTGTCAAAAAAATAAATAAATAAATCCTTCAAATAAAGAATTCAAAACCTAATTTCGGCTCTAAATAGTCAATATAAAAAAGGTCAGTAATACTTCTATAAAAGATGAAATTCACTCTTTTTTCCGTCTAATTTACCTCTTTAAACGATATGTTGTTACTCCTCTTAAAAAAAGTGAATTTCTATCTTAATGATTGGTTGAGTTTTGTGACAATGAAAGAGGGAAATTTCACTCCTTCTGAGTGAAATCCACGTGATTATTTTTAGAGTGTAGGAAGAAAAACTGTGCTTACAAGAACTTGTGTTGTTGCTTTCCTGTACCTAGCCCTGAGTTGGGTTGTACTAGTTAGATAGAAGCAGAGGGTGGAGTCTGTGATTTTGATGGACTAAGCAGGACACTCCCAGTATTTGACCTGTCACCCAAAAAGATATCATTCCACTTGGAAGACATTTCGACCACACGCAGTTCTAACGCGCTCCAGCCACCTTTAGCGAAAACGACGGATCTTCAGTCAGACGAAACTGGAACTCACTATCTTCCGATAATGAGAAAGACGGCCTAACCAACCAGACCAACGTGCCTCCCAAGCATATGTGTGAGTTTTCATAGAGGAATGCATATGAGAGATGACTTGCATGGAAGTTTTAAATCCATCTATGTACATATTCATTCTTATAGTATTGAATACATAAGCCAAATTTCATTTAATTTTTCTTATAATAAAAATAAGCGTAAGTCATTTCATAATATTATAAAATAGTAAAGTTTTTGATATATATATGTTTTCGTTCTTCAAAATGAACCCCTAATGACAGTTTGCTTTCCCTAATAACAAATAGCATAAGAATGTCGTATATAAGTGCCTTAATATCATTTTATATTAAATAAACTACCTGTTTAAAATACTAGTAGTATAGAATCAGGGTGAAATTAATTTTCCTACTAGGCGGTAATACAACACAGATTAACGAAACTACTTATTTAAGATACTAGTAGTTTAGAATCAGCGCGAAATTAATTTTCCTTCTTGGCCGTAATACGTCACAGAATAACTTAATTACCTATTTAAAATACTAGTAGGTTAGAATCAAGGTGAAATTAATTTTCTTACTAGGCAGTAATACGTCACAGATTAACTAAACTACCTATTTAAAATGATAGTAGTTTAGAATCAGAGTGAAATTAATTTTCCTACCAGTTGGTAATACGTCACAGATTAAATAAACTACCTATTTAAAATACTAGATACTTTAGTTAGTCCATGACATGTTCGTTTTTATAGCTCATTTAATCTATATATTTAATCATTTATATTGTAATTTACTTTTTTAAAGTGGATATTGATAAATTTAAATATCTGTTCAATCTTTCTCACAATTCATTGTGATTCGACTATCACTTCATTTCACCAATAATGAACTGCAAATTTTCGAATTGCTAAAATCTTTCTCACAATTCATTGTGATTCGACTATCACTTCATTTCACTAATAATGATCTGCAAAGTTTTGAATTGCTAAAATCTTTCTCGCAATTCAGTGTGATTCGACTATCAATTCATTTCACTAATAATGAACTGCAAAATTTTGAATTACTAGATATTTTTAAAAATAATATTCGTAAAGATTTTTATCCTTCGATTTTTAACATATTAAGAATGAGTGGAAGGGATATAATATCGAGTATTGTGTACTTTTGAATAATTCAAAATTAAAAAGCATTTTATGATTCAATCCTTCAAATCAGATGATTCAATATTCTGGTTATGTCAAGTTCATGTTAATTGCCTTAATATGTATTAAAATAATATCTTTTGATATGGTAGCTTTTGTAACGATTAAGAAACTCAAATGAAATTAAAGTATGAGAACGCCAAAAAATTAAGAAAGAAAAGGCGTCTAATATAGAATGCTTATTAAATTGCTAACATTAAATTTTGTATAAATAGAACAAAATATATTAAAAAGGTAATACTAAAAAAAAGCGCTTTTTGAAATGTTTTCTTTTGCTGTAATTGTTTCCCTAACTACTATACCCACTTTGATATCAAGACTTAATTATATAGAACTTGTAAAAAAAGAGAGATATTAGAGAAAAAAAACAAAAGAAAATACTTATAATTAATCAATTAGCTCATTTAAAATTTATTTTCGAAATTCACTAAATATTAGAAATTCTTAAATTTAGGAATATATATAAAAGTACAATTTATTCTAATTTTTCTGTAGTTACAATAAAAAAATGGAATTAGTCCTATAAATGTAAAAATCTAATAACGATAATGAGAAAAACACTCTAGTATAGTTTTAAATAAACAAAAACTAATTTTTTAGACGTGTAGTTGTAACGTATAGCTTATTTGATGCTGAGGGCTCATATAAATTGTACTAAAAAGCAATTTGTGTTTATGAGAGAATGAAAGAAACAAAAGTTTTTAAATAGCGGAGGAAAGAGAAAACTGATTAAGAAGTTTAATAGTTTGCCCTTCAAAATGATCAAAACATGAAAACACTATTTATAAAATTTGCATTTCATAAGTTATAGAACTTCTCTTTCATAAGTAATAAAATTCTCAATATATTCTTCATAATGTTTTCATTGCATTTAAATAATATTCGAATCAAATTTGTAAACTTTCTCTTTTTGTTTTACTTTCCATCCTAAATTCTAAAATATAGTTTTGAATACGTGAATTAAAAAATATACGAATCATAAGAAATCTGAAAAAATATTGTAGATTAGAACTTTAGAATAATGGCCAAAAATTCAAAATTAAATACAGTTCATCTTTTTAAGCAAAATTTAGAGTAATTAAATCATTGACAACCAACAAAATTATCTATTAATTAAGCTAATGAATCAATTTTCCAAAATTTATTTGTAGGAGATGTCTTCAAAATTGTTCTGTTTATTACTTCATTAAGGATTTTGAATGATTTTGCATAGATATTAAAAATTTATTCGATGGAATGGTTATAAATGAACATTAATTTAAAACATTAAAGCACAATGCCTTTTACGAATGTTCATTTATAACCATTCCATTCCATTTACGAACATTCCATTCTTGAAAATTCATTTTGATATTTGATAAATCTATTAAATATTTTATTATAGTCCACATTAGAATAATTTAAATTTTAAAAATTTTTATTTTCTCCCCTATTTTACCTATTTATTATTACCTATTTTACCTATTTATTATTACCTATTTTATTATTACCTATTTTACCTATTATTATTACCTATTTTACCTATTTATTATTACCTATTTTACCTATTTTCTCTGACACGAATCAGCTATGCGCTGACAATTGTCACATTATTTTGAACCACTATTAAAGTTTTTCTATTTCTCTAAAAAGAATTTTTATACATATTTTTATCTGGAATTTTCTAAATTTTGAGCAACACTGTTTTTAAAATTCTTTAAGTATTTTAAGTTCAAGCTTCTGAATATGATAAATATTTTCTTAAATTATTAACATTTTAAATTTTAATATTGTTAAATGTAATTGCTTCAGAAAATAATCTAAAGTTTCTTAAATGACAATGACTTAATTATGTTATTATTATTAATTCAAATATCCGGTGAGATCCGGTTTAATGATATGATAATTTCATTATTAAGTAGAATCAATTATTGATAATATCATTAAGTAAACATAAAACCAAGTTTTCTTAGATTAGGAATTATTTTTAGAAAGTTATTTTGATTTTTAAATTAACATAGCAACATAAAATATTTACCCAAGCGATTTTGATTTTAAAAGAACACTATGAATTTCATGGTAAAAAATATATGCGTTAAAATGATTTATAGTGTTTCTATGTTTTTTATTAATCTACACTTAATTTATAATTTATGATATAAATTTGTAGTACTGAATACCAACATTAGTATGTTAACTAGAACCGTCAAAAGTATAGATTTTATTATTAAAATATCGCATGAATTCTCTCGAAGTATATAAAGATGCGCAAAACAAATTTTCTTGCGTATCCAGTTTCGCCTTCTATTGTTATTGCATGTTGTTGCCGTCGCAGCGCTCGAATCAAAAGACAGACTGCATCAGTCAATTTTAGCAAACCGTCGTCTTGGAAACTTCAGTGATTTATTAAAAAAATATAATCTTTATTGTAAATAGATATAGTGTTATTTTTAGGTAAATATTTTTACATATTATTTCATATTTTATATTCTGCATTCGTTTGCAAGGACATATTACGTCACGACTGAAGTTTTAACCAGTAAAAAATTTAAGGTATTAAAAGTTATTTTATTGTTTGAAAACAAACAAAATAAATTTATAATTTATTTTGTTTGTTTTCAAACAATAAAATATTTTAAAATTATGAAAAATTATTTTATCATTAAATCAGTTTAAAATATAGAAATAATTATTAAAATGAATTATATTATTTATTATTTTCTTGTGTCGGTAATATTTTTAGCAATTTAATATGTGACGAAATATGTTCTTGTAAGAGAATGCAGAACAAATTATTTATTTTATAACAATTTTTATAAAGATATATTTTAGAATTTCTTATTATGGCTAGTTCAATAAAGAAATCGAAATTATCCGAAACATGTAGTAGCAGAGAATTTCAAGCTTGGTGGACCGATAGATACGGTATGATTGAAAAGTACAATAAAGCAATTTGTATTTCATGTTCTAAAACTGTAGTCTGTAGAACATCTTCAGTAAAGCGGCATTATGAAACCAACCATAAATTTCTTCTCGATCCAAGTGTAGAAGAGCAAAAGGAGTATGTATCACGTGCTTTAAAAAATAAAAATGCTCAAACTAATTCTTTAATGAAATATATTGGAATTCAGTCAAACACCACTGCTGCTAGTTATCCAGTTTCAAAAACTATTGCTCAATATGCGAAACTTTTTAATGAAGGAGAATTTTTAAAGGATGCTTGGCTGCAATGTGCACCATACTTATTCGATGAATTTCGGAAACAAAGAAAACATTATCCAAAGAATTAAAAGCAGGACGATAGCTAGGAATACAGTGAAAGAGAGAGAGAATTTTGGGTATAGCGGAAAATGTATATTTTCAACAAAAAATTCAGTCTTCAAAAGTCTTGCGATTTTATATCCATTTGCTTTGATGAGTCTACCGACAACAGTCTTCGTTTGCTTAGCAAATTTTGTACGTTATTTTGTTCAAAACAATATTAAAAAAGAGTTAATAAGTTTATCAACATTAACAACAACAAAAAAAGGATTAGACAGTTATAATGCAATTATGGATGCTTTGGAAAAAAAGAGAAATATATCTTTCTAAAATTGTGTTACAAGTGACGGTGCCCGCAGTTGAACTGGCGGGAAAATGGATTTATAAATTTATTTACAAATCGTATTGGACACACAATTCTTGATTTTCATTGCATTATTCACCAACAAATGTTATGTGCCAAAACAGGTTTAAAAATGTTTGATGATATTTTGAGTTTAGTAACAAAATTAGTCAATTTTATATCAGCACTAGCACTAAATAAAAGAAAATTTCTAGAATTGTTAAATGAAGTATATAAACTCGCGTCTTACAATAGCTTATTTTGACACAATAATGTACGCTGGTTAAGCCTAGGAAATGTTTTGTCAAGATTTGTAAATTGTTTGGAGGAAATAAATCTATTTCCAAATAATGAAAAAATTATTGATCAATACAATCAACTATTGGATATAGAATGGCTAACAAAGTTAATTTTTTACTGATTTATGCTTTCACTTAAATGAATTAAATACAAAACTACAATGTGTTAATAAAACTGTCATCATAATGTTTGACTTAATACAAGCGTTCGAAGTCAAACTACAGATTTTTAATCGGGATATTCTTTCAAATTCATATAAATATCTTCCGAATACAAAATTTTTTTTTCTGAATGTGAATATCACGAAAAGCCAAAAAAGGAACCATTAACGAAAGAATTTTTAATAGTAATTCAATCCCTGATTCTGGAGTTTTCTGCAAGATTAACGCACTTTGAAGAATTTGAAGAAACTTTAAAATTTTTTATTTTATATTCTGATACAAAATAACATTTGAAAAATTAAATTTAAAAGTCCTTGAGTTGTTAAGTTTTAATGAATTAGGAATGGAATTTGTACAATTCCAGTCAAGTACCATATGGAACCAAAAATTTGTGGATTTAAGAAATAATTTAAAAATTATTAAAAGTAATCTATTAGGGATAAAATAAATAAAATTGCAGAAGATGAAATTCTATTTACATGGAATTCAATTCTTAATTGTTTAAAAATATTAGCAAAGACAATTTTATTAATATTTTCATGGGCGTGGGCATGTGAATCTCTGTTTTCAAAATTAAATTTTTTAAAAGATAAATATAGGAATGAAATAATGGATGAATCGAGCTCTGCATGCGTATTGTTGAAATGAACTAAATATGAACCAGATATTAAATCTTTATCATCTGGTGTACAGCAACAAAAATCACGTTAAAAACAACTGTTTTTAACGTGAATTTTGTTTCTAGCATATTACTTTTTGTAAAACATTGTTTAATAAAAAACTACTTAAAGAATTGCTTTTTTTTTGTTTATTTAAGTATACTTACGCATAGTTTCAACACGCTAACATTTCGAATGAAATTTTATGGTGGTACGTTACCTATTTAAAAAAAGATATTTTATGACTTTGTGGAACGGACATCAAAAAATGTTCGCCTTCCCTTTTACATGAGAATTAAATTGATAAAAATTATATCTCATTTAAATGAGTTTTTCTTTGTGCATTTTCATTTAATAAATTAAAACAATTTCAATAGAATTTATTTTTTTTAAGATTTTTGCTAACGATTTATTGTTTTCAATATCAAGGCGAAAATTTAGTTCGTATTTCCGATCACATTTTTAAATACAATACTTATCTGATATAAAAATGTATTAAAATTTATTCATATACAGTAATCGGATATTTTTAAGCATTTTTCTAATGTACCCAATTATTCTAATTTTTTTAAGTGGAAATCATTTACGGATAAAGCATTTCCTGCATATTACTACCACTTTTTTTTTAAATTAAACAAATAAGTTTTTTGACAATAATATAAATAATTAGCAATTAAGATTTAGCATTATTGGCATATTTCAATTGTAAACTTTTAAGAAATTTAGTCAACATGCTTGGTAATTAAGTTCATTGCCACATTTTTTTTACTTTAAAGAAACTTCAATGTAATGTTTTCCATACTACATAAACAGTGACATAATTTAATAATACTCTTTAAATTATCAAATGTATTCTGAAAAATATTCCAATATTTAGATTCCTATGATTTATATATATGTAATTAGATATAATATAAACATAACATTTTAATAGAATTTTGATATAATTTTAAATTGTTATCATAAAACGATAAAAGCATACAAATATTAAAATACTCTTTAAAATTAATAGAGAAAGAAAAAAATGAATTTTTTATTCGCTTTTTAAGGAAGTGCTCTATCTTTGAGCAATTTAAAGGTCAAAGACCACTTGTGAGAGAGATTAAGAAGGGAAATTTATTGATTGCATCATTAAGTTAACAAGCATTCGTGACGGTTTTGCTAGGAGATTTTTTTCTATTAACCTTCTTTTATGTATTAAGTGACTGCGGAGTTAGTAAAAACATTAATTTCTTGATTTCTCTTCTTCCCCTTAAATTAAAATATACATCATAAATGCTTCTTATTTAAAATTACCTCAGATGATGAACTCTGTGGGAAAATCGCTCGAAAACTTGCTGACAGGCTATCAAAAGCAATAAAAAAAAGAAAGAATTATTGCGCTTTAACCTTTTTTTTTTTTTTCAACCCATTTTGAAGAAAATAACATTTAATGAAGAGCTCAAGTTTCTCAAAGGAAGCTAAAGGGTCAAAGGGAAGTAAAAATTTATTTTCATGCATCAAAAAATGAAAAAATAAATAAATTTTTTAACAAAAATTTTCAAGCACTTTGTGGTTTTAGGTTTTTTTTTTTTTAAAAAATAGGATATTTGTTATATTTCCCATTTTGCTACGATTCCAAAAACTTAAGCATCATAGAAAGTAAGTAAGAGAGGAGGGAAAAGAGACAGTTGTAATTCATTTTGCTGTCTATATTTGTTTAGTATTGAATTATAGTTTCCTCTTTTTTTAAAAAAAAAAAAAAAAAAAAAAAAAAGGAAGAGAACTCGAAATTGAAGTTGAAATGGTATAGAACAGAAAAAAAAAAGAAAGAAAAACCGCATTCAGAAGAAAGTGAAACAAGCTTGAAAAAAGGTATAAGATATATGTCGACTTGCCCTCAATAGAGTGTAAAAACGTTTTTCGATTCATTGGGATGGTGTCCTCCCCCGTTGCAGACCCCCGAAGTGTTCCAAAACCACTTGTGTGCACCATAACGGCATTTGAATTGGTCGTTTGATAAGAGGCATCTGCTCCCGTTTCTAACCGCAGGGGTTGAGGAAAAATGGTGATGCCGTCATTTAACCCAAATATATTTGAAATGTAATTATAACGCACTGCCAACATTCAAATGATTAAAAACTTTTCTAAACTGTATGAAAAAGAATATGTGTGTTCAGTTCATTATATAATTTATTTGACTTTTAAGGACAATATATGTTAAATCTATAAATCATTTTGACACTTATAACGGACTATATGAATGTACAAACTAAAACGCTACTTCCGTTCAAACCTTTGTAGAACCGGTTCAAAGAATTTATGGAAAAACCTGATTCACAGTATGTTTTTTAATTTAAATTTCAGCAAAGCAAAAGTTGTTATTTAATTTTGGTGATCGGCCAACTTGTGAATTGAAAGTACAAATATTAAATTAATGCAGTGAGGACAGAAGAAAAAAACACATTTAATATACTTTATGTATGACATCGAAATAAGTAAAGTTAAAAAATTAAGATAAACATCATTTTCAAATAAATATTCAGCTTAAATTGTAAAATATGAGAGTTATTACAGTTTAGCACTTAAATAAGTATACAGTTTAAAATAATTAAAACTAATAATTTCTCAAAATGAATTTTTGCGTCACGAAATGAGATTTTGCGGTTATATTCACATAACCGCGGCATGAATGAAGATATTGATAAACTAAAAACAAATTGAATTATGGTGTGTATAATGTTTGAAAAACTGTCTCTTTATTATAAAACTACTAAATATTGAATTTGGGAATTTTTTTCATTTGCGTTTTATTTTTCTGATTAGGGACATATTAAAAAAAATTTAGGGACATATTAAAGAAAAACGAAAACACATTCGCTGAAGAGAACAAAAATAATAATTTTCCAAAATTTAAAAAAATTGTAGATATTATTTTTTAAAAAAAATATCAAATTGGATGAATATAGGGGGAAATGGAGATTTTATTTCTTGTTCATATTTTGTCTACTCTTAAAGTAACGCAAATAATTTTAAAAAGAGGAAATAAAATAAAGTTTTTTTTTTCCGGAAGTTAGATGAGTTTAGGAAGGGAATGTTGTATTGCTCAATTTGTGTTAAGATTGTGAACTGAATAACTTCACAGGGAATTTAAATCAGCCTTAGCTGTGTTTTAAATTAATTACTAATTTCAAAATTCGTGAATGAAATATAGTTTTCTTTCAAATCCGTCAGGGACAGAAATACTGATTTAAGATTCACTTCATTCAAAACGACCATTTTCAGTTTAACTTGCACTAAAAAAAATATATATATATATATAATAATTTTGGTGGATAAACACATCAGGAATTTTATCCTCATATAGAAAAACTTTATAAATTTTATACCGTAACTTTATTAACATATTATAAAAATTCAAGCAAACCTTTATAATTTATGAGCATTGAAATCGTGAATTGATTTCATTTAAACTCATTAACTACATTTAAAAAAATCTATTTCGCTTTATAGAATAGCTGCTAGATATAAATTTTAGCTACTTCTCACCTTTCAATCTTTGCTTCCTATAAAAGCTAATATTACAGAAACTTACGATTCAAAAGAAATTCTGAATCACTACAAACACTCGAATTCGAGTTAGGTGTCAAAACCACTCACTATTGAAGTTGAAGTCTAGAAGCTAAGTTATTCCAGCTCAAAATTTTGTTAAAATAAAAAGAATAATCTTTCAAATTTGAATGATACCAATGTTTAATAAGATAAATATATACTTGGTAACATTTTCCATCAAAATTATTTGTAGTAAATATTTTATCAATAAATGTAAAATGTTTTCTTCAAGTTTTACAATTACAATTTAGGCAAGAAAATATTTACAGTAAGAGTTAGTTCCCTCACTGTAACAATATATAAAATTTTACAATATTTAATTTAATATAAAAATTACTGTAACAATAATTAAAATCGTTCGTAAATTTGTTTTAATTTAATAAATATTCTACATAATAAGCTTAATAATAACCATTGAGAAAATCTACGCAAAAATATTATTTGAAAATATACGAATGAATTATGTGTAATGAATTATAAATAAATCTATTGATAAGTTATATATATATATCAACAAAAGAGAAAAATGTAAATTAAAGAAAAAAATGTAAAGCTAATTCATATTGAACACATAATCTTCTATTTGCAAAATTATTTATAACAACATTAGCACTATTCTTGTCTACTCCACTTTTATAAATGAATGTAAACAGATAATTGAACTTATTTTAAGAATTCCTTTTTCCTATAGTTAATTTTTAAGTTCTTATTTTATAATTTTATTTTTAACAGGTACGTCATGCATTACAACATGGTTCAATACTCTGTGACTATACTATTATGGCAATACTGTTCGAAATTTTACTTCGTAAGACATTTCTCAACAAGTTTGATTATTTTTAAAGCCATTTTTTTTGTTCGGCAGTTATGCTCTGTGGTGTCATATATCCATCATATATATATATATATATATATACATATATATATAATATTTTGGAAAAATATTTCATTTTCTTATGCAAAAAATGGAAACAGTGTTTGATTGTTATCTTCTTCATATGCGAATATTTTCAAGAAATTCTATAAATGAGCCAAAACAAGCGATAGTTGGAGGGTGAGAAGCCCGAGGAATTTGGTGTATGAAACAAAGTTTCCAAGGATGGTTGTGGAATTTTTTGACAACCTCTTTTCTTGAACTGATTTTTATTAGAAAATCGTCGTCTTCTTTTCGTGAACTGCTCCTTTTAAATTATCCTGTTGCTAGCAATATTTTTCTGTTCTTTTTGTTCAATTTTTAATAATCATAATGTATTTGTCATCAAATGTCACACCATATGCACAACATTCACTTATTCAGAATCAAATTTGTCTAAGAGTTAAAAAAAGCTAGGTTTTCCGCGCGATATACCCCTTTCTTTATAATGATTTCGTAAGTAATAAAATTTTTTTATCCCCAATTATCATCCGGTTAAAGAAGTGCTTGATTTTGTTTCGAACAGGCAAAGATAAGCATCTGATCACTCTATCATCAAAATCTTTATTAATTAATTCTTGTGGCATCCAATTTGAATATTTACACGTCAATCCTATCGCTCGAATATGGATCAAAATAGTTTGTTTAGCTAAAATAAGATATTCCGATGTTGTCAGATCTTGCTCTAATATTGTTTTAACAACATCCTCATCGATCAATGGACAAAAATTTCCGTTAGACCTAATAAAACTCCAGTCAATTTTTTATATAAGAAATGTGTACCATATTAGTGCGAAATTTTTTGAATAAAGTTGTAAGCACCATGAATTTTTCAAAAAAATTCAAATTTCAGACATCAAAGATTAAAAAAAAATTTAGAAGCCCTACTAGCCTTGGCAATTTTTGACCAAAACATGATAACTTTTAGGTACTTCTAAAAGAACTATGTGTAAAGTTAAGACAAATTACATAGAAAGAAGCAAAATAATATCAGTTAAAACACCAGTAGACAAGCTGGAAGAAAGAAACTAATGTGCACTCATTTGGGTTGTAATATCTAAAAACAAAAAAATCTCAGCCAAAATGACAGAAAAAATCAATCAGCATCTAGATTCTCTTATATCAATAATTACAGTAATGAGTCAGCCTCTTAAAATAGAATACTTACAGCTGTGCTTCAGTTCCCAAAGTCCTTCATACTGATTTTTATGCCAAACCTCGTCTATAATGGTGACACAACAATAAAACTTTGTCTATTTGTAAGTGAAAAAAAATTATCATATGTTCAAACACCCCAACTTTCACACTTTCCCACACAACATAGAGGCTATGAGAAAAATTACAAGATTTTTGCTCAGAATTGTCTCCTTTAAACTATCAAGTATGAAGATGAATCTGTTATGATATGAGCAGTCATGTCATGCTTTACTACTGTTCCAACCACTGGGTAATCTGTCATGTAAATACCGAATCAATAGTCTCCACCGGTATTTCTTCCTGAACTTGCTCAATATCGTCACAGAGAATGGCATAGTACTGCAATGAGCACAATTCAGCACTTATATAACTCGGTTCCCAAGCACAATTGAATTAGAGACCCAAGATCAATGTTTCATTGAACGAACTTTTGTACGGATTGCAGTTCTTATTTGTTTGGACATCGAGTCTACGTGCTTCTTGATTACATTGATCTCCCAAGAATACCCCATATTAGCCATGTAACTTTTCATATTTTGTAAATTAGATGGCCGAGAAGAGTCTTGTTGAATGCGGCTTTCAGTCACATCCTACACATTTTCTATTAGGATTGTTGCGCAAGCATGCTTCCTTGTGCCTAGCCTTGAGTTGGGCTCTACCAGTGGTAAGCAGCCAGGTGGAGTCTTCGTGATTTTGAAGCAAGGATTAAACAAAAGACCCCCAATACTTGGCCTGCCACTTACAGAGGTATCCTTTCACGTGGAGAACATTGTGACCACGCCCAGTTTCAACGTGCCTTAGCTGCCATTAGTGAACACGACGGATCTTCAGTTTAGTCTGAAATTGAAAACACTACTTTCAGATAAAGAGAATGACGTCCTTACCAACCAGGCCACTGCACCGTTTTTTCTATTAGGGTTAGATTCGGGCTCAGTGATGGTCAGGAAAGGTGTTGAGAGTCAGAATGACGTTCAATGAACCAACTTTGGTCGTTTTTAGCTTGATGCATAATCCCATTATTGTCCATGAATTATTGGTCATCATAAACTATAGAGAATACTTGATTTTCCAGTATCTAGATACAGTACAGATATCTAGATATCTCATGACTGTTTGCCTTAGAGGAGCACCAGGACATCACTTCCATGAAAGCCGAACATGAACCATATGATGAAACTCCCACCTTACTCTTGCACTGAACAGTGCAATAAGGCTAGCTGGTTTCACGCCTTTGTGAACATTTTATCGAAATTTCAACTTCTTTTGACATAGCAAAATAAGGAATGGTGTGTGATTCATTCATTTACACGCTGAATCGTCTAAAACAAATACAAAGCAACTTTCAAAGTTAAACAGAAGTGTTATGGAACGCAAAATATCAACAGCAATGACTCTAGATTCAATTCGTAGTCTGGCGTTGGTCCTGTTCTCGCTTGAAAAATCCCACAATCAGCGTTTTAATCTTATCGTTGATTTATCTTATATTTCTTATCTTTGAACACTAACTTATCTGAGGTATTGAAGTGAAGAGACAAATTAATTTCGAAAAATAATTTGTCATTTTTCGAAGAAAACCGGAAACAAAACATCCAATTACAGCTTCTCATAGCATAATTCCTGGAAATATTTTTAACACACAATATTCACCTCTTCTTTGTATGCTGGATCATTAGAATATCTGAATCGTCTATCGTTAAAATGATTTAATAAAGTCTAAATAGAGCCTTTTACAAATTGACTAATGTACCAGTTTGGTTGCCTAACATGCATGGCTAATCAAGTTGTCAGTTACACCATCTTTAACAAGAAATTCCTCTGAATTTCAGCTAAGACCATAGAAAGTTAGTGACTTTGTAACATTAAAGTTTTAAGGAATGAACTTTTCTTTTGATCAGAAAATTTAACTGTCGGTGGTACCAAATTGAATTCTTCCATCCCTTTTTATAAAACTTTACTGAATTTCAATTTCAAAGTTGAAGTGTAAATAGAATGTTTTTGAGAATAAAAAATTATAATCTAAGTTAAGACATGTGGGTTACTGATATTTGTGTTTATTGACATTACAAATCACACAGAAAAGTGTACTGAAAAAATTTTGATTCCTCAAATTTTTATGGCAAGAATTGAGAATTAAGGATTGGGTTCAATGTTTGTGTATTGTGTTTATATTATATTTATGGAAACGAAATGTATTGTTGTCGAACGATGTATATTTAGTATATAATTTATAAAAGATGGATTGTGCTATTTTTTCCTTTTGAAGATGGATAATATTAATAATTCACAAGCAAAATATTAAACTTAATTATCAATACAATCTAAATTAATTATTTTGGAGCTTATATGAGAAATAAAATTACACATAATTAATATGATACGAAAAGATTAAAAACACTTCAAATAAACTTAACAACACAAATACCTAAACTGTCTTGGTTTCCCCTTTCTTTATTTTTTACCTTTTTTTTTACTTTTTGCGAAATAAATAATTTTACTTTAATAATGATTGCAAAAACTGTGTGAAAATTTAAAAATTCCTAATAATTATATATAATATATATACACTGCTGGACAATTGCTAAGGACAGATCACAAATTGCAACGTAGCATAACATTAAGCGAGACATGAGGCCTAGTAGGATAAAATATAGTTGCCACACGGTTCAGACATTAGAATAAAGAATATTTATTGTTCTGGAAAATACAAAAGCTGTGAAACATCTGAAAGAAAAAAATGCTCATTTGATGCTGCATACGGAAAAAGGGAACAATGCATCTAAAAGTCAGCAGGCATCTTGAAGAAAAGTATCAGTACGGGATATTTCAACCATGGAGTGTGATGCAACATTCCACACGTCGTATCACACTTTGCACAACATTATCCAGCAGCTGTAGAGGCAATTTATCCCATTCCCCTGTGAGTGCACGGATGAGGGTGTTCTTGTTTGTCAGAGGATAGTATCGACCAGCAACTTGCCTCCCCAAAGCATCCCACATATTTTCAAGGGGATTTATATCTGGAGAACGTGATGGCCCTATGAGGCGTAGAATACCCTCGCTGTCTGGACAATCCTGAACAGTGAGTGTTCGATGACATGTTTAGTTGTCATCCATAAAAACAAATTTATCACCAACAGCACCATGGAAAAGACGAACATGAGGAAGTAGAACTTCATTAATGTATTGTTGGCCCATCATAGTCCCGTTCGCAACCACATGTAGGGGCGTGCAGCCATTGATCATGATGCCGGCCCAATGGCACCATGGCACTGCATGTCGGATATCGATCCCTTTCCTGGATATTTTCTGGACGATAACCAGTACCACTCTCGCGCCAGATCAGTTGGCGTCTACAATCCGATGACAGACTGAACCTATTCTCATCTGAGAATAGTACGCATGCCCAATCCTGTTCAGTCCAATTGCAATGCTCACGACACCATTGCAAACGGGCAGTACGGTGCTGTTTGGTGAAAGGGACACACACAACAGGTCTGCGGGTGTATAACCCACCTCCCCTCAAACGTCTATCAACAGTTTTTTGGGCGATCTGCTTTGTTGAGGCAGCAAGAAACTGATATGCAACCTGCTGAGCAGTGGTGCGCCTGTTCCATTTTGCTGATAGGACGATATATCTGTCTTCTACAGGCGTCGTACTACTAACACGACTACCCCCGTGCCACCTACTACACATTCCAGTAATTTTAAATAACTTCCACAGTCATGAAACACTCATGTGAGCGATGTCGAACTCCCTGGCAACATGTGTTATTTTTCTCCCTTCTTCGATCATTCGGCCACGCATAAAAACATCTAAGTGATGTCGGGAAGACATGCCAAAAATTTCAAATTCGTCTATTAAATCTTTCCTGTAAAATTTTGACTTGAAACAACAACTGTCCACACGCGTCAAAACCTTTAAAGCTCTTATGAACTCTATCACGTGATGAACAGACGTGGAAAAAAAATTTGCAAACGCATACCTCTTCTTACTATATACCGCACTTATTCTAATTTTCCACATTTTGCTTCCTTTCATTTTGTGGTTGCTGTGGATGATAGTGTTGTCCATCCTTAGCAATTGTCCAGCTGTATATATATATATATATATATATATATATATATATATATATATATATATATATATATATATATATATATATATATATATATATATATATATATAATGAAATTAAACTTTAATCATTATTTAGGCCCTGTTCTAATCTAAGCAATGATTCCTTCCAAAATTTTTATTGCAAAGTTTGTAATTAATTTGAAAATATGTTTCACGCCATTTTTAGTTTATTTTTAGTTGATTTATGCTTGAAACTCCATTTTGTGGTACGAAACAATATTTTGAGTAAAGCTAAGTAAATACTAAATAACGCCATTTTCCTAGATCGGTTTATAAAACGTCCTGAAAGATATTATATGTGACTTACGTATTTACTTTCATCATTTGTATACGAAATAGGAGGTGTGTGGTATCACACAGCTGTAGTGAATGGTAGCGGGAACCATTCTATATCTGATGAGACATGCCAAGAGTTGAAGAGAACTAAATTAATATTCATAAAATTTTAAACCAGAAATGTCTTTTAAATCTTTACGTAGCACCTGCACTTGACTAAATCATATTTAGATTTTCATTGCTAAAAACATGTATTATTCTCGGTAAGGTATTATATGCATTCGACATCGCTTGGAAAGTGGTTGAAAGAAGTCTAACAAAAAAAATTGTAAAACAGTGTAAGTTTTTTTTTTATTTATTTTTTGCCTTTAGTTGTTGCTCGCACTTTTCAACTTACTTTGTCAATTTTCTTGAGATTTCATACTACGATATAATTTAATGCTATTTGGCCTTTTTTACTATAGAGATCTTGTTCCAAAAAAAAGTAGGTTTTGCAATTGTAATATTTTGAAATTTCGTTACTGCAACCGTTAGAGTTTAAATGTCGTTATTTGTATGATTTTATAACAGATATTTCAAAATTATCTGTATCAAAATTTCATTCGGTGTCAGATAGGAGCTCCTACAGCAGGATTTTTTCCATAATAGCTTGAATTAAATAATTTTTCATATAAGTAATTTTTAATAATAATTTTATGTGCTTAAAAATAATGCACTTAAATTTTGTTTTACGCTTAAGCCTAAATTTAGGGTAACGTCAAAGACGCAAAAATTATGCATCAGCAAATCAATTGACTCTTTAAACTGTTCAATTGTTAAAAACCTACTGTTTCAAGTGTTAAAAATAACTTTTTATTTCTAAGGACGAATTTAAAAAAAAAGTAACAGGAATTTTTTCTGAGGAATATAAATTACATTAATGCTTGAATATTTGTAAATGGTTCTTAAAATTGCATTTAGGTTTATATGCGAGGTTCATAATTTTATAGAACTTTATAATTAAATATATTATGACATTAATAAGAAAATATTGTGTGTGTGTGCGAGTGTTTTTATTTCTTCATTGATAGGAAATTTAGAAAATGATTTTATCTGGGAATACCACAATACTGTGAAAATAATTTTACTTTTCATAGTATATTAGCTGTAGTATTACAGTTATTAGTATAATTTTACTGCTGGACGCCATATGTAAATTCATGATGTTGACATACTCTTTTAAATATTAGTCTAAATTTTCCTTCTATTTTTAAATAATATAAGATTTATTAAGAAATATTTTACATTGAAACAATGTACATTAACTTATTAAAATATATTTAAATTCATAATTATGTTAAATTTATTCCTACATTAAGTGCCTTAACATTAATTTAATAATATATTTATAATGAGATAAAAAGAAAGAATGTAACAATACAGCCGGCAGTTTCACAGAGAATTATGTGAGAAAATTCCGTTGATTAACCTACTGAGAATCCAAATAAAATATAGGTGGAGGGAAAAAAAAAGCTGTTATATAAGAAAGTTCGATATAGATTGTGACATGATTGTGTGGGGACAGAAAAAAAAACTACAGCAATTGTTGCATAAGTTCAAGCGAGAGAAGGGTGGGGGACGGAACTGAAGCAGTCAACTTAAGAAAACCACCGAAAGAATGGCAATAACGGGGTAAAAAGAATCAAAGGGTTCTAAAATCGAATACGACAAGCTGTAAATGCTTTGTTCCTCGAGTGGGTATCAGATCGGCCGAGTTCATATACCCATGCCGATACTCGACCATGAAGATGGAGCCCCCCTCCGTAACTCCCTCGACACCCAAGTGCAAACAGTGGCACTTTGAAGTAGCAATTGTCCGACGTCGAATACGCATGAAGTTTCAATGGTTACATGCGAAGTGCGATGGAGGGGGGGAAGGGCGTAAAAAAACATCATTTTTCAACATGAGAACTTGGCGAGGTGTATTCGTCTTCTTTATATATTAGTTTCCGATTTCTACCTCTGTGCGAGTTCCTTCTCTACCACTTCCCGTCCTGGAGTCTTCACAAACGTAACCAGGATGCCCGGGCGAGAGAGGGGGAGGGGGACGGAGGCAGGTTTTCCCATTGTCCGGCTTAACAACAACGCCAGACACCCCTATTTAAAATAAAACGAAACCGGCGACATCGGAAAAAATGCCACTGCGCAAAAGCCGCCTCTCTGCACACAAGTGGAGCGATCATTGGTCTCTCGAAAGGCGGGGTTTTGCCAAATTAAACCACGCCTACCACCCCAAAAATAGTTCGGGGATAAAAATAAGAAAAAAAAAAAAAAAGATATTCGACGAAATTGAGGTTGGCAGATTCTTTCACCATCCTCAAGAGAAGAATACTTTTTTCCAAAAGAAAAAAGCCGTCTCCCGTTCCCGCAGATCGGAAAATTAAGTAACTTTATCGGTTCTTGAAGCTACTTTATCGACGGGGCTCACAATGGTAACGGAAGATAATATCTCGGCTAAGGTAGATCTTATCAATGTGACGAAGGAACCTTTTTCGTCGTTTTATTAGCATATGAAAGGGAGGAGACAATTCAATATTTATGGCGAGCTTTTACAAGGAGTTGATGACATTTTTACATCCCATGGGTCAGGGATTGATCGGTTTTCGGCGGGGTTAAAAACCCCTGACGTAGTAAGCCCCGTCAAAGACAGTCATCCCAAATCATAATATAAGTTTAACCTTTTAGCCTCTCGATCTGACAGGAAGAAAGACGCAGTCTAACCTGTTCTTCTCAACCCCTTCATCACATATCTCCTTGGCATGGAGGGTGCCTTCCAAACAGTTAAGAAAGCGCAGCTCTTAATTTGCATACATCTGCTAAGTTCGTCGCCTTGAATAATTTATCGGTCAGCATCTACAGAATCTTGAAAATATCTTCCTTTCCTATTAGTCTAAGAAGTCTATTGCCATCAGAGTTTAGAAATTTAAAATGCTCCGTCTGTACACAAATGGACTAATATACCAATCCTTGAAAGTCTAAGAAAACATCAACTTTAATAACCAATACATATACAGTTTAATATGATATGATAACAGAAGTATGCACATATATGCATGTATATATATAACATAACATATTAGAATATAAATCTTTGTGGAGAGTGGTTTCTGAATAATTTAATCTTATTCAAAAATATATCAAAATCAAATAGATTCACTATACTCAGTAAAAAAATTACTACCTAACGAAATGACTAATATATTTCTGCACCCTTTTTAAAACTTTTTTTTATTTTTTTAACCTAGTTTTGATAAAAACGGATAAAGTTACTATCAACAAATCAATAACTTTTGTGCATGCATATATTTGAATGTATCTAAATTTGTTAACTCTATGTGGGATTCTATAAACTAGTGATAATTAATTTTTATTTTATAGTTTGAGTGGTGTCAAATGCAAAAAAAAAATTCTAATCTTCAGTTATGAGTAGCGATGTATCAACGCTTTATATTTAATGACGTCTCTTAATAATGGAATGGGAAATATAAGTCGAAAGCAGATTCTAATAGGGTAAAACACAGTGAAACCGAAGGACAAATGAAATTTAAATTTATACTTCTTCCCATCATAATTTGCAACTTTTTTTTTAATTTTGCTGGGATAGAGAATGTATAAGCTCAATTATCATCACTTTTTTTTATGTAAATAATACTCAGTTCGAACGGTTTTAAATAATAGGTTCAAATAAATATTGCCTAAACTTTATTTCTAAATTTACATTATTCAGTGGCTCAGTCAATAGGCCCAAATAAATATTACCTACACTTTGTTTCTAAATTTACAATATTAAGTGTTTATCTCTATGAAAAATTGCTTTGCGGATGGGAAGGAATCTTCCCATTAGCAAGCAATTTTTCAAATAAAATTTATAATTTTTTTGAAAAATTCAATTTTAAAATTATTATTTTAAAATTAAATTAAATTAATAACATTATTTGATTTGTATTTATCAGCAATAGAAGTAATTTGTGCAATAGAAGTAAAATGTGTAATAGAAGTAATTTGTGTAATAGAAGTAATTTGTATTAATCGAAGTAATTTGTGTAATATTTATTATAAATTGAATTTTTTGAATTAATATTTATTATTAATACAAAGAATTCAATTTTTCAAATAAATTAGCTTATTAAATTAATAATAAATATCTTACACAAATTACTTCCAAGTACCAAATGTATTTTTGTCATTCTATTTCACAAAACTAGTGTTTCTCAGTTCAAACAATGTTTTCCACCTCAAGAATTTTTGTGTGAGTGTGTGTGTGTACTATTTTTAAGTACACATATAATCGACATTTCGTTTTGACAGACTCAAATAACAGTTAATAATCGATTTTAGGGCATTTATAGATTTCAAATTTTATATATATATATATATATATATATATATATATATATATATATATATATATATATATATTTACGAATATTGATGTCATTTTTTCACACAAAACAGGAAATAGTTTACTTTTTTTATGAAATATAGTTATAATATTACATTATTATTATTACATTATTATAATCTTCCGATAAATTTTATAAGCTTAAGAGTGTTTCGAAATCTCTTTTAATTCAAGTATGTTCATTTGAATACAAAGAATGTTGTGTGAAATTTGATATTTTAAGTTATAGATTTTTTGTGTAAAGTAGTTGGTTTCAAGTATATTGAATTTGAAATTCATTGCAATGAAATTTTATATGAAAAGATTTTTGCTGAATTATAAAATATGTAAAGCAAGAGACGCAAATAGAAGAACCAGTGTAACACAGAAGAAAGTATTTCGTCCCATATACCTCAGATTCTTAATTCAAAATCCGCACTGGGAAATATTTTTTATCTATTTCTTTTATTGGTTTTTGAGATGGAATTTTCAAATATGTGTTTTAAAATATAAACAATCGTTTTTTCTTATGACTCCAGTGAAGTACTTCTGATAATTCTTATCATTAAATATTTTATTAAGAAAAAATCTAGTTATGACGGTATTTATCTAATGTTTTCAATTGGAAATGGGAATTATTCGAATTTAAAATGCTATTAAAAATTTTCCTTCTCTTTTTCATTTCTAAAAACGTGTAGCTAGGGTAAATTAATATTATTATTACAAATGTCAATTGAAGAATACAATAAAATAAATATATAATTGAACAGAAAGAAGTTGATGAGTTCTGCCTACAATGAGAAATTACTCTGTTTTGATCACACAATAGGAAATTTTTATTGTGTGAAGAAGATAAAATTCTAGCAGAGGATAAAATATATATTGATTTTAAAGGAATAAATGAAGTGGCTTAAAAACTAAAACAAATTGATAAAAAAATTAATTAAAAAAATCTTTATAGTCATTTTTGTAAATTTAAAAGTCAAAAACTTTCCCAAAGTAGGATTCTAATATGGAATCTCGAGATTTTGAAGCGAAAACTTTTTTTTTTGAAGCAATAAAGATTTTCTGTCTCATATTTTTAATTGTAATATTAACGATTTTTTTTATGTTTAACGTACTACGACAACGAAGAGTTTCAAAACTGTTCGTTCATTTAAATTCAATACCTCGATATATACCTATGAACAAAATACTTATCAGGTTTGTCAAATGGGTTTTTGTTCGGGGTTAAGAGGTTTTGTTTTGTTTGTCGCTCAAGGGTCATTTTTTGCACACGAGGGCTAATTAGACCGGAACCTACAATTTAAAGTGGATTCCGAACCACTACAAACATCCTTGCCCAAGGTGGGATCGAACCCACGAACTGTTGAACCTAAGACAAGAGCTCTAACCATTCGGCTGCCAGCTCGGCTCGGGGTTAAGAGGAAAACGGCTTATGGGTTCTTGGTTAATTCAAAATTTAAAAAATGACATTTCTCTCGTTTAGGTATTTAGATTTCAGCGTTTGTAATTAATTTAACATAAAATTAATGCTGATTTCAACTCCCTGTAAAATTATTTATGATGCGATGCAATATTCCGCTCCGGAACTCTTCTCGCTTCAAGAACGGATGCCAATGCTTATTTTCCTTCTTTTAAAATCATCCTCTATGAGTTATAGCTGGGAGTGCAGAAAAAATAGTTAAGACCCTTTTTTCTTGTTCTAGAGATGTAATTGCTTTTAAAAAATAATATTTATTTTTTTATACTTGAATGTATGTTTTTGTTTTCTTCAGTGAATGAGTTTCTTTCCTTTCCCAATACCTTATTGGTTAGAAATATATGAAACTCGGACAAAAGGTATTCGAAAGATAATAACTGACATTTCATAACTAAAGTTAGTTTTCAAGCATCTATTTTCATCTATCAAGATTCTAGACACCGCTTTATGATGCATTTTTATGTGTTCAGCTGTTGTATTTTATAAAATCCATGTTTAAACTTAATTTCAAATGAGATTTTATTAAATCTTTATTTATTTCGGTACAACGCATGCGAAAGATATCTAATGTATGCCCCAACCTACTATTTCCATTGCAAAGTTTGTCTTTTCATTTCATAACTAGGTAGGATCTCTGTGAAATCCAGAAATACATTTTTCCTGATAACATCTGAATCTCAAGTAAGCATGTGGTAAATCAATTGTTGTTGTCTTGCGCCAGCTAGGCTGGCATTGAGGGTGCGCTGCTCCACTTTTCCAACGGAACCATATTTTGGTGTGGAGTCCGATTTCCTCAGTACATACATGCCATAGGTACCCCCGTTTATTGGGTAAGCAACCATTCACAAATTTAAACAAGGAAATGACAAATAGAGAGAGAAAATACATCCATGCCCGAACCGGGATTTGAACCCAGAAAATCCTTATCCGCAGTCAATCATCCTGACCACAAGTCAGGGTGGTAGGTGGTAAATCAATTATAAACTGTAAATTCTTTAACCAGATACAAAATTATTCAAATGAAGTGGGTAGATTCAGCTAATCTCTAATAATTTATATCACTAATCTCTTAACCACTGAAACTACTTGTCTCAGTGGTTAAAATATAAGTGACATAAATAATTTCACAAAAGAGATTTTCAAAGCAATACTCCTTTTTATTATTAATTGGAATGCTCACTTTCTTCTTTAAAAATGAGATTTTCGATGCATTTTTTGAATCAATATGACATAAGAATTTCAAAACTTAGAAAATATAGACAGACTTTAAAATTTTTTCAACCGACCGATTGCTTTCATTGGACAAAATGTTAAAAATTTTTGGAGACCGGTGGCTTAGTGGCGGCGTTTCACGCTCCTAAGTTCGATCTTCGGGCTGGGCAAGGGTGACTCAGCCTTTCATCCCTTCAGTGTGTCGATAAACTGAGTATCAAGCATACTTGATAACTACACACTGGAGGTTTCACGTTAGGCTGACCACCTAATGCTTCCTACCCCAAAGCCCTCGGTTATAAAAACAGTTATGAGCAATGTAGACCTTGGCCCACATGGGCTGTCGTGCCATGAAGTTTAGTTTAGAGTTAAAAATTTTTATTCCTTTTTTTTTATGAAGTTATAATATTATGAAGAAGGAAAAAAAAACTTTTACATATATCTTAACATACATGAAAATACATATAAATAATTGATATGCTTTTTTTTTCATTGAAAATTCAGTTATTTAATTATTTTTATTTTATATCTCTAGATAAAATACTTCCTTTATTGAGATATAATGACGGAAATACAAATATACATAACAGTGCGAGTGAGTCAAATAAGGCTGTATCTTCAGATTAACAAATTTTGGAAGATTTGCCTATGATAATGAGCTTCGAAATTGTAAGTCACGATCAGGTGACATGGTCACACCTGAGTTGGTACTCTCCTCTCCACATACACGCCAAATAAACCGATGGACGTAGGATATCACAGATTATAGTGGAAATATTCTCTCACGCACGGAGTTCCAGCAACGCCGTGAGGGAGAATGTGATCACCCTCCCAAACTCAACCCGTGGCAAATGATGCTTTACTTTGCTGATCTTACGGGAAAAGATTGAAAATAGCAAAACAGAAAACTCCTTCTAAGAATGTATTATAATTTCAATGCCTTCATTTTATTACTCTATGTCATTTTCATTCGCATATTATTATGAAACGTAGCAACTAAATGTAAAGCACATTTAATTCCTAAAAAGATGACATTCAGTTCTTAATGATTAAGGACGAGATTTTACTGTTTAACTTTTTTGACGCAACAAGAAAGTAATTCTCTGGATGACCAATAAAAATGCTTGTATCCCCCCACTAATGGACTGTTAATTATTTTACATAAGTTGCTGTTGTCATAACATAAGACATTGCGCACTTTTTGAAAATCCCCTCAGAGTCAGTGAATGTGATTTGTAATAAGTCAACATAGTTATTGAAGTTCAAATCATTATGTTTGTATTCAAAAGTTGTAGATAATCTCATTGGCAATTACTTACACTATCTTATGGCAGTTACATCGCCAAGAACATAGCACTCATTTCAATATTTTACTTACTTTGCGAAACTGTATGTAGAAAGATAACCATCTGCAAGCAAAATAAATGATTTATGCCTGAGATATAATGTAATATATTCGTATGTTATGTTTCATGTACCATAGAAATAGAAAAGTTAACGCGATAGAAAACAACAAAAATTATGATTGTAATTTTTAAGGATTATTGAAAATTGAGAAAATTTTAATTTATTATCAGATTTATATATTTAAAAATAGTTTAAAAAATATTTTTAAGATTCAGATCATTTTAGAGCATTTGAAATAAAATCTGAAATTTCCCTTTCTGTTTAGTGACAATAATTTCTATCCATATTAAAAATGATAAATCCAGTAAATTATTTTTAAAAAATTTAAAATGTCAAATGCCATAAAGAAAAATAGTCTATAAGAGGATATTAAAGATTTACGGGAAAATAGCATTTACACAAAATTTCTGGAAAGAAGTTTTTCACTGCTGCATTAAATTTTCGATTATTTTTCTGAGAATAATCACTTAACAATCATTTCTTACTGATAGTTTATTATTAAAGTATATAAAGGCGTTTTAAAAAAGTTTAATCATGTGGCAAACATTATTCTAATACGATTTTTAAATTCAAAGTTGGTTAGGTTTATCAATACTGCTTAAGGTTAACAATATTGATCTAAAGATTTTTCAAAAAATCAGTCTATTGAACTTCAATCAATATTATTTTATGAAGTTTGCACCTAAATTTTATTTTAATCAGGAAATTTACTTATGAATTAGAATTTTAAAAAGCTTACTAAATAGCATAATAATCTCATAGTTATAGTAAAATTTTAATAGTGAATCACAGCTAGACAATTCTGTTGAACAAATTTGATCATGTGCTTAATTTGGTTCTAGAACATGCAATGTTTTGAACAAAAGTGTTGCTTTCATGCTGTGGCATAAGGTAATGGGTTTGTTCCCAAACTTAACCAAAGACTGTTGCCCTAACACTTATCATGTTCAAAAAATATTCATAACATTCTTCTTCGCTACTGTGGTCCAGAAGTTTGGGGAAGAAAAATACAAGCCTAAATGTCAAAATCATACTTTTGTTTGGTTCAAAAGTATAAAGAGATTGGTTAATCTTCTTCTTCATAAGCTCTACAGCCGGTAACTGACCAAGGTTGTCCCTGCCAGCTTCTTCCATTTATATCTACTTACTAGACGCCAACTTCCTCCATCGGTTTACTCCCAAGTCCAATAACCATCTCTTCTTTCTATCTATCCATCTGGTTCTAGGTCTTCCTCTCATTCTCTTTCTCTCTGGTGTTTGGAAAGTTACTTTTCTAGCAGGTTTTTAATCGTCATATCGATAAATATGCCCTAGCTGCCTTATTTGGGAGGCCTTTATAAATTTGACTATGCAGAGCACTCTGTATTTCAACTGGAGCTCGTGGTTATATCCGATTCTCCATATTTCATTCTCTCTAATTGCTCCAAAATATTTTCTCAAATTCTTTCTCACAAAAGTCATCAGCTCCTCTTCGCCCTCTTTGTTAATTGCCCAGCATTCGCTGCCGTATAAAACCATTGGTCTTACTAGTGTTTTGTATAGTTGTACTTTTGTTTTACTGCTTATGTGTTTAGATTTAAATTGTTTTTGTAATCCATGATAACATTTAGATTGTAAAATTATCAAAACAATATCTACATACTGTTCTGAATTATTTAGACCAGTGTTTCTCCACCAGAAATATTTGCCTGTCCACAAAATATCCAGCTATTTGTCCAAAATCAATAGTGGCATTGGCCAACAACTCATTTTAAAACAACACTTATTACAATAGTTTACTAGTTTAGAAATTAATATGATCGATGATGAAAAATATAACAAACTGGTAACTATACTACTGGCCATTAAAATTGCTTTTTTATTGGACAAATATATTATACTAGAAATAACAAGTGATTAAATTTTCATAAAATTTGGCTAGATATAGATCCTGAGAAATCAGTACCCAGAACAACCACCTTTGGCATTAATAACAGCAGTTATACGCCTGGGCATTGAGTCAAACAGAGATTGGATTGCATGTATAGGTACAGATGCCCATGCAGCTTCAACACGATGCCACAGTTCATCAATCATAGTGACTGGCGTTTGGTGACGAGCCAGTCGCTCGGCAACCATTGACCAGACGTTTTCTATTGGTGAAAGATCTGGAGAACGTGCTGGCCAGGGCAACAGCCGAACATGTTTCGTATCAAGGAAGGTCTGTACAATACCGGCAACATGCGGTCGGGCATTATCCTTCTGAAACGTAGGGTTTCGCAGGGCTCGAATAAAGGGTAGAGCCACGGGTCGTAACACACCAGAAATGTAACGTGCACTGTTCAAAGCACCGTCAATGCGAACAAGAGGTGACCAAGACGTGTATCCAAAGGCACCCCATACCATCACGCCAGGTGATGGGCCAGTATGACGATGACGAATGCACGCTGCCATTGTGCGTTCACCACGTTTCCGCCAAACACGGATGCGACCATCATGATGCTGTACACAGAACCTGGATTCATCTGAAAAGATGAAGTCTCGCCATTCGTGCGCAATGGTTCGTCGTTGATCACACTATTGAAGGCGCTCTTGTCTATGACGCAGCGTCAAGGGAAGCCGCAGTCATGGTCTCCGAGCTGAGAATCCATGCTGCTGCAAACGTCGTCGAACTGTTCGTGCAGACACTTGTTGTCTTCCAAACGACCCTGTTTCTTGACTCACGGCTCGTGACGTGGTTGCACGATCCATTACGGCCATGCGGATAATATGGCTGTCTCCTCGGCTGCTAGTGATAGGTGGCCGTTGAGATCCCGCATGGTGTTCTGTATTACCGTCCTGAACCCATCGATTCCATATTCTGCTAACAGTCATTGGATCTCGACCGACGCGAGCAGCAATACTGAGATAAGATAAACCACAATTCCGGTACGCTACAATTTGACCTTTATCAAAGTCAGAAACGTGCTGGTACGCATTTCTCCTTCTTACACGAAGCATCACAGCAACTTTTCACCAGGCAACAACGTTCAAATGCAATTTATGTATGAGGAATAAGCTGAACAATTTCCTCATTTAAACACAATGTAGGTGTCGCTACTGGCTTCTACTTTGTCTGAATGCGCTGAAAAGCTAATCATTTGCATATCACAGCGCCTTCTTCCTTTCGTATAAATTTCACGTCTGTAGCACGTCGCCTTCTTGGTGTAGCAATTTTAATGGCCAGTAGTGTATATACCTAATCTACTTTGATAAATTGTCATCCCATACACTTAGTACACCAATTAGTGTATCTCTGTTTTCCTTGAGTGTCGCTAATTGCTTGAATGCTGAATATCCATCGTAATAATTTATAAAATTATTTTAGTTCTCTAATTATTCTTTAAAAAATATTTTTTGTCTTCATGATTTATTTATATGTAAAAATTGTGCCAATGGGTTGAATTATAAAACTTACCGGTCCATGAGAACATACCGAAATATTTTACTGGTCCCCGGTTGGTTGGTTGAGTTTTCTGGCGCAAGATCCAGATAAGGACAAGCTGCGCTTACAGGTCTTTGGAGCAAATCCAGTTGAGAATCACTTATTTAGACTAAATATTAACAAATAGTTTTTCAAGTAATTAGGTTTGCGCATAAAATGTAAGGAATTATGATAGTTCCTATAAAAATCTAACTAGAAACTTTTTTCTACCTCTTAGTATAAAAATTTTATAAAACACAAACAATTTTTCGTGTTTTTTTAACGAATATTTTATTAGACCAAAACACAGCAATAATTTTATGCAATCTTCTTTTAAAAAAAAAAAATCACGAAAAACAAACACAAAGATATACCCATCAGGTGACAGAGAATGCAGGATACCATCATTTCCGCTTGTGTCAGAAAACGGAGCGAAATGTCTACATAGTTTAGTCATTCGAAATAAATAAATTATTTGATTTCCACTTACACAATTTACTAGTAGACTAAAAAGATAATGATAATAATAATCATTTTCATACGATTTTTCATTTTACAAATTATTGATTATTTTCACAAAAACCATTATCAACATAAAAAATTGTAATCTCAACACCATGATGTACATCTCCAATGGATTCCATCGCATGTAAATATTAGTGGCACTCAGACCGCAGATCGACTAGCCAAAGAGGGCAGTGAGGAAGATACGCCCATTGGTTCATCACTTACATATCAGAAACTTTACTCTAATGAAAAATCTAGACTTCATTCAATCTGGCAAATTCCTCCAACACACCAATGGTACTCTGAAACATCTCCTGGAACTCTTCTGGAAATAAAATGTGATTGAAAATCTCAGACTGCCTTGGCCAAATTCTCAAGTGGACATCTAAAATGTTTATCGTTTGAACGTGGTACAAAAAGCAATCCCACTTGTAAAAAATGCTGTGATCATCCAGCCTCGCCGAAACATATTCTGGATTGCATCGGACTTTCCCGAGAGGATTTATCCTCAGATCCCCTGCTAGTCATTGACTTTCTAACTGTCAACAATTTATTGGAGTTGATTTGACAAATGTCAGATCTTTAAAGAGATAAACCAGCAACAAAACAACAATAAGAATCTAAGAAACAATCCACTGTAGATATTTATAAATAATTATTTGATCTAGCAGATTCTAAATTCGATGACAAGTAAAATTAGGAAAATTATCATGAATGTGTCTTGAAAATGTAGACTTGAGAATATAAATATTTTCTCATTTTCTCATCTGGCTCAAGTATCAAACCTGTTATTTTCTGGGCACGAGAGTTCTCGGACACGTACTATTCTTTACAAGTAAAAGCAAGGTACCCTCTAAAACTGTTTTTCTACATTATTCTAAACTTATCTCAAAATTATTTTTTAATTTCCTTTCCATTTCAGATAATCTAATAATGCTCAATGGATTTACGCTTGTGGATTAAAGTTGAGTGTAGTACATGGTCTTATAATCTTTAACCTAATCAATAGACTAGATCAACACCAGAGATTTTTCGTTCTCTTCAACTGTTTCAAATCTGATTCTCTAGAGGAGAGAATTTATTTTGACAAAGAAATTTCACAGGCCATATCAATATGGAAAGCTTGACCTAGCAGCTGAGCAATTAGCGATATGTTTTGCGTTCCAAGAGTATATCAGCTTAATTTTCATACAGAGCCTAGATATTTGTAATGGTTTGGAATCCATTAAACTGAAGGTTCCGGTCTCATTACGTCACATATACAAAAGTTTACTATAGACAAACAAAACGATAAAGGCGTCTATTATAACTAAAAATAGATTAATCTTGCAAAATCCTAGCCAGTTTGAGCATGAAAATGATGATTACAACAAGATTCCACTCTAAAGTCAAGTGGGTAAGAATCAACGACGATAGTTTAAGTTATGCACAATTATTTAAGTGCTATGTTAAGCTGCTTCATTAATTTTCAATTTTAAAAAATAAATATGTCTAATTATAACTAAAAACAGATTAAGCTTGAGAATTCCTAGTAAGTTTGAGGATGCAAGCGATGACTACAACAAGATTCTATTGTAGATTCAAGCGAATCAGAATCAACAATGATAGTTTTAGTTATGGCACACATTTAAGTACTATGTTAAGCTGCTTCATTAATTTTCTGTTTTAAAATCTGATAATGTTGTTAGCAACAATGAACACTAACATTGGGAAGTACTTTTACAAGCAAGAACTTGGCTTCATCTCCACCTTGTTTATAAAATCTGTAACTTTCTAAACTAATTTCTCTTAGTAAACTATTACCTACCGATCTTATAAAATTTGTATCTTTCTTAACTAATTTCTCCCTCCAGTAGAATATTATTTTTCTATTAATATTTATAATTTCAAGTAAATCTTTACTCTTTCAACAAAATACAATATCTTAAAAATATTCATTGTGGTATCCAAGTAAATATGTTGAATACATGGTGTTTTTGCCCCTATTTAGAGAATAAACAATTATGCTAATTTAGACAAAGGAATTGTCAAGGAATCATGTTGATCAATTTTACGTTACATTTTCGTGTTTTGAGAAAATAACTTCATAGCTTCTCTTTTAAATATTGTATTTAATTTTAAAAAGTTAAATTCGTTACGATTAGTGTCATCTAAAAGTGGTAATTTTCTATAGCACTTCTTTTAAATTTTATATTATTTACATTGGTTGTAAGTAATTTCGTTTTTTTTATTCTAAATCAAGAGCAAAAAAATATATTCAGAACAACTAAAATCTTTTTTCATAGAAAATAATATCATTAATTAAACCAGATAAATACAATTTTTTTAACAATTGCTAATCTTATATAGAAATATACAAAAACTTTCTCACATATTGTTCTCTTTCTCAACTAATACAGATTTTAAATTAATATTTTGATGTTTCAATTCAAAAATTGTCATATAAAATGAATTTAATGGAATCTCTAAACACATAAATATATTATCTAAGTTAAGCACAAATGTCGTATAATCCAAGATGCCAAATTCTGATTTGGTGATTTTTTTTTGCGGATTTTCTTGTTTATCAGGCAACCTGTTTTTTATTACGTCATACAGATAAAAACCTATTATAAGTATGTAAAAAATTCTGTTTTGGTTACTCTAATATTTACTTCATTACTAGATGACGTATCACGTCTCTTGGCAACATTTCTTTGTCACTAAAAAAATTTCGAAATTTGGTACCTTGGATTATACGGCATTTGTGCCCTCATTTGTTGTTGTACTTCCTTAACTGTCAAGTCACTATAATTTCAAAACAAAACTAAACATTTTTCATCGTGAAGGATTCATTTGTAAAATCCAGAAAGAATCAAATCAAAGAAATCTTTTATTGGAGATACAGCAACAATCTTGATTTTCTTGGCCACCAAAAAAGCCTGTTCACGCTTAAAATGCAAACAAAAGTAGTCAAACGAATTTTTGCCGTAAACACATTCATTTTCGATTTCTATTTGTTGAATTTAACAAACCGCATGATGTAATATTCTTTTTCATTTTAAAAATAGTGACAATTTTTAAGTTAGAAGTTATGAGGAGCCACTTCGTTTTTCCAATAATAAAAAACCTTCTTCACAATCGAATTTACGTAAATGAGCATGAAACGAAATTGTATGCGAGTAAAAGTACTTTTTGTTGTAACCTGTCTCTAGCCCTGAGTTGGAATCTATTAGTTGGATAAGAGCAGCCGAATGTAATCTTCGTGATTTTGAAGCAGGGGCCAAGCAGAAGATTCTCAATACTTAGCCTGTCAACCCAAAGACATCATTTCATTTGGAAGACATTGTGACCATGCCCAGTTTGAAAGTGCCCCAGCAGACTTCAGTGACCACGACGGATCTTTGGTTAATTCGTGATTTGAATTTACTAACATCCGATAATGGGAATGTCTTATCCAATTAGGCCACCGCGATCTACTAAAAGAACTTGTAGGTGCAACGTGAAAAACTGAGTAAATAAAAAAAAGACTTTAAGTATAGTTCCTCATGTAAAGTTATATTTTGACGAATTCGTGTGACAAAAATCCTAATGGAAAGATAAAATTTTTGATACCATATCAATAAAATTACGACGGTAGGAAGTTATGACTTTTAGGTTGGGGAATAAGTTCGTGGCGTTTTTACCGAAGACTTTTATTTAAATAAAAAAAAATATTTATAATAATAAAAGTTAATCCATTATACATTCGCCGTTGCTGCTTACAACCTTTTCCCCGTCTCGACCCATTTGTTGATGCCGTTCCGCCAAAAGTCAACTGGTCTAGTGTCAAAGTAGTTGTTGAGCCAGTTTTTAAGGCTCTGAAGTCTTAAATTTTTAATGTATTGTATAAAAAAGATTATACATATTATTGTTTTACAAATAGATTCATTATTCGCTCTTACTTAAATGGTCATTTTTGCTTTTAATTTTCTTTCCGGCCTTTAGTCGGGTTAAATATTGCCAATTATAATAACATCATCATATCGTGTCTGAATTTTTTGACGACAGATTCTGTCAAAAATACTCATTAGAATAGTCACAGTATTTTTTGTTAAAAATTTGATCAACTTGTTCTCTTTATTGAGATACACAGATTTTAAATTAATATATATATATATTTTGCTCTTTCAATAATTGTGAAACTGTGCAACTTTTTAGTCTTGCGCATAAGTCTCTGCAGAAGTTATACAGAGAATATATACATCTATATATTAATAACAAACATTATTTTGAAGTTGGAAACTGTTCTTACTGTTAACTAAAGTAATGTTGTTGTCGTGTGCCAACTAGGCAGGCAATATGGGGTGCGCTGCTCCACTTCTCCAACTGAACCATGTTTAGGTGTAGAGTCCGACTTCCTCGTGCTATATAGGTACCCGTTTAGGTAGGCAACCATTCACAACCCATTCTTATAAGGAATAGAGAAAGACAGGGTAGACAGATAGTACATCCAAGTCCAAACTGGGATTCGAACCCAGGGCCTTCTTATCCGCAGTTAGGCACGCTGACCACTAGACAGGGTGGTCGGATCCTAATGTAATAATTTCGGGATAATAAAAAACATTCAAAAAGTAATTATATTTTTTTCTTCCCTATAGTGTGGATTTTATTTATATTTTTTTCATATATATGTATATAAACGATTTATTAAACAAATATTTTCACAATCGAATCTTTTTTATTAGATGCCTATGGAAAGTAAATTAACAATTAAGGAAATAGAATTTCCTAATTTCTCGGAAAAATAAGGTAAAAATTACATTCAGGTATTTTACTCAAAGTCAATCAAATATTAATGTATAGTTAGTTATATGATGAGTGAAGAAATAATCAAACTTATCCCTAAATTATCCTTAGGAGAAGAAATGGTCTGTGAAGAAATCATCTTCATTGCTTAACTAAATCCAAAGTATATTGATTTAATAAATCAACAGATCAGTGACAGTATATATATATATATATATATATATATATATATATATATATATATATATATATATACTTGTGTTTCATATAAGTATAATTAAAACAAGCAATTATCAACTAATACTTGATATAAATGACATATTAAGTATATTTACAAAAATAAAATGTTAGTAATGATAATTTGTTACTACTTTTTTCTTTATTTATGATGAAAATCCTTGTTAAAGTAAAATCAGATTTTCGATGTTTCGAATCTCAGATAAATTTAAACATTTTATCGATCCCTCTATGAGTTTTAATTAGAGAAGTTCATTATAATATCAGTATTTTAAATATACCTCTATTTATTTACAAGTAAGAGAGTTAAAAATTACGAGAATGAAATTTGTGCTTTACGAAATTTAAAGTAAGAAAAACCATTTGTTATACAAAATTTCTCAAAGAAAATATAAAATTATAATTTTAATATCGTCTATTATATGGAAGAAGTTGAAGTATTGTGCTTGTGTTTATTATAAGTGTAATATACATTATAAATAATCACGTTAACTGAATAATTTTGAAAATAAAGTTTTTAAAGACTAAAAATTAACTTTGTTTAATAATTTATTAACAATATAATATTTTAAAACTAAAAATCTTCTTAAGAAAAGTGTTATTCCTAAAATGTATTATATATACTTTTTTGTTTAAATTGTAATATAAAGCTCTTTTTTTTTACCTAGAAACTGTATTAATAAATGATTTCTGTCAAAAAAATTGGTATTAATTATATGATTGTTTTTAAAATGACTCACATTTTGAATAGAAAAAAATTTCGATTCAGTAAATGTATCAAATTTTAATAACAAATATAATTGCACCATTTATTTCAGTTTCGGGTTCACTTCAGCTATTTTTATTATTATTATTATTATGAATATATAAATTTTCTGTTTTTTTAAAACAGAAGTTTACATTTAAATGCTCAATAGAACAAAAAAAATGTATAGATTTTTACAGCATTTCCAAGGAAAATATAACAATGCTTAATTTTTCATCGAATTATGATCAGCAGACATGTGTCACTCTTTGGTCACTTATCGCCCATAAGTCATAGTTTAAGAGGTGTGCGCATTTTAAAATGGAATACGATCCATAATGAACTTTCGCTTTCGATCTGAAAACCAAATCCAGAAATAACTTAAATGAAAATGTGTGAAATTAACGTTCAAAACTTCGTATTTAATCTGTGAGCAGTATCATTGAATAACGATTTATTTTCTGTACAAAGATATAATGTTTTATCATGGTACGTTTTATATATATATATACTTTTTATGTAAAGGGATATTTGTAAAATATCACGTATTTTGATGTTCCAAATTAGAATCGTTGAATTATTGTTGATGAGTTTATCCATTGCTACCTTATTACATAACTAAAGTCTGTATTTCGTTTGCTTTCATAATCATTCCCCAACATGTTATACATGATAAGATCGTTTGGATTTAATCAGTTGAATAGAATCAAATTATCTTTTAAATCTAATTTTAAAAAAATTCTGCTCCATAAAGGATTATTGTTTGAAAGCCTTTACGTTTTACGTCACTTTCTTGAGCTTGAATTATTGTTGATCTATTTGTGTGTGTTCATTGTTACCATACAACTTAACTAAAGTCTACTTTTTATTTTCTTTCATAGTTAAGTCATTTTCTCAACGGGTTATTTTCACTAGGTATATTTGGGTTTGTATAAATAACTTGAATCAAATTATTTTTTAACTCTTGTTTAGTAAAAAATTCTGCTCCTTTATGTCTTTCACTTTTTATGTTCATGTTCTCAAGATTATATTTTGAATACTTTAAGTAGTAAGATATTAAAGCATAACTAAGACTTTGATACTATATACTAGGCAACTAAATGATTCAAAACTTTTGCAATATTTTTGGATATCTATAAAAAATTATTCTTAGGACTAGTTATAAAAAACTACGTTCACATATCACAATAGAAAAAAAACCGAAAACCAAATTCTTTGCAGTCATTTAATTTTTATATGGAAAGTTATACCAATTGTAAGTTTTGACCTCTTTGGACGTTTTCAGATTTAAGAAAGTTAAATTTCAATAGTTATCTTTTTTGGAAATCAAAGGGATATTTATAAAATATAATTGTTTAATTCACATATTCTTTCTTGAACTAGTAGATTGTAAACATATTCATGCATGTACGAAATGTCTTCCATATCTGAAGAATTTATTTTAAATGTTCATCAAAAAAATTCAGAGAGATTATAGTCCCATTACAATTGTTGAATGTATTCCTTTTTTATTCATGTCAGAAAACACGGCATTTTTGGAAGGAAAATGCTTGAATTTAAAATGCACAAATTAATTCTTTTGCTTAATTTTATAATCGACACAGTTTTGTCTATAACTTTAAAAATATCGAGCTAAAGTTTTCTGATTTCGGTTTCAGTAGTCAAATTAAATAGTTCAATTTACATTTCGTGATGTAGGGAAATTAGCTCAAATTTAGACGGAAATTGACTTCTGAATCAAGTCAAATTCTTAAAATATTTGTAAACTCGGTATCAATTACAAAATATTATCCTAAAGTGATTATTAATATATTAATAAAAATTAAATAGAAATTAGTATAATTTATGGTAAGAATAGGAATGATTAAATAAGTTTTTTAGTTATAAGTATTTCCTTATGGATACTTAACAAAAATGAATAAACATTAAATAAACAAAAATAAATAAACACAGGAATAGTGCAAAATATACAGCATTCTCTATAAAGGTAAAAGTTTTGGTTGGTCATAGAAGACTTTTCTTGTCTGAAATTTCATCATGCCATACAATTGGAGAGAACTTGACATTCATGGGACCATGACTCAAGTAGACTATCTTTGCATTCTTTTTTATTTCACCATGCCATACAACTGGGGAGAACTTGACATTCATGGGACTTAAGTAGACTATCTTTGCAACTTATTTCATCGTGCCATACAACTGGGAAGAACTTGACATTCATGGTACCATGACTCAAATAGAACATCTTTGCAACTTATTTCACCGTGCCATACATATGATGAGAACTTGACATTCATGGTGCTATGACTCAATTAGACTATCGTAACAACTTATCTTTGTATAGACACTAGCACCTTGAATATAATCGATACTGAAAATAACGTTAAGCTAGTCATTTCAAGTCATTAGAAGTTGGCTAATGAATCAAGAGGTAACATTTTCAAAACATAAACTGCAAAAACTATTCATAAGTATGACAAAATTAAACTCTTATGAAAGCAAAATTATTTTTTTAAATATTAAAGTAGTATTCGGTATTCTGCATTTAAAACTACATGAAATATTCATTGTCAAATTAATGGTAAGAATATAATTCATTGTTAGAGGAATATGTATTTTTATACTGTTGACAGGACATCACTATAACAAAATATCAGATAAACATCTTTCGCGTGTTCTATTTCAAGTGAAAATAGTACTCAGTGCTGCACTATATGTAAAGGAAAAAAAAATTCGCTTTTCACTCTACTGAAGTAAAATACTCCTCGACTGTTAAAGTCAACACAAGTAATAGTTCCGGTTATTGAGCATTCCCTTACAACTTCAAAACATTGTCGGTGGCTTCTTTTGACTTCTTCGCCCTTTTGTGCGAGTCATACGCGTTTGCGCATTGTCCCTTTTTTACATGGCGATACAGAGCCAAAATACTCACTTCAGAGTAGAGTTGAGAGGACTGACTTCCTGCGTCTCGGATAATAGGTGGCTAAACAGTCAGTGTCATACGATACTCTTACGAGCTCTTCCTATTATTCCTTCTGATTTTCGGACTTGGAACGCTTTTTTTTTTTTCTTAATTTTTATTTCCCGACTCATCTTCAGTTTTTTTTTCTTTCTTATTTCTTTATTCAGAGAGGATAAGTTAGACGGAAGCAAAAATGTAGATAAGATTGTACGATGACAGCGTTTGTTATTTTTCACAAAAGTTTTGCCATCATTTCTGTGACGTGTTATTAACAGTCCTTATATCTCCTCGATAGTATTATTAGTAATCTCTATATTCTAAAAATATATATACATACATACATACATATATATATATATATGTATATGTATATATATATATATATATGCAATATGTATATGTATATATATATATATATATACATATATATATGTATGTATATATCTATATATATATATGTAATATGTATATGTATATATATATATATTTATATATACATATACATATATGTATATATATATATATATATATATATATATATATACATATATATATATATATATATATATATATATATATATATATATATATATATATATATATATATATATATATATATATATATATATATATAAATTTTATATATATATATATATATATATATATATATTCATAATCAAGTATCTATATATATCTAATATTCATTCTTGTGGAAATAAGATCAATTGGAACAAATTTCTTTGGATTTTTCCTTTATTCATTTTCTTTCTTTTTAGACAAATAGTAATTTTAATCAAAGGACACAAAAAAAGAGAAAAAAAGTTTTTCAAATTTTTTATTTTTTCTTTAATTTCTTAGGTTTTTGAAATTCTTATATTAAACAAAAAGTTTTTTTATTTTTTCCAATGTCGGAGTATATCGGGATGTATTGTCCCCTTATACCCAAGAAACCGTCCAGAAACAGCGACCTCTTTGCCGCCGAGGCGTTGCCCCGAGTGCACCAAAGGGAGTGGACCACCATCGCACATGCCATAGGGACAAGTTTATAGGGTAGGCACCATTTCATACCTCATGCACACACAAGGAAAGACAAAGAGAGGATAGAGAGAGAGAAAGTACATCCATGCCTGAACCGGGATTCGAACCCATGATCTCCCTATTCGTAATCAGGCATACCGACCAATAGACAAGTTGGCCGACTTAGACAAATTTTGATTAAAAATATTTACATTATAAGAAAATTGTGACATAGAACAAAGTAAACGCATAATATATATGTTGAAATATATAATTTTTATTTAATACGCAAAAATGTTTTGAAAATAAATAAATTTAAAATTACTGATAATTTATGGTTTTTACAATTATATTTATTCACTTCAATGGTTAAAATATTTTTAAAGAAAAAAATTTGATTAAGATGATTATATTAAGAAAATGGAAATTTTACAAGTGATTAATAATTTTCTATATCTTTTTAATAGATTGATTTGAAGGCAATATTTTATGAACAGAAATTCAAATATTAATTGTTCGAAATAGGAAGCTAAAAATAATACTGCTTTTCATACCATCACATTACAGCAATTATTATCACATGTATAAGCTAACTGAATATAAAATAATATTAATCAAAAATAAAAATTCATAATCAAGTTTACTACAAATTACACTTAAATATATAGGTTTTAATAAACTTATATATATATATATATATATATATATATATATATATATATATATATATGTGTGTGTGTGTGTGTGTGTGTGTGTGTATGTATATATATATGTATATATATGTATATATATATATATGTATATATATATATGTATATATATATGTATGTATATATATGTATATATATGTATGTTTATATATATATTATATATATATATAGCAGTATTAAATGTACATATTTTTTGTTTTTTTATTGATAAAGATTACATTTTTCTATGGTTAAAATGAAAAAAAATGACTCGTATCATAAATATTTTATCATGTAATTTTTCATTAAGTTGCAGTTTTCCAAAAATATTGGCACCACTATTTGATATATCAACATGCATTTGAAATTTCTTTTAAAATGTTTATCTGGATAAATAACTAACACTGGATACACAAGGAATTTCATTTATTATATGCATGCATGAATCACGAAAGATCGTAACGAAATATTTGAATATTTTCTTAAAAATTCTATATTATTTGTTTAAATGAATCTATTAAAGAAGAGACTTAGCTGATTTTTTAGTTATGTATAAATCATTTTAATTTGCTACAAGTGGCAAAGTTAATCTCGAAAAATATTTGGTTTATTATAACTACTATATTATTAATGTTTGGTATATAATATATCTGAATACTGATATTTATTTTAAACTATTAATATTTGGTGCAATATGATTATTATGTAATTCCCTTTCCTTGTATTCAACGCTCTTGATATTTTCAATGAGATTTAAAGACATGCTTTTCCTTAGGGCTTACCATGTGATAGGACAGCCGTCTTCAGAGTGGAAGACTCCAAGCTCGATCCACGCAATTGTTGAATAACATGCAATAAGTGATGTACATTTTTGTTCCTGTTGGCTTGTTATTTAAAGATCTGACAATTGTCAGATCAACTCCAATAAATTGTTGACAGTCAGAAAGGCGATTACTAACAGGGGATCTGAGGATAAATCCTCAGGGGAAAGTCCGACGCAATCCAGAATATGTCTCGGTGAGGCTGGATGGTCACAGCATTTCTTATAAGTGGGATAAATTTTTGTACCGCCTTCAAACGATAAACATTTTAGATATTTACTTCAGAAACTGATCAAGGAAATCTGAGATTTTCCATCACATTTTATTTCCAGGAGATGTTCCAGAGTACCGTTGGTGTGTGGGTGGAGTTTGCTAGATTGAATTTAGTCTAGATTTTTCACGAAAATAAATTTCCTGGTATGTAAGTGATGAATTAGTGGGCGTATCTTCCTCACTGCCCTCTTTCGTGGCCAGTCGATCTGCGGTCTAATTGACACTAATATTTACATGGGATGGAATCCACTGGAGATGTACATTATGGTCTTGGGAGATCATTTTCAATTTGAATAGAATAAATATACTTGTTTCATCGTTTATAGAGGACCAGACACTGAGATGTTGTAGGGCACTGAGGCTATTCGACAAAACCCATAGTTCTCCAAAATCACAGTTATTGGAAATGATAGCAGCAAGCCCCTCCTTAATCGCTATCAACTCACACCTGAAGGCTGAGCAAGTGTCAGAATTACGTTGCTTTAGCATAGTTTCAGATTGAGGTTTAAGATACACTTCTGCTTCCTTCATGCTACTCTTTAGGGATTTTTCGAGGTTTCTTCCTTTGCGATAAGTTGATACTGTTAACAATCTGTGAAAAGCCCTTCCGGAAGTCAGTCAGCTGTGGATTACAAAATGCCTTACAGCAATCTTAAGTCATTAGACTGCCCCTCTACACATTGCCAGATTTTCTTTTCATTGCAACTAAACAATTATCTTCAGAGATTTATTGCGCAAACTTTTTCTAACATTTTCATTTTTCAGATTCAGTAAAACCACAGAAATACTAACGTTATATTGTATAAATAATATATGTGTATATGTACGCTGTCAAGTACTTTAATTAATCGATTAAATAAATTTAGTTCAAACATTTATAAAAAAATTACACTCACTTATATATTATTATCCGATTCTAAAAATTAATTTTATTGATTGCTAATTTACCTGAACTTTTACATAATAAATAAACTTTTTTCTTTAAAATATAACATCAAATAAAGCTTATTAGAAATTTCTTTCTCAACAAAAGAGCTTTTTTAAATTTTCTTTCAAAGAGTATATTTTAAATGAAATCTAAAGTTTTTTTTTCGCATTAGATTGCAATAGAATCTCTTCATAATAAAATTTTCAGTTTAAAAATTATGAAAGATATGTGAATTGTGCATTTTGTTTATTGTTAACGTAAGCACATTATCAGTGCAGAGCCATCAATTAAATGGTTATCATTTTGTCGTTCAGTTCAAGTGCTCATGAGCTCGCTTAGTTTTTGATATTTGTTGAGGTTCGAATTCCAATTTAAACTACAGGTCTCGGGCTAATTAGCCCTCGTGATATAAAATAACTGTAAAGAAACAAACAAACCAAAGCCCTTACAGTATCAAAATGAATAGTTTCAGTATTCTTGCATGTCTTTAAATGTTTGCTTTGATACAAATTCATGTTCGAAAACAATACACATGGCTTCATAAAAGAAAAATATTTGCACTAACAAAGAACTACTTTAAATTCATTTAATTCATTTTAATTTAATTTTCATTTAAAGATGAGTCTTTCCATTTTAAACCTTCAGGGAAGTAAAACGTTGTCGACGTCGAGAAATTTGGATATTTTGTACCTGACGAAAATGAGCATATATAATGAATGAGCATATATATTAAGGCTAGCATATATAATTTAACATTTAAAGTATAGCATTTATGAAAAATAATAATTATAAGCTTTCTAGAAAAATCAAATTTCAATAGAAACATGCATAAATTTAGTTTTTATGAATTTTTGAAAATATTACAGTCATTACAGTGTTTTTAAAAGTAGGTTACCTTTAAGTTCTCTTCAAAAAAAATTTTTGATACAAATTTCACACAAAATTTGCATACATTTATTAAAAAAATGTTTAAAGAATTAAACAAAGTAATTTATTTTGCAATATATGCACAATAGAGCGAAATATGTTCAGCTTTTCGAAAAATTTTCACACAAACTTTCAGCATAAAAAGAATTTTTTTGGGCAAAAAGCAAATTTTAAACAATTCATTTCATGCATATAAGGTTCATACAGAAGCACAAAAAAATTCAGAAGATTTGACGCATTAGTCTTTATTTGTACGAGCGCACCTTTGAACTGAAAATATGCAATTTGAGAAATTTGCGAAAACAAAACTGCGCTTAGAAGTTTAACACTAATAATAATATTTAGATCTTGAGATGAATTATGAGATTATGCAAATAATCATTTAATCAATACTTTTCTGTTGAATTGGTACTGCAATAGGTATATTTGAAACCTAAATTTTCTGCAAGGGGGCGTGGCACTGTTTGTGTACATTTTATTTTCGATTATTTAAACCATCAAAAACCATCAAATATGTAAGTGTTATACATTTTTAGATTCCGAAAAGTATGCTTTATTTAAAATAACTAAAATTCAAAAATCAATTTTTTGAAGGTAATTCAGGTTACATCATTTTGGTAATAATTTCATCTACCATTGACCTCCATTTTAATTTATTTCATTGGAAAAAGTGATAAGATGTTATCCTTATTAGCTCTATCATCAAGTCTATATCTTAAATTTCGCTATATAACTTTTTTTCATGAAAGAATGGCCTAATCGTAAAATCGAGATTATTTCTAGGTTCTTTTACAAACATACAAATTAATATTTTAAGAACATTGTTTTTATTTTTTCAAGAAAATTTATTATTCGTGTTTGCTGACTAATGTTGAGAATTATTGAAAACTTTTTCGTACTCTGAAAACAACTCCTTAAAATTTTAATGTTTTTTGGCATCACTAAAAAGGAAAAAGATTTTTTCAGCAATTATAAAGTAATTTTCTGACTTATACATCAAATAAAATTTTAAAATTTTGAAAAAAAATTGTGAATAAAGTGTAGGATTTATTTCATATTTTTTTATACTTTTTTATTATTATTTAGATTAAAATTATTTTAAAAGAGTATATTTGCTATGGAATACTTGTGTTTAACTTGATAAACTTCTTATATTATATCCTAACTTTTAGTGTTGTATACGTCTTTAATTAAGATATTTTTATCTAAATTTCTATTGTAATAAAATAAAACAACAAATCTCTAATATTAGTCCACAATATAATTTCAATAATATTTTTTATGATCATAAAACATGCATTATAATTTAAGAACAAATATATCCTAAGCGAAACTTATTACAGAATGCTGCATACTGAGTGATTATAATTTATAAATTTAAAATGAAAATGTTAAAATTTTGTAATTAAATGTTAAAATTTTGTAAATAATAATTAAGAAGTTTTTGATTGGTTTTTTACCAACATGAGTTCTATTATTATAAGCAAATAATATTTTACTAAATTTATATTATTTAATTAGTTCTATTATTAAAGCAAATAAAAATTTATAATTTTAATCATTTTTTTGGTAGAGAGGAAAAGTAAGTTTCATCTTTTTCGACTTTGATTAGGGACCTGTCTCAAGAAAAATAAAATCTACCATTTTTAATATAACACTATTTTGAATGATGGACGACTAATATTTATTTCATATAAATATGTCAAACTTTGATTTATTTTGTTTCAGTAAATTTTGCTATTAGAAATAAAATTTCTAAAGTAAAATTAATTTTTTATTTGTTTAAGTTGAAATGTTTGCATAATAATTTCAAATACAAGTGAGTTTTCCTGAAATAAAGCTACTTTATGCATTTTTGTTTGATGTATTAAAATATATATAATTATAAAATACTAATTCTACAATAGCCTGTGACATTAAATACAAGACGCTAATCCAAAATACAGAATATCTTCTATATTAATAATATGGTAAAAAAAATATAGCTTTCCATTATTATATTTTCAAAGACATTTTCTAGATTATCTAACAAATTTACTTTCTAAAATTTTTAACGAAGTTCAATGAATATTTACACAAAACGAATGCTACGCCATTTCACATTCATAAGTTAAGTTTTCAACAGCGTGGAATTTTCAATGTAGATAAAATTCTTCTTCTAAGGTTAAACAGACTGAAAATGCTTAAAGATCTTCGACAATATCGTCAATAATATTTTGATTTTAATATTCTGAGGGGATATCCCCAATTAAATAGGAGGTTATTGATAAACAGGCAGCTTTTCAATGGTCTACTTTCTGATTCTAAAGTATATCAAGACTTGCTAAATTTGTTTTAATTCGATTAGAGAAGAATATGACTTTGATAGCTTCATGTTTTGCATAGTATGATTTTATTTTTACCTCTTTGTAATCAATCAGGCATTTGCTTTTCATCAATACCTTGTTCTAGACCTTTTTGTGACACAGAATGAATATTAAACATATATATTTTCCTTTTAATGATTAAATCAAATGCTGTCTTGAGTGTTAGTATATTTTCAACATTTCTCATCAAATTTTTTTAGTTACATTTTCATTTTGGTCTTTTTATTGCTATGTCATATATCTTTCCATTAGACATGTTTCAATATCTCGTAACTGAAAGGTTCATGGCAAAGTTACTTGCAATTTAATTTAATACGATGGTACGAGGTATCCATGCAATTTTACATCATCTTGCATAGACATATCGCATCAGCTTAAATACACTATTACATATCAACAAAGTTTTAAAATTTTTGTCGTATTCCTCAAATGCATTTACGCTGATGTGTTATAATTTCAGAAAAAAAAAAAAACTTACAATAGTGCATATAAAAAATATAATCATACAATTTATCAATAAATTTGTTTTAATTATTGTATCTTCAGAATAAAAATAAGATTGCTTTCTAAATCATAAATTTAATAATTAAAAAATGCTTTTAATTTTAAAAAATTGATCAGATAAAGTTTACTTATTTGTAACATTTCCCAATTTTGATCTACTTCAAAATTTAATATGTTTGAATGTTTGTAAAATTTACAAAAATATTAAAATAACTCTAATTTTTCAACGTTATTTCTAAATAAAAATTCAGGGATTAAAAATCATAAAAATTTAGCCAATCAGCTGAAATATTTTTTATGTAAATAAATACTTAGCAAATGTATTCACAGTCATAAAACCATTTGTCATTTTAATATTTTTTTAACAAAATCCTTTATGAATTGTACACACACAATAAGTACATAATTAAAAGTATTATTTTTGTAATCATAAAAAAAATTAAACATCGTATTATGTTAATAAACATCATTATTTAAAGAATGCTATAAATTTGCAATATTGAATATGTGAATTGAAAGTTTATAAATCAATTCTGAATGCTTAATATATTTAAATGTAAGCAAATTTCTTTTTTAAAATCAACTTTTAAAACGTCTAATTTTTTGTAAAGAATTATGTGTAGTCATGTATAAAGTATTTTGTAGTTTATCATGTAATATTCTCACTACAGCATAAGGGTTAAAAATAAACTGTTGTTGAAAATCTATTTTTCAATTTTTTATATACATTTATTGATAGGTACTGACATCAAAATAATATTAATTCATGAAATAATAAAAAATTCATTTACTACGCATTATGAATGACGTATCCATTTATTGTTTGTTTATTACAAAGATATTAATTTTTTAAAAATTTTAATAAAACTTGAAATTATAATATCAAAAGTTTAAATTAAAATATATATAATCAACTACAATATTTTGTGCATAAAATGATTCATTGAGTAATTCTTCGAAGCTACTATTGTACATTACAAATAATTGCATGTTAATTAGGATATTTAATACTTTGCCAACGTAGAGAATAAGTGTGCTATTAATACATTCATACAAATTGAACTCAGGAACCTAGAGAATAAGTGTGCTATTAATATATTCATACAAATTGAATTCAGGAACCAGAGAATAAGTGTGATTTTAATATATTCATACAAATTGAACTCAGGAACCTAGAGAATAAGTGTGCTATTAATATATTCATACAAATTGAATTCAGGAACCAGAGAATAAGTGTGATTTTAATATATTCATACAAATTGAACTCAGGAATTTTCACAATCTATTATATTCGTCAATAAATCAAATGAAACACTTTAATCCAGTTGAAAACTTCTCCATGTTCATTCAGTTTCAAAGTTGTAATTTTGCAACTTTTTCAAAAAAAGATTTAAAAAAATAAATAAATAAATAAGCTTTATTTATTAAAATGCATTTATATAACAAAGTCAAATATCCCGTACTTTGAGACACCTTTTTATTCTTATGTCTTTTTTTTCTTATACAAATAAAGAGTTCATGTAAATTAATATGTTGAATGTGACTACTTTAAATAAAATTATAATACTTTTTTATGCATTTAATTATAGTTTTATAGAATAATAAAAACGTTTCTTAATTGAACTCATATCTATTAAGTAATTTTTTGAAATGGCTTGGATTAGGTAACTTTTTTTAAATTAATTACCTTAGTTTTGCCTTTAAGAGTTGTTAACTCTTTCAAGCTTTTAAAATTTTAACTCTATAATATTTTTTATTTCTAAATCAGATATTCTTACTTAAAATTTGAACATAAAGGTGATACTGCAAGAAATAAACTTTTTCGTTAAATGATTTAACCATGAACATTAAAACAAAATTAGTTTGTGGAAATAAATAATGTTTAGATTTTATGAAGTCTTCTTGAATATTTTGTATTGTTTGATTTTGGTGATTTGAAACATGAATGAAAAGTTTGCCGATGAATTAAAATCGTTTGCAAACGCCGAATGTATTTGCTGTCGATTTTGAATCGAATGATTTTTTTATATATCGTCATCGTTACTCATGACATCATTTCAACTAAATGGTGGAAAAGTTTCCTTTTTCATAAAACAAAATATTCATTTATATAACTGAAGTATATTTTAACTTCAGCAAAGTATAGAATTTATGACGCTTATGTTGTAATATGCCTTCTTTAATTGTGAATTAAAAGTAAGCAATAGTTATAATATCTAGTAATGTGCTATTACTATACTTATCTAGCTTGATTTCAACACCTTCACACTCATAAAACCCGTAGAAAAATTATTAAATTCTTTAAACTTAAACGCATTTAAAATCCTTACACATAACGCAAAATGTATTCAATTTATATGAAAAAAATTAAAGATTTCTGGTAATCAGCCATTTTTGGTGCGAACTGAAATAAGTGTTATATTCCATGACAGCCAAAATCCATTTAGTTCTGTCTCTAAGCTCGTATTATATTTCTATTGAATTAAGACACTATAATAGCAATAAATCCTGATAGAGGTATGAGAGATTCTAATTGGGCTTGTGCTAATTATTGTATTCGAGAGACACGTCAGCTCGTTGAAAATTGGCGAATGACCTAATGTCCCTTAACTGTGTCATTCTCACCAATCATCTACATTGGCATGGTCTGCCAATTCGTTTAACGGGAAAAATTTCACAGAATTAAAGAAAAAGCAGGAAACAACATTATTTTCAACGCAGGAAGTGGCAAGATCGAAATTCTGCAGTTCTCACTGACAAATTCAGATCAAATATAGACATCTACACTGGGCTTATAATGGCCACCTGTCTTGGCGCGACGATATCATTGTGCGCTGTATCATTTGTAATTTCGCCAAATCCGGACCTGTCATTGCCAGAACTGTGCAAATATGGACTGCAAGAAACGTAATCGTTAAGAGAGAAAATTCTCTTTTTTGTGTGGTCGCATTAAAAGGAAAGGAAGAAAAAAAATTACGGGTACGGGGAGAACTAAATCTTGGCACAAACGCTTAATGACAAAATATCTTGAGGGGGAGGGAGGAGTTGAGCTTTTCTAAGAAATACTAGAAATCCAGAAATCGCTCAGATTTCCTAGTTTTGTCGTTTTATTGGAGGCGCGCGAATCATTTCTCATTGCATCGACTCGCTGACAGACTCCAGCCTTCCCTGTAACCGAAATCCCACGCCTTTTCATAGAACTTGTTCCCCCTTCCCAATAAAACCTTCTTTCCCCATTTCTAAATTCTCTTCAGTACAGTACTTATGTGTGAGCGTACTGGTCTTCTTGTGGTTTGGATGCCCCACAATTTTTTTTTCCACTAAAGCAAGAAGAAATTAGCCTGACTTGTTGGCGGTTTTTCTACTTTACGAGGTTATAAATGATCCTAGTCGACCCCTCCCCACCACCTCTACTGCAAGAAAGGTCTATAGTCGGAATCGGAGGAAGAAATTGAAAACCATTATTTGTTGAAGTGACAAGTTACGGAGTGGAGAGCTACAGTGAAAAAAAATAATAAGAAGCATTTTTTTTCCAATCTGAGGGTGTGTTGGAAAAAAAAAAGTACACAACTATAAAGGAGGGTGTCCGTGATTTTGTTCCTTTTTTTGCATGTATTCCCCTCCACTGTCTCTGGTCGGGGTGGTCTCTCTCTCTGGAAAAATCATTTATCATCGTTTTTGATTCAGCAACCTAGCAGTGGAAGTCTATTTTCTGAGGGGGTTCGGGGCACGACGATGCGGTTTTAATGAAGAAACTCAGTATTTCCTTTTCGGACAGTAAAGCATTGAGCATCAATGAAAAAAATCTATTGGAAGATTCGGTTTGTTGCTGATTTTCATTTTGGCCTTGGGTTGTAAAAATTGAAATGTATTGAAAGGTTTGAAGACTTCCGTCATTTCTTATGTGCAAAAATAAAGATAGGATATGGAAGTTTCTTCCTTTTTCATTTCCTTATTGCAAGTTATATATATATGTGTGTGTATATATATATATTATATATATATATATATATATATATTACACAATTCATTTATATTAAAATAATTAATCGATGTAGAATTTTTTTTTTCAATTCTTCTTAATACGTTAAATACTTCATCTTGCATGATAAGTTTTCTCGTGCCAATTTCTTTTTTTCTACAATAATAAATAATTTACCTTAACTTTATGAATTATAAAAATATATAAGGGTATAATTTTGGAATATTCTAATATATTTCATTTTATATTTTCAAGATATATAGGCTTATCGAGAAATAAATTTGAGACATTGCTTTTAATACTGATTCCTACATTTTATAAAGTATACTTGTTTAAATAAAGATTGCAATTTGCTTTAAAAATTGTAAAACTACAATTTTCTTAAATCAAATTATAATTTTTATAAAAGTATTTATGCTTACTTATTTTAACTTATATTTTCTTTATAATTTTAAATATTTTTGAAGAAAAATATTTAATTTTCTTGTACTAACACATTTTTTCAATTTTAACTAGGTTGGGAAGGCTATTGTACTTGATGAGTCTACATGCATAAATTTTAAAGTGTAAATTCTATTAAAGAACATGCATAAGCGTTATAATTTATAGAATACACTCAAAGCAGATGTATGAAGTCCTTCACTGTGTACACATTTTAACATACGAAATACCTTTCGGAATGCTGCCCCTCAATTATGAAAATACAAGAGATAAAATTATTACGTTGGGGAATAAGTTCGTAGCATTTTTACCAAAGACTTTTATGTAAACAAAAAACAATAATTATATCAATAAGTTAATCAATTATACATTCGCCATTGCTGTTTACAACCTCTTCCCACCTCTCGACCCATTTGTTGATGCCATTCTGCCAAAAATCACCTGGTCTGGTGTCAAAGAAGTTGTTGAGCCAGCTTTTAAGGACCTCTTTGTTATCGAAGGTAACGCCCTTCATATGGTTTGACAAGCAGCGGAAAAGATGGTAATCGGTCGGTGCAAGATCTGGAGAATACGGCGGTTGTTGAGTGACCTCATATTCGAGTTCCTGGAGTGCGGCTTTGACGACTTGTGCAACATAAGGCCTGGCGTTGTCGTGAAGGAGCATGGTTTGACCATGTAGATCAGGTCTTTTCAATCGAATTGCTTCATTCACGCGGTGTAGCTGGGCAATGTAGAGCTCCTTGTTGACTGTGGCATTCTTTTAGAGCAATCAATTATACATTCACCATTGCTGTTCACAACCTCTTACCACCTGTCGACCCATTTGTTGATGCCGTTCTGCCAAAAATTGCCCGGTCTGGTGTCAAATAAGTTGTTGAGCCAGTTTTTAAGGTTCTCTTGATGCACTGGGAAATGCTCGAAATGAATGCCACACTCAACAAGGAACTCTACATTGTCCAGCTACACTACGTGAATGAATTTATTCGACTGAAGAGACCTGATCGACATGGTCAAACCATACTCCTTCACGACAACGCCAGGCGCCATGTTGCACAAGTCGTCAAAGCCGCACTCCAAGAGCTCGAAAGGGAGGTCCTTCAGCACCCACCGTGAAATCCGGACCTTGCACTGACTAATTACCCTCTTTCCCGCTCCTTATGAAACCATATGAAGGGCGTTACCTTCGATAACAAAGAGGTCCTTAAAAATAACTGGCTCAATAACCTCTTTGAAACCAGACCAGGCGATGTTTGACGGAACGGCGTCAACAAATGGGTCGACAGGTGGGAAGAGGTTGGAAACAGCAACAACGAATGTGTATAATTGATTAACTTATTGATATATTTATTGTTTCTTGTTCAAATAAAAACGCTTTCATAAAAACGCTATGAACTTATTCCTCAACCTAATATATTGAAAAACTTGCATTTTAGTTAATATTTTAAATTTATATCCTTGATGAAAGGCTTTAATAAATGAAATCTTATCAAATATGTATATGGATCAAATGAAGCCCACTATATACACTACATGTATTTACTATGAAATAAATTGTTGTTGCTATTGTTACTGTTACACCAACATGCTTCCCTACACCTAACAGTGAGTTGGGCTCTACCAATTAAATGGAAGCAGTCAGGAGGGAGTCTTCGTATTTTAGAGAAGCAGGGATCAATAAATTGAAATGCCTAACAATTTCATTGTCGCATTAGAGCATTCATTTAATTTCAGCTATGAAATAGGGCAAATGAATTGAAACAAGAAATTCTCAAATAATTAAATTACTTTCAAAAGAAAATGAAATTGTAATTCTATCCAAATTAGTCTCATTAACGTAAATGTTACAAAGAAATAAGTTGGTCTCAAAATCTGGAAATACAGGCATGTGAATTAGAATGTAAGCTAAAAAGCTCCTGCCTTTTTTAATGAGTTAAAACAACATGACCTGCAGAAAGGTTAACATGTTATTAGTCCTCGAAGTAATCACCATCGGCATCCAACGCCTTCTACAATATGTCTCCAGTTGTGCTGTCTCCCTGCGGTAAAAATCAGGGGCTTTGAATGCAAAGAAGTCTGTGTATGCTTGACGCAAGTCTGTTTCATTGGTAAAGGAATTTTCCCGAAGATGATTGTCCAAGGGATAGAAGAGGTGGTAATCTGAGAGTGCAAGGTCACGTAAGTAAACGGAATGACACAAAATCTTCCAACCAAGTTGATGTGTGTTATTCTAGGACATCCACATGAACTGAGGTCTCGCGTTATTGGCCAAGAACAGTACACTCTTGGCCTGGTGCCTTGTGTTACAATGCCAGTTTCACACATCCCAATTTCTGAACAAAGACCATTTGGCCCGTTGATAGCAGCTTATAGTGAAACACTTGATTATTGGTCCATGAGTTTCATCATACAGGAACAAATCTCCCGATCTGAATTTGAGAAATCAATGCCTTGCCGTACGTTCATTCGCAGCACTTTCCCTAAACGCTTGACTATTCGGCGACTGGATGCAGTTGTTGATAAACCCACTTTGAAATCGTATAGCAAATAGCACGAACGAGCTCCTTCGACAAGCCCATTTCTTTTCGCTACTCTACGAATTGCGTTTCTTAAATAGACTAAGTTACGGCTGATGAAATTGCGAAATCGTTGGACCTGGTTTTATAACGCCGCCTGATATTCTTACTCTCGACTGACCGGTGTCTCAATCTCGTCATACACTAATTTGCATATTCTTACTTCATTCAATGGTAAAGCGACCTTTCTTGTTTACTTTATATATATATATATATATGTATATATATATATCGTTCCCATTTCCTTATAGCTTTTATACTTTATTTCGCTGGATCCGAGGCATCTCTTCATCTGCATCTCTGTTGCCTCAAGCCTCTTTAACATCAACCTCAACTGCTGCCATGACACTCTCTATACCAAAAAAGCTGAAGATGTAGCAAGGGCAGTGCTCCATGCCTTTGATCTTATATGACTTGTCTTTCTTACCTTTTCTGCACTTATCTCACAAGATAACAAAAACTTTATTTCATTCCATGCAAAAATATCTATAAGCGATGTGTATTGCTTAATATAGTATTGTAACTCATAAAAAAAGAACTAGAGTTTGAAATTTAACTAATGTGAGAACCAAATAGATTAACAGCTTCAATTAAAAACCATCTAAACCTAAAACTGCTCTCTTTTTACTTGGTTATTTAATGCTTCTTCCCAGAGATTCGGAAATAGTTCTGTGTACTCCAAACTACTGTTTAAAATGCACAGAATTTTGCTGGCACAATCTTCCTTTAATTTTTAATGTATGAAAAAGTAAACTTTCAAAATTTAAATCAGTTATTTAAATTTTGGCTTATAATGATATTTTTAATTGGGAGAATTTAATTCCTTGAAGATCCAAGTATAGTCAGTCAGCACACAAGGAAGATTATTGCTTATGATGTAACTTCAATCAAAAATATGTAAGTTTAAGACAAAAGCTGCGCTGTCTGGATGGGAAAATTACAATTAAAACCAAAAATCTTTTTTGGTTTCAATTGTAATAAAACCAAATCTTGATTGTAAGTGCTCATGCACCTGGACCAAAATTTCCCAAAAATGTTTTTAGTGCCTTATCGGATTAAGCATTTGCTTAAATTGCCGCTGAAACATTCATAAAAATTTTAATATTTTTCCACAAATGACACTTTTATTAATACGATGATCAACACAATTATACAATTAAAAGTATTTCATCGATAAATTAAGCATAAATCTAATAAATAATTGGGAAGAGGTGGGAACTATAGAACAAATGATTATTTCAGATATGCGAAACAAACAGCATTTAAAAAATATATTTAAGAAACATATTGTGAATAGTATTTTTAAAAACATTTTTTAATATTCTAATAAAAACATTAACATACACTGCTGGACAATTGCTAAGGACGGATAACACTATCATCCATTGCAACCACAAAATGAAAGGAAGCAAAATGGGGAAAATTAGAATAAGTGCGGTATATAGTATGAAAAAGTATGCGTATGCAAATTTTTTTTCCACGTCTGTTCATCACGTGATAGCATTCATAAGAGCTTTAAAGATTTTGACGCGTGTGGACCGTTGTTGTTTCAAGTCAAAATTTTACAGGAAAGATTTAATAGACGAATTTGAAATTTTTGGCATGTCTTCCCGACATCACTTAGATGTTTTTATGAGTGGCCGAATGATCGAAGAAGGGAGAAAAATAGCACATGTTGCCAGGGAGTTCGACATCGCTCACAGCGTTGTTTCATGACTGTGGAAGTCATTTAAAACTACTGGAATGTGTAGTAGACGGCACGGGGACGGGCGTGTTAGAAGTATGACGCCTGCAGAAGACAGATATATCGTCCTATCAGCAAAAAGGAACAGGAACACAGCTCAGCAGGTGGCAAATCAGTTGCCTCAGGAAAGCAAATCTCCGGAAAAACTGTTGCCAGACGTTTGAGGGGAGGAATACTATACGCCCGCAGACCTGTTGTGTGTGTCCCATTGACCAGACAGCACGGTACTGCCCGTTTGCAATGGTGTCGTGAGCATCGCAATTGAACTGAACAGGACTGGGCATGCGTACTATTCTCAGATGAGAATAGGTTCAGTCTGTCATCGGATTGTAGATGCCAACTGATGTGGTGCGAGAGTGGTACTGCTTATCGTCCAGAAAATAATATCCAGGAAAGGGACCGATATCCGACATGCAGTGTCATGGTGTGGGCCGGCATCATGATCAATGGCCGCACGCCCTTAAATGTGGTTGCGAATGGGACTATGACGTGCAAACGATACATTAATGAAGCTCTACTTCCTCATGTTTGTCTTTTTCATGGTGCTGTCGGTGATAAATGTGTTTTTATGAACGACATCGCAATATGTCATCGAACACTCGCTGTTCAGGATTATCTAGACAGCGAGGGTATTCAACACCTCGTATGGCCATCACGATCTCCAGATCTAAGCCCCATTGAAAATGTGTGGGATGCTTTGGGAGGCAAATTGCTGGTCGAAACTATCCTCCGACAAACAAGAACACTTTCATCCATGCACTCACAGAGGAATGGGATAAATTGCCTCTTCAGCTGCCGGATAATGTTGTGCAAAGTATGATACGACGTGTGGAATGTTGTATCACAATTCACGGTAGACATATCCCGTACTAATACCTTTCTTCAAGGTGCCTGCTGACTTTTAGATGCATAGTTCCAGTTTTCCGTATGCAGCATCAAATGAAAATTTTTTTCCTTTCAGATGTTTCACAGCTTTTGTACTTTCCTGAACAATAAATATTCTTTATTCTAATGTTTGAACAGTGTGGCAATTGTATTTAATCCTACTAGGCCTCATGTCTCGCTTAATGTTATGCTACATTGCAATTTGTGATGCGTCCTTAGCTATTGTTCAGCAGTGTAGTACATTGTTAAGAATAAAAGTTAAAATATTTTTGTAATTTAAGTCCATAAATGTGGAAATGAAATAAACTTAAAGATCCCACTCAATTTTGTTAGTTTCAGTGAAAATAAATGTTAGACAGTTATCTACACAAAAGAAAATATTTAAGAGTGTAAATTATACTTTTTGATTTTAAATTGTCATTTATATTGCTGCTTTTGAATCATCTATATTTTCATTTGAATTTCAGATTTTTCATTACATGATTCATTAATTTTCTTCAGCAATATTCATATGTGTTGTTGCTTTTAGTAATTCCAATTTTAATAAATGTGGAGGTATTAAATGCTGATACAATTTGAATCTGTAAAAGTATAAAAATGCTCAATACACATCCTAATCAAGCATATAAAAGTATTATCAGGCTAATGTCACAGATGCCAACGTCCACTAACCAAACCTCACAGATGCATGAAGATGGACAGAGAGGGTAGGAAAGTCTACAAGAACTGTGATAACTGTCCAGACACGCAGCTGGCACTAGAGCACGCTTTTGTCTGCCCAGCTATAAGTGCTGACATAAGGAGAATAGGAATCGCATTCTTGTGGTAGACTTATATGCTGAAAACATTGAAGAAATTGCGGAAGCCATTATTAGAACTCGCGGTTTTATTTGATTTAGTATATTTATTTAATACACGACTTTACTATAGTAGACACGACAAAAAATAAGGCATATATAATATTTCCATAAGCCATAAAATTATTTTTGCCATTTAACTGTCATTTGTTTCGAATTTCTGCGATTTATTCTTTTTTTATTATTACTATTATTAAAATCTTATTCTAGGAAGAACAGAAAAGAATTGGGTTTCTATTGATTATGGTGACAAGAAAATTTGGCTAGTACGAAATAAATCTAACAAAATAAGGTTAGCTTCTTACCCCGAAAATTACATTTCTATTTTAAGGGTAAAGCTAAAAGAATGAATAAATTTTACATATAATGATAATATTACCAAGCTCATGATGTTTGCATCTATTAATTGCAATTTAACAATTGCATTTGGGAATTATGAGTAAAAGATATGTGATGATGATTAAGATACAAAATTTCCAAGTATTCCTCTAATGAGAACAATACTCACAAATCTGTATTACAGTAATTAAGTATTACAGTAATAAAGTAAACTGAAGTTTATCATAAACACAAATATAGATTTATTAAGATCTCTCGTTTTTAAAAGTTTTCATTTTTTTAAAAAAAAATAAAAAAAATTACTATTTCTTAGTAATAAACTGATTTCAGTTAATTCGCCGATTTGAATAAAACTGACTGGAAAGTAAATAATTGTACATAGTTCACTTTATTCTCAAAACATTTAAGAAATAATTCATTTATGCCGATTACTCAAATTCTTTTTCAGCTATTCTAAATAAATTACATGGAATAAATTTCATACATTATTCAAAATGATTGAATATAGTTAGATAAAATTCTCATAGCCGGAGCTACAAATATACTGATGGCTACCCAAATTACAAAATCAATAAAGACAACAAAATTTATGTAGATAACATGTTGACCAAGAATCAAATGTTGATCTAAGTATTAAAACCTTGACATGCGGTAAAAAAAAAGATTAAATTCCTGCAAAAAAAGATTAAATTCATAGACTTCCTTGAAGTGTGGTTCCTACCAAAATCAGTAGCCAGAGTAGCCGCATTGTTGGAAATCACCGCTGCCACATGCCTCGGCATTAATTCAAAGAGACTCTGGATGTGTTTTTCGAGTAGTGCAGACCAAGCAATTTCCACACGTTGCCAAAGTTGATTTGGTGTGGCAGCTGGAGATGTAATCTGGATCAATCGTTAAGTAACCATCAATCACGTGTTTTCTATCGTCGAAAGACCCGGAGAGAGAGCCGGCAAGGGAAACAATCCAATTTGGCAATTGAGGAAGAACCTTTGGGCAAGCCCTGAAGGCAAGGAAGGACAACTGGCTCTAACACCTCGAAAATATAGCGCTAGAAATTTAAAGTACTAGCAATGCGTACTAGAGGAGTGCGAGAGTGATCTCCAATACCACCCCATACCATAGTACCCGGTGCAGGACCAGTGTGGCGGTCCATAATGCAGCTGTTCAGCCTCTTCTCCCCACGGTGTCTCCAAACTCAAATGCGACTATCATGGTGTTGCAGATAGAAACGTGACTTGTCAATAAAGACAGTTTCATTCTATTGTGCCGTCTACATCCTTCTTTCATCGCGCCATTGATGGCGGAGACGTCTGTGGTTCTGCATCAAAAGTAGAAGAAGCAATGGACGTTTTGCGGAGAGACCACTCTAAACGTCTTCGAATGGTCTAACTGTAAACGTCTTTGAATGGTTACCGCAGACACTGGATTACTCGTTACAGATTGAATGTGCTGTGCTATGGTTCGTGATGTGGCTGAGCGGTCTATCACTGCCATACGCACAATTTGCCTGTTATCACGTGAAGTGGTGCACTGAAGTTTATGCGATCGAACACATCAGTCAGTTGTACACTCCTGCATTCAATGATCACATATCCGCATTACAGTTGTTTGGTTTAGTTCAACACGACTACCGATTTTTCTGAAAGGTAATCCACAATCTTGGTGGACCACTACCCTTTTTATGTCTAGCTCAGACACATGATCTAAAAGCTTGAAATCGTAGAAATCTCCAAGCCTTTAACATCGCTTTGCAAAGACACCACAGGCACACTTGATGTGCATCTCCGCTAAATTCTAATCATTTGCATATCTCACCTCCGCTAAAGCATATTGTAAATTTCATGATATTTGCATGCTTCCTTCAGGGTGTTGCATTTATGGTGGCCAGCAGTGTATTTTGACAAATTATTTTTATCAAACAGTCATCTCTTGTTTTGGAATTTTGTATAATTTTTCTTAACATAAAATTAGAAAGTCTTGATTGGTTTTCTAATTTGAATGGAAAATGTGTGTGTGGGGTTATTATGATTAAAATACTTTTAATGTAAGTAGTTTCTTATTTCTTAGCATTTTTCTAAATATCTAACTTTTTGTGAAAAATTTTAATAGTAAAATTAATTTAATTTTAAAATAGTATATAAAATAAATTTAATTGCTATTTTTTAAAAAAATTCAACTCTATTTTTTATATTTCATTCTACATCTCGCAAAGGTATATTTATACTTTTTTTATTTAACTCGCTCTATTACTATTGCAATATACTTTAATAATGTCGTAATGCTTATTAAATTATAGTTTCTGTAAAAGTTAAGAAAACAAGAATTTGATAAGTACATGACTTCGTTAAAATGATTATAATAAAAGTGATTATTTTTAAAAGTTTTATAATAATATATTCCTCTTTAATTCCAAAGATTTTCGAGAACTCATATGTGATATATTCAATATAATTATAATTTGTGAGGCATATGGAAGGATCAATGGTATGAAAGAAACTATCCTAATGTGCTATTGCATTGTTTAATAAATTTCACAAAAATATCCATTAAATTTACATCAGTAGTTTATGTAAACTATGTACTTTTTCCTACGACAAATTTTTCTTATGCATCTTATCATGACATTCCATAACTTTTTTGCAACCAATGATCACAACTTCAACGTTCTCTCCAAATCTGTTCATTTTCTTTCATTCTCTTCAAATCTTTTCATTTTCTTTCATTCTCTCCAGATCTGTTCATTTTCTTTCATTCTCTCCAAATCTGTTCATTCTCATTCATTCTCTCCAAATCTGTTCATTTTCTTTCATTCTCTCCAAATCTGTTCATTTTCTTTCATTCTCTCCAAATCTGTTCCTTCTCATTCATTCTCTCCAAATCTGTTCATTTTCTTTCATTCTCTCCAAACTTGTTCATTTTCTTTCATTCTCTCCAAATCTTTTCATTTTCTTTCATTCTTTCCAAATCGGTTCATTTTTTTATTCTCTCCAAACCTGTTCATTTTCTTTCATTCTCTCCAAATCTTTTCATTTTCTTTCATTCTCTCCAAATCGGTTCATTTTTTCATTCACTCCAAAACTGTTCATTTTCGTTTATTCTCTCCAAATCTATTCATTTTCCTTCATTATCTCCAAATATGTTCATTTTCTTTCATTCTCTCAAAATCTGTTCATTTTCCTTCATCCTCTCCAAATCTGTTCATTTTCTTTCATTCTCTCCAAATCTGTTCATTTTCTTTCATTCTCTCCAAATCTGTTCATTTTCTTTCATTCTCTCCAAATCTGTTCATTCAACATTCTCTCATTTTTCTGAAAAAAACGCATCAAGAAGGATCCAATAATTTTGCTATCATCTATAGAGGAGGGAAGCGGCTTGACTGTCAAAATGTTTTTGTGAAGAGGTGAAAATTCCCTCTGTATGACATCATTAACATACTTATTTTGGCAACAGCCACGGGTTTGCTGAGTAAACTCAAAAATTATCAGATTCATTTGTTGCCGGAAATAGAAACAAGTATTTAATTTAACTATCACTACCACCACAAATAAGTACCTTTATACTTTTTCCAACTGTATCATGAGCACAACTTAAAAGATACAAATTCATATTGATATGTATCATAAAAATGTGTGGCACATTTTTCTATTAATATTTAATTATTCTTTTTAAATGGCAGTAACTTTTATTATGACTCCTGTATTTTTTCGATAACCAGATTTAAAAACTTATTAATAGATTAACTTAAAATACATTTTAAAGCAAATAATAGTTACTTATTATAATTTGTTTACTTATTAACATCTCTAATAGAAAGTAAATCGATAAATTAAAATGTCCAGTTCAAATGATGAAAATGAGAACTTTATTGTTATTTTAAATATAGGTGTTAAAATAATCTTAGAAATTAATTAAATTTAGTTAATATTTCTAAATTTAGTTTGGTAAAAAAAATACAAAATAGTGAATAAACTAAGGAGTCTATTAGGGTAAAGTTAATATAAACCATGACATCATGCATTAATTTTTTATCCATCGTATCTTTTTGTACACTCATAATATACTGTAGTCTTATCAGTTTCCTACTCATAAGTTTGTAAATATTTCGTTAGACAATATTAATTTCGGCCAAAATGCCAAAATTAAGCAATATATATCTGCTTCTATTTTTGGGATAGATTTGTCTATCCCTTTATTCAATTCATGATTTCTGTGGTTGAGGAATTTACATTGGTAAAATGACAGATTTCGTTCGGAATTTACTTGGTTCATTCAGATGTTATTACATTAAAAGTGCATATAACGTTAAAGTTGTGAGTTTAAATACATCTCCACTGATTTATGGAAAAATTCAAACTCAGGGATGCCAGTTTTGATGTCAATCTTTTCGATTAAAAGTGGTTCAAAATTACAAAAGTAGTTTACTACTTTTAGTTGATTATGACCACAATGCTCTACGGTGCATGATTTTTTTTTTTTTTTTGCTCTAATATAAATGTATTTTATTTAGAAAATTTAATATCGAATATATCCTATGAGTGGGAATTTCTATTTAATTACGGCTTTCTGCTATCCATTAAATATAATTACAGTTGTTTACAAATAATTTAAATGGGAAGAATTTAATTTCAAAGCAATAAGCCGACCAATGGCAGAGTGGCTAGCGTCCTTAACTTCGAATCAATAGGTCTTGGGTTCGAATCCAAGTTCAGGCATGGATGTACCTTCGTGTGATTCTTTATCCAATCACATTTGGTACGAAAATAGCATATCTATTGGTTGCCCCAGTTAACGTAAAGGTAGATTCCGGGGCTCATCTACACAACTATGTTTGCATATAGCACTAAAGAGGATTAATTCCTAAGGACAGCTAGGTATTAGTAAAAAAACTTCTGCAAAATCATTATTTGTGAGAGTATATTGCAATCACTTTTATAATTTTTATATAGTCATATATTAATAACAATATTTAATACTTTTTATCAAACGTATGACTAAAATCGAATTTTACATCTTGTATACTTTCAGCTCTTTTTGAACGATAAAATAAGTTTCAGAATTTAAAAAAAAATTATATGGTTACAGTGATTTTAAAATCAACTCAAAATAAAAATTTAAAAAAAACAATAAAACTACTAAAATATATTTACAGAAAAATTTTTCTAATTATATGCATATAAAAAATATCATTCAATTTTTATTCTGTTTTTATTTTCTTAATGCTTCTTTTATTATTCAAATACATTCTAACATTATTTTTTTTAAGTAAATCTTTGCTAAAAGTATGATTTTTTTCATCAGTAATCATACTTTTTAAGTGCAAAATAATAATTTCAGAGAAAAACATTACCGTTTAAAAAAATGTAGATGTAATTATTTGAAAAGTTTATCATATCACTCAGCAAATATCTTCATTATTTAAAACGTAATCAAACTTTTTTAACTCGCATTACAAAATCTGAAAAATAAAATTCCTTAATTTTTTTCATTTTCCTAACCTAAATTGAGATCAAAATAACTTTTCCTCGGTTGCTTCAATAATAACTTGTTCGATGTCACAACTTCCCAATTCTCCAACGTCTTCTATGTATGATTCTTTTTCCACGAACCAAGACTCCCTGTGTCTGACAATAAGCCACGGGCAGAGAAACGTCATGGACTACAAAAGCATTAAAGGAAAGTATTATTCATAATAATTCTTCTCTTGTTGGAGTATCATCTTCCCGACTTCTATTTTGTTGATGAAGTATTTCTTTTTAAAGAAGGAAGTCAGATTTTTCTTCTTCTATACCTTTGGACTATCATCGTATTGTTGTCTTTCTTCTTTCGCCATTCATCGTTATGATCCCGTTCTCGTTCCGCTCTTCACTTCACTTCATGCACTTCTCTTTCTCGTTTTTAACTTTTTTCCCCCTTCTTCTTCTTTCTATCATTCGCAAAGTTGAGCAAGGATTGAAGTCCAAGTTGGATAAATGTTTTTTATCGTTTTTTTTTTCAGTCAATTCACAAGATTTTGAATTGTAAAAGATTCATAGTTTTTTTTTTTTCCTTTTTTTTTCCTTTTTTTTCTATTTATATGGCAACGGTTTCACTTATTCTCTTTCTAGGACAATGAAATGATATCTGAGCCGTGAAATTGGGATCTAAAGCAATAGGGCTTGAGCAAATCTTCTCTTCAAGAATTTGTGACCAATTACAAATAAAAAAATGTTTTGTTATTGAAACTAGATTTTAGCTTTGCAAATGTACTCCGATGATCTAAATTTAATTTTTATTTATTAATATATAAAATAAAAAGGCAATAAAATTTCGTAGAATTTCAGCTTTTTTGTATAGAAAAGTAAATACATAGGTGTAATTAGTTTTCTAGGGTATATAGAAAACACAAATGAAAATTAAAGCTCATACATAATTCTTGTAATTTATAATTAGAATATTGGCATCAAAATGAAATCAAACGATTAAAAAATTTCTCAGTAATGTTTAACAAATATATTTTTTAATGTTTTTTTAGGTTTTTTGTGAATTTAATTATTTCTTTTCCTCTTTGAGTCTTAGACAAATATGTCAATGTTTTGCTACAAATGAGGCGCCAAATTTTCTGAGAAATTCAGAACTTTTCATCTAAATTAGAGATTACCTAAATCACCAGTCTTTCCTTTTCTGAACATGCCAAAAGTGTTTTAGAAAATGGATTTAAATTAAGAGATCGATTAAGATTAAGATTCGATTTAAATTAAGCGATCGTAAAAAATTGAAGCGAAATTTAGAGAGAGTTTACTTTCTTTGTAACTGAGAATATTACTAAATTAGCCTTGTATATTAGATTTTTTCCTTTGACCTTTGACTTTTGCCAAAGGAACGTCAAAGTTTTCTAAAATACCTGGAACTGTGGAAACTGACTGTGGTCACCCCTCTCGGAGTAAAATAATTCAATTTCGATCTCAGCCATTATTAAAGAACATAAAACGGGTATTAAGTTTTTCTTTTTTGTATGTCTATGAATCTGAATATTTGAAAAGTTTTGTATTTTTCTCCCTTGAAATATGTGAGGTTTGGTTTCGCTTATTTATCACATAGCCATTTTTTCCTACAAGGTCTAATTAGACCAGAGTTACAGTTTAAAGTAGATTCCAAACCTTTATGAACATCCGTGCTCAAAGTGAGAATCGAACTCACGAATTTGAAATACAAGAGGGTGGTCTAACTGTACATGATGAATCTCACTAGAATGCAGTGAATGACGAAAATAAATGCTCAATAGACTAAATGATCCTCATGGTGGATTGATTGCCTAGATATTACTTTTAGTTAATTGTTTCTTGAAATCTTACTATGAGTGATAATTTTTAGGAAACTAAAACAATCCATGCTACTATGATATTACTATGGCTTAATATACTATAATATTCTAGTTGTGAGCATTTATATATGCATAAATTAAAATATATAATTAAGTTAAAATTGAGTCACAAAATAGTAAATTTATAAAAGCATTAATTGAATGCTTAAAATGAAATATTTATATATATATATATATATATATATATATATATATATATATATATATATATATATATATATATATATATATATATATATATATATATAAACAATTTTCTTCTTTATTTTGGAATAGGATTCAGAACAATAAGATAAAGAGAAGAAAATATATGATAAAAGCGTGAAAATCAAATCAAAGAATAAGATTTAACTACTTTTTAAATTCCCTAACACAAATTCACTTTAATAAAATTATTTATATTTAGAATTTTATAAACTTTATATTTTTCCATTTTCCTCCAACTAAGTATTTTTCATTTATATTACTATATATATTTTTTTTTACTCAATCGTAACAAATTTTTCCTTGAAAAGTAATCAAATAAATATAAACTTTGAGGAATACATTATATGCAGTCTTTTAAGGAATATTTCTTTAAAAAGCAATTTAATGAGGAACAGAATGGTAACAAATATTGTACTTAAATAAATGTCAAAATATAATTAAAAAATGTAAAGAGAAAAATACATTTTTTAATTATATTTTCTGAGTATATGTGAAATATATATACTCAGATGTTATTTCAGCATTGTTATTTGCACCTTTTAACATTTTCAACACTGACAGAATAAAACCTAATATATTTACATAATTTTTATATTGCTCAAAATTGTTCTTATGAATTAAAAAATTATCATTATTTTGCATCCAAAATAATGCTTTTTTTAAGAGAATTGATATATTCACTTTGAATATATATTTCTATTGTTTTTTTTTAAATTATTCGAAAAGTCATATGTATTTTATGAAAATATAGAAAATGCTTCATATTCCTAACTGAAATTAACATATTCACACAAATATATCCGTAAAATTTTAAATTTCGATTTCATTCTAAAAGATTACTTACCTTAATCTTACATGTGTCAAATATATTCTAGCTTATGTTTATCTTCATCCACCACTTATAATTCATAAAATATCTGCTTTTTTAATGATATTTTGTTATTATTAAAGATAATATTTAACATAAAATATAAGTAATATTAAATTGTAATTTGTGTTGGAAAAAGTTATTTTATAAAATTTATAAATCCATAAAGTTCTTTTTAAAAGAAGAGAGGAAAAAATATTAATTTAACAGACATAGAAAGTGGAATTTATAAGTTTCTCAAATACTGGACAAAAATCGTAATTTTTCTCAACATCTGGTTGCATGGAGATAATTGATTTGCAAAATGAAATATTAATTTATGTACAAAGAAAATATATGCATGTGTGTATGCTTTAAAATATAATTCTATAAAACTATCATAAAACAATTGGAATTCTTTTTTACCTTCAAGTTCAATTTTAGCAATAAATTGACATTCGCTTACACAAGAATTTAAAAAAAAAACTGATTTATAAATAATGAAATTCTGTAATAAAAAAAATTATTTTAAAACATAGATTATAAAAATTATTTAAATAAAAACTGTAAAATTTAGACGACATTATTAACTCTTTAAGATATGAATTAGTAATTCATTTTTTTAATCTTTCTATATAATTAAGAACTAAAAATGCACTTAATGACATTTGACAATTGCATGGATAACAATTATATGTCCTTTAAATTAAACAAAATGTATTCTAAGTATTAATTTGATGTTTTTCCAATATTCCTATATTAACTTTAACAATATATACAATATTAACAGATAAAAATGAATTCCCTTTTTATAGAAATAAATAACTATAATCAGCCCTACGTAAGTAAAAGCGGCTATCGTCGGCAAAACGGCAAAGGGTCGATGGATAACCGTATATAGTCATGTATTGGCAATTACATGGGCCACATGCAATATGGCATTGCTGACCAACCAGCGTAGGGCCAATAACGGACCGTATTGCCGGCCCAGCAGCAATGACAACGACCATTTTATTGACGGAGCCGTCGAGGCCAAATAGCGGCGGGCCGCTGCTGGCCAAGACGGCACACAGCAGCGGCCCGCTGGATGCCCAGCATCTTTGTGTTTGCTGGGTAAAACATCAACGTGGGAAAATATTTTAGAAATATTTAATAGTAAGTTTTCATTACTATATTTTTATTTCAGGTTTATATATATATAATTTTATTTAGAATCCGCAAAAATACTGAAAAGTGTAACGAAATATATGCATAAAAACAATTACTTAGCAGTAAAATTTATCTTTTGAAAAATGACCGCAACAATATAATACATTCCTTGCAATTTATACAATCAAAAAAGTCAATAGTTTACAAAATATCATATAGATTTTGTTAAAGGAATTAAATGAATGAAATGTTGCCAAATAAATTATGGTTTTATTATAAAAAGCTCTTTTTTAAAACCTCCAGATAAATGTTTTGCTCTTTTTTAAAACCTCCAGATAAATCCTCTAGAAGTAAATCTTTTGGCCTGAGACTCCTACTGGCCTGTGAAATGTCAAACTCCTTCTAAAAGGGTTATCCATCACCAGCGAAAAATTTATTACAAAGAGAATGCAATTGATGCCTCTTGGAGGACCCTGCTGAGCTCATGCATCCCCAGAGGTCTATAGGGTCTCCTGCTTCAGGTCACTTACTGGGCATGATTTTCTCCAGAAATATCTATATCACATAGGGCTTGTGGATTCACCCAACTGCATCATTTTAAGTAGGGATCATGTTGACATGGATGGCGAGCATCTTCGGAAATGTTCTGCCCTCCAGGAAGCCCGCACTTCTTAACATTTCAAGACGCTCTTCACTCCTGGAGATACTTCTTTTCTTTATTGGACTGCAAGACTTATTATGCTCGAAAGAGCTAACATAAGAACGTAATTTAAAAAAAATTATAAAAAGCACAAATTAGATTCTCTTAATGTGAAACAAAGCACATTTATTCAAGGAATTATTTCAACATATAATGAAAAAAGTAAATCTTTTGAAAATTGCTATTTGTAACTTATAATAAGAGTAACTTTAGGAAGTTCAAGTACATCTTCTACAAGTTTTACAATTTCCAAAGAAAATTCAATAATTCAAATTGTTCTTATTAATGGAGGAAAAAATTTGTAGTAACAAAACATCTAAATCTCTTACTGAAAATAATCTAGTTCAATAAATTCGAGTATCTGTGATATGAAATTAAGAGAGAAATATATCAACACATGTGACTATAACCAATAATTATTAAATAACAAAAAAGAAAAATGAAATTCAATTATGAAATCAATCAGCAAACTGCTTGGAGCTCTGAAGAAAGACTAAATATCAAATAAAATTTAATATGATTTAAGTGATAAAAATCCCTAACACACACACACACACAAACACACACACACACACACACACATATATATATAATATATATATATATATATATATATATATATATATATATATATATATATATATATATATATATATATATATATATATATATATATATATATATATTTATAATAAAAAGCTTGATTTTTTAATGTGAACCATAAAAACAAGACTATTGTTCTTAAATTTAACGTGTTTCCAAGTAACGAACTACTTTAAAATTATAAGAAAGAGAATAATCACGTCATCCAATGTAAATTAATCAATGGTAATCATCCACTGTCCTTAATAAATAAGTGAATATATAATTTAATGATTATAATATTTTAAGTACTTAATTTGTCTATTTGAAAGGAATCGCTATATCAGTATTATGTCTTGCTGAGTTATACACAATACCAAGATGAACAAAAATTATTAATTAATTATTAAAATTAATCAGTAATCATAATTAATAAATTAGTAATTTTTGTATATCTTATTATTTTGTGTAGCTTAGCTTACAATCTATTATAATTATGATTTTTAATTAATTGTTAATCATTATTACAAATTATTGTTATTAATTAATAATTAATTAATAATTTTTGCACTTCTTGTTACTTTGTGTTAATTAGCTAACAAGGAAGACATTAATTAATAATTATGATTATAAGTTAATTACTAACTAATTACTAATTATCTTTAATTGTTCAAAAATAAAATTATTTTATTATATTAAAACGAAAATGAAGGAAAATGTATTGATAAATGTATGGTTTCAAAAACAGCCATAAGATAATCTATTACAACTCCATGAGAAATATGATAACAGTTTTTGAAAGAATATGGAGACAAATGCCCAAACTTTTCATGTCAATATAGCAATTAATGAAAATTAAATATATTCAACAAAATATTCTTATTTTGAAACAAATAGAATATACTAGAAAAAATAATAACATATATTCCGAGCTCATTAAGGCTTAGTTAATCGTTGAGACAAAACCAATGCCGTCCAAGCTAAGCAAAGTCGCAATCAGGCTAAGCCAAACCAATACCATCCAAGCTAAATTAATTCACAATCAAGTTAAACTAAACCAATACCACGCAAGCTAAATTAAGTCACAATCAAGTTAAACTAAACCAATACCACGCAAGCTAAATTAAGTCACAATCAAGTTAAACTAAACCAATACCACGCAAGCTAAATTAAGTCACAATCAAGTTAAACTAAACCAATACCACGCAAGCTAAATTAAGTCAAAACTAGGCTAAGCTTAACCAATACTATCCAAGATAAATTAAGTCACAATCAGTTTAAGCTAAGTCACAATCAGGCTAAGCCAAACTAATACCATCCAAACCTAGCTAAGTCAGACCTAACTATTAAAAAAATCCTATGTATTGCAATTCAAACTGGATGCATTATATTTGAATAGATATTTCCAGAGGATTCGAATGGATATTTTTCATTTTTATTCTTCACCGATTATTATTTAAATCGATATTCTAATTAGCATTTTTATTATTTTAAATATCAAATGGTAATTAATTTAAGAATTCAAGGTTATTTTCAAATTTTTTTCTGTACAGAATATAACACATATATTCTTATTAGTGGATTATATACACTTGTTGCAAGAGAGGAAACTTGAAAAAAATCCGTCTCTCCGTTCGATGTATCATTATTACCACTTGAAGAAATATAAAAGTCGCAATGGATCGCTGTGTAAAACCTGACAATCATTCCCCAATGGTAACTTTGCATTACAAAATACATCAGTCTTAAAATGTATCTATCGAGTGATTAGCATCATTGTTATTTGGTGACTAGAACAAATAATTTTAATTTTATTTATTTTCTTCGTAGCTTTTTGTAGATTCCCAACCAATATGTAATAATCATGTTATCATCCTATTACTATTCATGGAACAAGATTAGAATTTGAGCAAGAATCATTCTTTTCAAAATTTTTTTTCAATATCTCAACAACATTGTTGGAAATAAAAACGTGATGAAATAAATTCCCTTGTATAGATTCTATCAACGAAACATTGTAAGGCGTTAACTCTCTACCCAGGCTTTAGATCCAGGCTCTGGTTTTCATTTCGATAGCTCATGCATCTGATTCCCACCTTGGTCTTGGAGGCTTATAGTAATTCGTAATTCCTATTAAACTGTAAAAATTATAATCGGATGTCAAAAAGTGACAGTAATGTGACAAAATTAATTAAACTAAACCTAAGACTTATTATTTATTGAACTTCACTTTTATTGAAAAACATTATAAAAAGTAAATCGTAATCCATCCTCAATAACATCTGAGTTTTATTACAACTCAATTTTGTATCAAGATAAACGTATAAGTACAATATCAAGTCCACGTTTTAACTTACTCTAACAGGGCCCCCGTGTTCTAGTTGGTTAGAGTGTTGATCTCACTGTAAAAAGATTGTGAGTTCGAATCCCGGCTTAACGAAGATCCATTGTGTCGAATAAAGATGGCTGGTGCACATTAAATAGTTTATGGTAACGATATTTGAGTGAAAAAATACCTCTGGGGATGGCAGGTTAAGCATTGTTGGTTTTTGCTTGGTTCCTGCTTCTAAAGAACGAATAACCGTTCGGCTGCTACATAGAACTAACTACAAGAGCCAAACTCAAAACAGCCCACAGAGGAAGCATATTGGTGCTGCAACATCTTTCTTTACCGGCTTCTGCACCATACTAATGGATGGGCATTTTTCTATCCCTGCATATAAATACTGTCGCTATAATGAGAATTTGATTGAGTTAGAATCAAACAGTCTGATTTCAGGTCAAGAATAATGCCTTCACCAATCAAATAATATATTCTGAAAAATCTGAAGCATTTCTAAAAAGTAAAGAATTGATAAATGATGTCATATCTTTATGTGATAAAGCAAAAGATAAAAAATGACCTTATATTCGTTGTTGTTGTCCCTTAGAATACTTGGATAAGCCAAGCTCGGCATACCGTTGACTATGTGAATTTAAGTCAGTAGGTGGTGTCTTTCGTTTAGACAGAGCACCACAAAGGTGAAAGTACGACTTTGCTCTAAGCTCTTCCGGTAGATGGTACCACCAGAAGATCCACTCCCTCAATTTTTTACATTGATTTGAAGGAGAAGGATGTTTTCTACAGTCCCTTACACCCATGGTAACTTCTCAACGACTGACCACAAGACTTTGGATTACATAGATTTAACGAACAGGTATATTGCATATACTCGGAGGGTCTTTGGTGGTACTGGGAATCAAACCCCGCCAGACCAGAAGGAAAGCTGATACCTTAACTGCTAAGCAACCACGGCCTACATTATATTTGAAAAGGGTGAACTCCTGCATTTTTAAACACATGAATATTAAATATTTTCCACTTTCGAAATCCATAATTTATAAATGTATTTTTAAAAATTCTACATATTTTTACACCAATTAATGATGGCATGAATGAAATTTTAAAATTTTATTTTTAATAATAATTTTATTTTTAGTTTTTACTTTTTTAAGAATTTTATATATATATATATATATATATATATATATATATATATATATATATATATATATATATATATATATATATATATATATATATATATTCAAATCCTATATTTTGAGAATCGAAAAATTTTCCTGCTTACAAACTGAAACTGAACTTTAAATTATTTATTTTAGTTTTAGAGTCCAAGATAAAATGTTAAATAATATTTATAAGCTAGTAAAAAATATATTTCACAAAATTTTACAGAGATTTAATAGAAACTTGTTAAAACATGTTTCATTTCATTTCGTTATATCAGAATATTGTTTCAATCTTTGATAGTTTGCAGTGAGTAAGGTTTGGCTTTTTCGTTCGATGAGCGCAAGTTTTTTTGATTCATTTGTCATTCCATTGATAATTATTGGACACAAGGGCTTGTTTTACTGAAAGCTTCAATCTTGAAGTGCATTACAGACCCACAAACGTCAACAATCCATACGTGAGTGAAATCCATAAAGTATTAAGCCAAAAGGCACATAGTGGTTACCATTCATATGTCAGCCGCCTTTGAAATTCGGGTGAAGATTGCATTTTTTACAACGGAACTCTCTCATTATTGACAGACAACTTGCAATAATTAATTAGCCTCGTGGAATAAGCCACTTGAACTCATTAACTGGAGAAGTTTGTTTATTTTATATGTAACACGTTCTCGAATTTAAAATCCAAATGATCTTCATTGATCTCTACAAATAAATCGCTTCGGTATGTTTCCAGTTTCTTATCTATGGCAGGGTTCTATTTTTGATCAAAATTATTTTTACAATCAATATTTAATCTTTATTAGAAAATATCAGAAATAAAAAAATAGAAATATTTTTTTTATTTATTTATTAATAATATATTGAGAAAGTTGTGGAGAGTTATATTGTAATATAACTCTCTCAATCGCCAATTTTTAGTGACCACTGGCTCAAATATATCAAACTGCTCATTATTTTTAACCATAAATTAAGTACATAACTGAGACAACAATCGACATTTTATGTGCCTCAATAGCCAGGAATAATAAACCCTGTGGATCATTTCTTTCTTCATTTAGCAGAAAATCACCATAATGAGTGAATAGGTTTCACTCAACCTGCTGAGTAAACAAGTTCACTCAGTATGTTAATTTTTGGTTGAGTGAAGTATTGAAACTACTCATTTCCAGTAAGGAAGGATGCCTATCCAAAACAAGCTTATATATGCACTGACTGGCAATAAAAATGTAACTCAAAAAAGATTGGCCAGACAATTACGCTAATTAAAGAAGAAATACACAGAAAATTACATGGTAGATGCACCTTACCGAATTATGCAAATCATGGGAAATACACCCCAGAGCAAGTGGGGTAGGTGAGGAACTAGTAGAGGGAGCAATGTTCATGCAAATCATGGGAAATACACCCCAGAGCAAGTGGGGTAGGATATATGGTGAGGAACTAGTAGAATGAGCAATGTTCATGCAATTAATGCCGCCATGAAAATAACCATTGAAAGTTTGTTCTTGTCGTATAAGAAGTCTGTAATTGCAGAAAATGCCAAGCCATCGTCGTCTGAGTCAGTTCTAGCCGATAGATGAGTTTACGGGAGTGATAGGTTTGAGAAGAGCAGGCTGGTCCTAACCGCATATCGTAGCTGACCGACACCTAGGCGCGCCCACAATGCACCGGATGGGGCGAAGAGGATTGGAACAAGGAACTGTGAAAAGTTTTCGGGGTGCCGTGCAGCAAAAAGCGACGTCAGCATGCGTGGATCGAAGCCTCTGATGGGAGGCGGTGGTGGTACAGTAAAGCACGTCTACAGAAATTCTGTAGCATATTCAAGATATCATGGATGCTTCCAAATCGAGCAAAACTATTTGCCGTCGATCGGTTGCTAGTGGCCTGCCCTCGTGGCATCCATTAAGGAAACTAGTATTAACCCCACAACAGACGCCAATGCCTGAAATGGTGCCAGATTAGAGTGATGTGAACGACGGAGTGACACAGAATCATCTTCTCAGATGAGTCACGCTTCTGTTTCTTCAGTAAGAGTCACCACGAACGAGTGTGGCGTCGACGTGAAGACAGATGCAATCTTTCAGCAAATATGGAATGCCTCACCGCACAACAGCGCAGCATCATGGTTTGGGGTGGCAATGCGTACGATTCCAAGTCACCTCTAGTTCCTATTACGGCACTATGACAACCCAACGTTAGGTATAAGATGTGCTGCGACCGATGATACTTCCCTACCTTCAGCAGGTGACCTATACTCTTTATCAGCAGGATTACGTCCGACCGCACATTGCTCACATCAGTTATTATGCCCTACAAGGTGTACAGCTGCATTTTGGACACCATACTCACCAGACCTCTCACCAATCAAACACGTGTTAGATATGATTGGCGGCTATTTGCAGACCCTGCCGCTGCCTCCTTCAGAAGACGCACTTTGGCAAATGGTTGACAAGGAATAGAAAGTCAATTTTCAGGACGCCATTTATACTCTCATTGACTCTATGCCAAGACGTGTTGCTTCGTGCATCGCCGTGTACAGTGGTCATACAACCTACTGAATCAACCATGCTTTCGCTCTGTATTATCCATATCATTTCGAAATACAGATCATTTATTGTTCGTTGCTGTCTGTTTGCCAAGTTTCGTCATTTTCTAGCAATATATACTACAAATGTTGTTGTTGTCTTGTATAATAAAGTAATGCAATGGAATCAAATTGATCCAAAACTGTCCAAGACAGCTCTGGCCAATAAATAACTTCCGAGGGATAAATGAGTTGATTCAGGGGGATCCAGATGAATCCTGAAGAGCTTTGCCAATATGGCAGGTATTTCAATAATATGATTGGGAGAGAGTTCAGTGTCTGTGTAGAGAGGACAGCTCCTGTAACTTCCGTGGTCATAGAGAGATACTTTCATTCCCTTGGTTATTTAGCCTTCAATGGTTGGGGAGATAGCACGGTTACAGTTAAGAGCAGGAATGAAGAGCTTCTGAAAAGAAGTATAAAGTATTCATTAGGCTGACGATTGTATCAGCATCAGCGAAGGTCAGATTGTTGAAAAATTGTAGTTTATCTAGGAATGTTTCGGTGAGGATGTCAGCTTCCACATTACCATCGATGTCGACATGCATTGGTATCCATTGAGGAATGCCGTTCCTTAGGGCTATGGTTATTTTGTTCGAGAGCAAAATATCTTGAATGAGTTGAGAGTTGCCTTTTAAAATGGCCTGGAGGGCAGATCTAGAGATCGAGAATAAATTACCTATCTATATGTTATCTAAACATTCTAATCCCTTGCTAAGAAAAGAGATAAGTCAGGATCTATGGTCAATAAAACTAACGATTGAGATTAATTTGATTTTATAAAATTTAAATCATATCTAAAAAAAAATATTCTCTCTTTATAAAGATTACATTTTAATAAATAATAGATAAAAAATAAATCTGTTTTTAAAATGTGGTTAAATATCTTACTTTAATTAATATTAATTAAATTTATGTACATTGATTATGTAAATCATGATGCATAAAATAAAATTTACTTTTTTAATAAATTGGGGGGATTCAAAAGGTTAGTGAGTCTAATAAGATTCCTTAATCATTTTGATAAAATATAATTTTTTTTATTTTTTTAATTGTTGTATTTCGGTTAATATAAGTACATCGAAAACTTTATCATTAATTTCCTTCTACTAACAATTTTGTTGACTATTATAAATTTTTTTAATTGTTTATTATAGCTCATTATTCTTTTTTTTGATTATTAAGACAGTTTACTTTTCATTATTTATTCAATTATAATTCAATTTAATTTATTTATACGGAAGGTAGTTATATTTCATAAAGAGAGAATGTTAATTATTTTATTTCTAATTCAACTATTAGAACTATTAGTTAATTATTCGAACAATTTTCCCTTTTTTAATTATTTTTTATTTTTTACAAGTTGATATTTTTTTTAATTATTTATTCACACCTTTCAATATATTTTAATTATTTATTTGAATAACAATTCAGATGAAAGTTACAATTTTATTGAAGTAAAAATATATTCTGCCAAATTTTACCTCACATTTTTAATCTGATGTGACCTTAGCAGTAAAAAAAAATTTTTTAACCTGATTTTTAAGCTGGAAATATCAGCTATATTCAATAAAAAATTTTGTACAAAAATGTTACAAGCTGGTTTTAATCTTTTTCATTTTTGAAGCAGTATTTCTAATTTAACAATATTCTTTTAATCACTAAATTGAACATTTATAAGTTTAAAGTAAATTTTAAGATAATTACAGTTCCGAGATTTTTAACATTATATGTTTGGATGTAAATCCAGTTAAGGCCAAAATTTGTCGCCAAAATGCATTTGAATAAATTCAGATTTGAAATTAGGAGAGCTTAACTCTTCGGCGGAATAATTCGAAGTTGAGTATTTTTTTACCTTTCTCATTATAGTGAGAAAAAGGCAGCAACGGATTTTATTATCCAAACTTCTGAACACGAAGTGCCTGGGAAAAAGTTGTAGATGCATACCTGTGTGCCAACGTCAGCGTCGTTGTCTTTCGACGCCGAAAGAACTGCACTGTTCCTACCCGCTCCGTGAGAACGGGCTGCTTAGGCGCGCGGGGGGAAAAGCGCTCTGGAAGAACGGGCAAAAAGAATACGCTCTCTAAACTGCAACACTGGAGAAACTTTTTTTTTATTTCCTGGAAAAAAGGCCTTTTCTCTGTGGGGAGGGGTGAAGCATAAGATTTTTCCATGTTTTTGTCGTCCGCGAAAGGCTTAGCCTGTCCGTCCGACAGGCACTTCAGGAGTTTCTTTTTCGAGAATCGGATTATTTTTTCCCGATGACCCTTCTTCTTTCTCTCTTCTCTTGTTCGGAATCGGGTAAGAGATGAGGGGTTGGAGCAGAAACACCCCTTTTTCCCTAAAAATCGGTTGCTATTGCTATTGTGTCGTCTGCGTGTTGCGGTGCCCACAATCAGAGGAGGAGTAATCCTTTTTCACTGTAAGGCCTTTATTGAAATGGATAGACTGCGTTGAGGATGCGCTTCCCGCCTGACGTCTTCATTCGAACCTTCTCAAAATCTCTAAAAAATCAGAATCTGCGCTCAGAGCTCTTTTCCATTTAGAGCAGCAATCAATCCATTATCAATTAGGGAATTATTTTATCAGGCTGTAAAAATTTCAATATATAATATATATTCATATATTATATATATATATATATATATATATATATATATATATATATATATATATATTCATATATTATATATATATATATAGTACATGTTGTGTGCTGTTTTCCGTATGCTGTTTTTATTGTGCATATAGTCCCTTTTAACAAATCTATGACTTATACCACCCCTATTCTGGAATTCCAAAATGGACATTACCAAATAGGATTAAGGAATTTCAAACTGACCGATGATGTCATCTCACGCCACTATTCACAATGAATGGGCGACCAACATGCTGCAGCCTTTTGAGGGGGTCAAGTTTCTATAGACGTCATGATTGGTAACGTGCTATAGACGTCATGATTGGTTTTCACTTTCTTGAGACATGATAAAATTGTTCCTGTAATACTTTTGAAATTTTATATATATATATATATATATATATATATATATATATATATATATATATATATATATATATATATATATATATATATATATATATAGAGAGAGAGAGAGAGAGAGAGAGAGAGAGAGAGATTAAAATGAAAATTACTATTTCTAAGATTCTGAGTATGAGAGCTTAAATGCAAACAGCGTCTAAATATTAATTTATTGCAATTTTACTTTTCTGTTTACCCAAAAATAAATTTCTAAAAAATGTTTACTTATTCTCTTTGCAGTTTCACAATTGTGTTTCCCACTTTAATAATGCCTATGAAATATTTTACGTTAAGTGTGAAATAATAAAAATGACTTGAAAAAGAGTGACTTGACTTGAATAAAATGATTTGGTGATCCGTGAAAAAAATATGCTAGTTAAGTTATAATACGTTATCTATTTTCGCCATTTCATTACATAAAATTACATTAATTTTCAATTTTTTTTTGTTTTTTACTTTTTATAATTTTTTTCTTTAAATTTTGTTTCTAAAGTTTTAAGTATTGTTTGCTTATTGCAATTTTCATATTTTGCATACATTTTTCTTAAAACATAATGATTAATGTTAGAATCGTACTGTGCTAATTTATCTTTAAAAATCTGTAGATTTCGCTGTATTTCATTTTTTACTGCTAAAGGAATATGAATAAAACAATTATAATTACAGTAAAAAAAAAAAATATATCTTGAACTGTGATTTCGAAATAATAATAAGACACAAATGCCGTATAATTCAGATGCCAAATTCTGAGTTTGGTGAATGTTTGGCGGATTTTCTTATAGATCTGGCAACCTGGTTTTCATTACATCATAGATATGGAGACCTAAACAAATGCAGAAAACTCTTTTTTTGCAAACCTAGTATTTACGTCATCACGCCCGTCACAATACGTCCTCTTTGCATATTTCTTCATCGCCAAAAAAATTCAGAATTTGGAATCCTGGATTATACGACCTCTGTACCTATAATAATATTAGATGAAATATCCAATGCAAATAAAATTACTTTAGATTTGAAAATTTGCGTCGTGATAACTTATAGCAATCAATAAACTATGTCTTTTATTTTTAAAATAAAAAAGGAGAAAATTGGTTAATCTTTCCTTGTATCTTCTAAATTCTGATCTGGTCTAAGATGTTGTATTTAATGCTGATTGTCACCAAGTTTGGGAACTTACAGGGCATATTATAACTTCGATGACACTTAATCCTGATAACAAATCTAATATATTACTTGATATCTTTTTACCTGAGATACTTAGTGAATTTTTCAAAAAGAGTAAGATTAATGATATTATTGTCATAATGCAAGCAAAATCTAGCAACTAGTAAAATCCCATTGGTTGAAAAATTATTTCATTCGACCTTTCTTAATCCAATCGCAAACTGTTATGAGGAAATGTCTTTATATGTGTTTGTTATTCATGAAAATATGTTATTCTTTTAGTGTGGGGAATAAGAAATAGTATCAATACAGATTTCAAACTGATTACGTGAGGATGGTTCAAAATTTAGAACTTTTTACATCAGAAGTAAACTTATTTGGTAATTAATACAGTTTGATACACCTCCATATCTTGCAGAAAAATACTATACTGTCTATATCTTGTAGAAAAAATGCATGTATACATTTTTTCTACAAGATGCAGACAGGATAGTATTTTTCTGCAAGATAATTATATTTCGTATGGTTTCAAAATAATAAAATCAAAATACTTTTACGAATTTTTAATAATTAATTTAAAATTTTTTTTTTTTTTTTTTTTTTTTTTTTTTTTGTTAAACGAAATACTTCATTTTCTTTCGTAAAATGTGATACATTTTTAATTTTATATTATCATCAATGATAATTTCTTACAGGAAAAATACTCATCAGAAAGAAGATTGAAACAATTAAGAACAAAATCTTCAAAGGTTTGTTCTTAATTGTTCAATCTTCTTTCTGATGAGTATTTTTCCTGTGAGAATACTCATCAGAAAGAAGATTGAATGAATCCAAAAATGAATTTTTATGTCTTGCTATTTTCATGCTCTTGAATCTGTGTTTGGAAAAGAAATTTTCTTTTTCCGGAAATCAATTTGTTATGTAATGGATATAATGAGTAAAATCCAAAAATGAATTTTATTTATCTTTTGGACGTAATGTATCCCATTTTTTTGTCTGTGATGGAGTTATGTTGTGTCACAAGTAAACATTTCGTAAATGAACATAGTGCCATATTTTTTAACTAATAAATATAAAAAGATAATTGGTATAAAAAATGATAAATGTATAAACTTGTAACAAGATAAAAATCATAAGCTTAGGGATCATTTCGTAGATCAGGAATTGCGTTAATTAAGCTTATTAACAAAAAAACGTCTTATCACCTTTCGATGATCGATTCTTGAGAGTAAAATGTATGATGTATGATTCATATAGATTTTTAATTATATTATTCTTTAAATAATTTTATTCTTCGTATTAATTTGTATGCTATTTAAAATTTCAATTTTATTAAAATTCAGGTTTTATTGTTGTATTGTCGTGTGCCAACTAGGCTGGCATTATGGAGTACGCTGCTCCCCTTTTCCAACTGAACCACATTTCGGTGTGGAGTCCGACTTCCTCAGTATACACATGCCATAGGTACCCGTTTAAAGGGTAGGCAACCATTTACAACCCACTCATACAAGGAAAACACAAAGACAGAATAGAAAGAAAGAGAAAGAACATCAATACCCGAACCGGGATTCGAACCCAGAATCTCCCTATCCGCAGTCAAGAACGCTGACCACTAGACAGGCTGGGAGGCTCTGGTTTTATTGAAAATATTTAAAAGATTTTAAAAATTTAATTGCTTTCATAATTAGAAGTTATTTAAAAAAGATACTGCTTTTGAAATAGGAAAAAAATTAAAAAAGATTAAAAATAAAAATCTGTAAAGCAAGAAAAAAATATTTACATGATTCGATAAAATAAAAAGATAATTCCCATTTTTAGATGAAAATCTTTAAATGCCCAAAATTAAATACAATTACTCAGTGCAAGAAAGCTATTGTGTTGTACTACGGAGTTATATATAATGAAACTGGAGCGACATTTTATGAAAAAGATCTGAAGTCAAGCCACAGTAACTCTTTGGCTTACTTGACGACTTGCGGTTACTTTTGTACAAAAGAACTAACTGAGCAGGTTATCACAGTTTAAAGTTGACTATAAATATTACGAGCATTCATGACCAAAGTAAGAATCGAATCTACAAGTACCTAAACCGAAGGCAGAACACTCACAATTCAGCTACCAGTTAGACACAAGTCTTAGAACAGAGCTCTTAGGGATGAAAGGTCTTGAGTTCAATTACAACCATTATTAAACAAAGGAAGATAGATGTTGCATTTCCGCTTTCTGCATACACATCTGTGAGGGTGGGTGTTCGGGAATTTTCTAAATTTACTTCTTTGCAACATTTGAAAATGGATTAAGTTATTTGAAAATTTCTCTCAATGAACAAAAATAGATATTCAAATCCTTTGAAATTGTTTTCGGTTATTATGGTATTTGATACTAAATAATGTTAAATCCAGTGTAACGTATGTTATTTTTGTCAAATTAATGGTAGTAATGGAAAGCAGTACAAAGTAAAAAAGGTATATCTTCATCAGGAATATCCTCCAGGTAAATCCATATTTGGAAGTATTGTTTTATTTAAAATATATCCCCTGAGAGAGATTCTCAATAATATCTTAAATACTTCGGTACCACAGAGTCTTATTAACGTTGCAGTCAGAAAAAGCATATTTTTCCGAGTCTTTTCCTCACATGAAGAAGAAATTGCATTTGTTTTCGGAAAAATAACGATTTGCATTTTAAGAGAGAGAGAGTGAGGAAATTTTATTTCTTCACTATTCCCCTTGCAAAGTAGGCTTTCAAATTTTGCATGTTTTCTTGATATTGACACCATGAATTTTTTATGTAAAGAAAGAAGGTCTTGGAAATAAAAACATGTTGAATTAACAGCTTAATGATCAGTGCTTTGGCGTTCAAATCAATAGATCATGGGTTCAATTCCTAACTCAAGGTTGGATATTTGTAGTGATTCAGAAGGAATTTTAAGTCATAAATCCATAGCCAAATGCTTTCTATCTCATTTTACGTTAGAGAGCAAAAGAAAATATATTTCTGTTTATCAAGGTAACAAAATTCATAGAATCGCCCGAAAAAAGCACAGGTCACATGTATTCGGTTATTATTGTCGTGTGCCAGCTAGGCTGGCAGTATGGGTGCACTGCTCCACTTTTCCGATTGAACCATATTTAGGTGTGAAGTCCGACTTCTCCAGTACACACATGCCATAGGGACCCGTTTATAGGGTAGGCAACCATTCGCAACCCAGTCATACAAGGAAAGGACAAAGACAGGATAAAAAGAGACAGAAAGTACATCCATGCCCGAACTGGGATTCGAATCCAGGACCTTTACATCCACAGTTAGGCACACTGACCACTAGTCAAGTTGGGCGGCACATGCATTCGGTGAAACAGTTAAAAAAAAAAGAAATAACTTCTTAAGTCTAAAATTTATCGCTAAAATAGAACGCTTGTCGTTTGCGCTAATTGATATGAGCTGGATATCCCATTTGTTATCAGTGTTAAGAAAAGTAATAGTAAAATAACAAAAGAAACACATAAATTAAGAATTAATATATCACGATTAAAAAAATAATAATTTTATTTCCTTAATAGTTTTGATGCTTTTAATATGGATGTGAAAGGATAAATAATATTTTTACACATATTTTACTAAGTATGAAAGAATCGCAGTTAATTCAAAATAATAATGCCAAACTTTAAATTAATTTTGCATTCGATAATCGGTCACAAGAAAAACAATTGATTTATACTATGCTTTGCATAGTTCTGGTTTTTTCTTTTATTCATTGAAAGAAATCAAAGTAGGGAAAGAATTTTTGAATAATAATCTTGCAAAATTAAGCAAATGTTTAACTTTAAAAATAACATTTACAAATTTAAGAATAAAAATGAATATTTGACACTGTCATTTTTAATTCAAATAATAGAAGTTAATAAATTGATATAATATTAAAAATTACATCTGCATGAAATTAATCCAAAAATGAAAATTCCCTTTAGAAATAAGACCGACCTGTTATGTAAAAATATAAAGATATGCAAGCTAATTTGCAACAACAGTTTAAAGATATGTTAATAAAATTTGCTTAAAAAAGAGTAACAAATATGATGATCTAATGTATTTTATACGTTAGTTATTGGCTTTTAATGAAACAATTTTATCGTTAAATCTCAAGCGAACATGATTTTTATAAATCATAAAATCTGACAGCTCGACATTTAAAAAATTGTAGAACTAATAGAGAGTACTCCAAATGTCACAAAAAGAGCATGTTTCAGAGCTACAAATGTAACAAATGCAGCATGTTTCAGTACTCCAACTAGTGCTCCAAATGTAACAAATGTAGCATGTTTCAGTACTCCAACGGTAATAAATGTAACATATTTCAGTACTCCAAATGTAATAAAAAGAGCATGCTTCAGTACACCAAATGTAACAAAAAGTATGCTTCAGTGCTCCAAATGTAACAAATAGAGCATTCTTCAGTACCTCAAATGTAACAAATGTAGCATGCTTCTGTGCTCCAAATGTAAAAAATGTAGCATGTTTCAGTGCTCCAAATGTAACTTGTTTCAGTACTCCAAGTGTAATAAAAAGAGCATGCTTCAGTACTCCAAATGTAACAAAAAAGCATGTTTCAGTGCTCCAAATGTAACAAAAAGATCATGTTTCAGTGTTCCAAATGTAACAAATGTAGCATGTTTCAGTACTCCAAATGTAGCATGTTTCAGTACTCCAAATGTAGCATGTTTCAGTACTCCAAATGTAGCATGTTTCAGTACTCCAAATGTAGCATGTTTCAGTACTCCAAATGTAGCATGTTTCAGTACTCCAAATGTAACAAAAAAGCATGCTTCTATACTTCAAATGTAACAAAAAGAGCATGTTTCAGTACTACAAATGTAACAAAATGAGTTCTTAATCTCAAGCATAAAAAAGAATTTGTTTTGGTGGTCCAATGAAATTTTTAGTAAATATTTGTTTTTAAAATAATGCACATACCTTACAAAATAAAAATGTTCCTCATGCTTTGTTATTCATAAACACACCATAATTATTCATTAATGACTCATAGACATTTTCAATAACTATGTATTATTGAATGTAATCATTCACTTGCAGTTCATTCATGTATGTGTAACAGATATAGTTCTCTTCTAAAAATCATATAAGACAATGTCATAGGAAGTATTCCAGAAATTAAATGATTATATGTCAGAAAATGTTTTTTTTTTACAAATGTTTTTACTTAAGCTGTTGCTGAATATTACAATAAATATCTTGTGGGGGGGGGGAATCCATCAGGATTGATTACCAACTCATTTTCAGTTTGTGGTAAGAAATTGAATCATCTAATTGAATATATGGTGAGGACGAGCCCGGACTGTATCTTTAGGTTAACGGGTTTGGAATACTCACCCATCTCCAAGCCTCACGTCATTTTGAACCATGGTTAGGTGACGAGGTCACACCTGAGCTAGCATTTTCTTTTTCACATCCATATCACATTAGCAGAAGGACTTTTAAAATCGCAGGTTGGCATGAACCAACCACCAGCGATCCAGTAACTTAGATAGGGGGAATGTGGTCACCCTCCCAACCACTGCCTGTCTTAAATGATACTTCATTTTTCTGATATTAACGGGAAGTGGCGTAGAGCTACTAGCTCAATGAATTGACACAGATCGATTAAATTAACACCCTAGTCTCATAGTTACGGCCTGTCAACCATAACCAACCATAATAAATTGGTTTATTTTTAAAAAGAATCGTCATCTTTAAACTTTTATCTCTAAAATATCAATATTCCCGAGACAAACGGATAAAATAAGCTTTAGAACCGAAACAAAAATCATCAAATTAATATTATTACGGTAATATTCATGCTTAATTTGAATTTCTTTTTATAATATTTAAGTGAATTAACAATTAAATTTTCTTTTCACTTTATGTTATTTTCTTCAAGATCATTCATTTTATTTTACTAGTGATTGTAAAATAATTTTCGATCGGATTATAAAGTAATACATGCTTAGGAAGGTCCTTTTTTGTGAATATCAATTATTCATGAAGAGATTACTTCCTACAACATACTAATAAAGAGTTAATTCGGAAGAGGACCCTTCTAGCCATCTGACACTTCCCAGTTATTCGGAAGACTTCCCGGTTATTAAGAAGCATGCAAGGAAGAAGGACAAATACAAATTCATGTTAGAAGAGTTTGACACCTGGAAGATGATGGATATGTTTGACTTTTTTTCCCCCTCCCGCCAAATATGGAAGGTTAGTCAAAGAAAAGACGAGGTAATTTTCATTCTGAATCAAACTGTGTGTGAACAAACTGAAATTCGCCAACAATGCCAAAATTTCTCGGCTCTTTAATCATATATTTTGGATGATATTAGGGGATTCGTATTTATATAAATATATAAGTACAACGTTTTCCAATTTTTAGTTTATTGAAGAGAACTTTATTATATGTCTAACTACATTAATTTTTACGTGTAATTAAGTTTTAGGAAACAATTACTGATTTTTCGATAGCGAAAGATGCCAAGACAAATTTTGACATAATACAATGGACAAGCTTAAAGCTGTTGTAATGAATAATAATGCCCATTGCATAAATTGTCGGTAGATAGTAGACCATTGTGAAAAATATCAATACGCAGGCTCTTACGCATGGTTCTGACTGAACGCTAGCTCTCTCTCTCTCTCTCTCGCCTTCGGTTCAACAGTTCGTGGGTTCAAATCCCACCTTTGGCATGGTTAATGTAGCGGTTCGGAATCTACTTTAAACCGTAGGTCCCGGTCTAATTAGCCCTCATGTGAAAAAAATGACCGTTGAGCGACAAACAAACAAAAACTCTCTCTCGCTTCAATATTATAAATACTTTATTCCATAAAAATACTTTATTCCATAATAATACTTTATTCCATAAATGTATACAAAATAAGATAATATTTTGTTGGAAGTTATTGTTAAAGTAAATTATAATAGTTTATATTAAAGTAATTTAGATTAAAGTAAAAATTATATAAATTAATATTTGGTGAAATTGAGCTTTTGGGGGCTGAGCTGGCAGCCGAAAGATCAGCGCTTTTGTATTCAGTTCAAAAGTTCGTGGGTTTGAATCCCACATTAGTGGTTGGGGGTCAACTTTAAATTGTAGTTACCGGTCTAATTAGCCCTCGTGTTCAAAAAATGACCACTGAGCGACAAATAAACCAAAGCGAAAAATTAATAAATGCAACAGAGGTTTTTAGTATGCGACATCAATTTAGAAAAAATAGCATGCAAGTAAAGAAAACTTAGATCATTTCATTCAGAGCTTTGAACCAAAAACGGTTATTTTGGTCGGAACAAAAACGGAAATGAGGCAAAAATAATATGACGGTTTATTTCGTTTCGATATTTCTTCAGTTAGTTTATTTCTGTAACAAACTTATCAGTATTTTCTA